>OW119929.1:45434363-46034363 GCA_933210815.1 Meta bourneti | reverse complement strand
ATGGACCGCTATTTCGTTTTTTCTTTTGTTGCTTTGCTTGTTGGCGTTTTTTCTTGGCGAGAAGTTCTGCCTCATTACCATGTCCGCAATGACACGGACACAACCGGGAGCTTGGCGCATTAATCGGAAAATCATTTTTCGTCGCCAGCGCGATTAAGGACAAGTAATCGTCATACGCCCCTCCCCCTTCGTATAAAAGCAGAACGCTGGGGGTGGAGTAGAGTGATCTACAGTTAGTTCCCTCCCCTGCTTCAGCCTCATATAATTCCCCTTCCCTTTTTTTTATTCCCCATAAAATCCTTACTCCCGCGCTTGCTTAAAGAAAAGTCTTTTTAAAGGAGCCTTCGCATTTTCCGTTTTGGTGCGAGCCATTAGCTTTATGACATATCCATAAATGGATCCCATGAATGGCGCTCAATGACTGAATGTTGTTGGTAAATTCAAAAAACGATGACGGAACGTTTATTAAGCAGAGTGATTTTGTACCCCCTTGTTGTCTTTCTCTTAACGATTTCGTGAAGAATGAGCTCCCTCTTTTTATTTTTTATTTTCTCTCTTTATTCTCATTCTTCAAGTTAAAGGGGATAATAGAAGCTTAATCAATGATTTGACGACATTCAGAGTTTCCGTCGTAAAATCTAAGCACAGCAGAAGATCATCACGCGTATCCTGAAATTCTTTAAAAAGAAAATCCTGTTTATGAAATAGTAATAATCCTTGTTGTCTTGTTTATGAAATAGTAATGATCTTTGTTGTCTTGTTTATAAAATAGAAATAATCCTTGTTGTCTTGTTTATGAAATAGTAATACTCCTTGTGGTCTTGTTTATAAAATAGTAATTATTCTTGTTGTCTCTCTCTTAACGATTTTGTGAAAAATGAACTTCTTTTTCTCTCTCTTTATTCTCATTCTTCAGGTTAAAGGGGATAATAGAAGCTTAATCAATGATTTGACGACATTAAGGGATTGTGTCGTAAAATCTAAGCACAGCGGACTATCTCCATGTTTATCCTGAAATTGTGTAAAATAAAGTCTTGTTTATAAAATAGTAAAGGTTTCATGATAAACAGTGTGGACGCTTTTCTTACTAATTAGTTTCCTGAATGAATAGAATTATTAATGTGTTAATTACATTTCTTATATGAGTAATAAACGGGTTAATGCAAGATGAATAACAAAAATTAGCTTGAAAATTAAGAGAGAATCAATTTATTATTACTTTTATCAATATAATAGAAGACTAACTCTAAGGAAGAGAAAAATTGTTATTTTTTTTACCTATGAGCATTTCATTTTCATTTGCAGAGCTTTTTATTGAGGATTATTTCTTTTGTGGCCTTCAAGAAAATCGAGAGGTCAATTAAGTGGTTCGATTTCATTCAGATCTTTTGTTTAGATAATGTAGATACAACTAAAACTGACATAATTAAAATATGATTGATTATCAATGGACTCCAATATTTACGAGCATTCTTTCTTTCGCATTCATCACAAGGAATCAACAAATTCACAAGAAATCATACAAGATCATATTCGTGCTCAGAAAAAGTCGTTCCTAAATATTGCCATTTAAAAAATAACCTAGTTTTGACCGATGTAAAATTGTTGCTTATGAAAAAAGTTACATTTTTCTAAAGTATCAATAGAATGTTTAGTTTAACATATTAATTACCTACAATTATATAGAAGTTTTGAATAAGAAAATAATGTTTAGCATTGTTAACTTACGCTGGCCGGTTCAACAGAACCTAGTTTCGATGCTGCGCATGATGTTTGTAGTGGTTTAAACCTATCTTTTGTATTCTATTTCTCCTACTGTTAGCAACTCATTTCAACAAAGTTTCCTCACATGAGAGACCTTATAGTCTTCATTTATTGAGTTATGAAGCACTTGATACTTTTGACTCGAAGACTTTTCTTCTAGTACTAAATCAAAATTAATGTTTTTCGTGTTATCTTTCGTTACAAAGTATCTTTAAATACCCCTATACTAAATTTCTAGTTTTTATTACGCAATCGTATCCATATGTTCTTTCTAATGTTAATTTCATTTTAAAGAGAAAGGCCATTTAAGAATTACATTTTTGAGAAATACTCAGCATATCTTTAAGAATGACCATAAGGTGACAAATCTGAGTTTCTTATGTCATCAATTCCTGTTTGAAGTAGCTTTTCAGAAGCAATCTATATATTTCACTAACACAACTAGCACTAATATTCATACTATTTAAAAACTAGATAATGGTAATAAACGAATATAAATGCTATAAAATGAACCTCTACGGGATTCATAAGCCAATTTTACCGCCTAATTCAAATAAGCTAGATTAAAGTTATGAAGCTGCATAATAAAGTCAAACTAACACGGAAAAGTTCGAAATTTTTCAGTAGCTTGTTTACAGAAGGCGATGAAAAATCTGAAAGATAGTAGATCAGCGCAAAAAAATGTAAACGGACTCGAAATGTTTAAATGACAAAAAAATACCTAATAACCTTCAAACAAGTAAATGGGATGTAATTGAAACGGATGTTCAGAAACTGACTGTGGGAACATCGATTGTGGGGCGTAAAATTGTTGCCATGAACTTTTTGGAAATAAAAATTGATAAAATATGTACAACTGTTGCTTTTTACATTTTTGATCAATCTTATTTCATTTTATAAATGGAGTTAACCCTCCAAATGGTTTCGACGACATATTTCATCCATCAAGATCTCATCAATTTTTCTAATGACGCGGTATGTCGTCATCAAGGTATTGCCGATTTTTTAATGAAGACGAGATCAAGATCTGATCAGTTTTCTTGTAATGACAAGATATCTCGTTCATCAAGATTTGGTTAGTTTTGCTAAGAAAGACCTCGTCAGGACGATCACCACGAGGATTCAAGGTGCGAAAAAAATGACACTGATATAAGCAAGTAAGAAACTTTAGTCATGTACGGGGCTTCTAGTCAGTTTTTGATACCTAAGTGTTAATTTACCATATTGCCAGACTCAATTTAAGCCTATGCTTAGCTTAACGTATACATTTTATTTGAATCAAGGCTTAGTCATTACCCTTCTCTGAATGACATTATTCTTTTAAATTTCCATCTCTTAATGAGGCCATCTTCGAACGAAATGCTGACATGGCATGCATATTTCATGTTACGTTCAACCTTTCACTCCTTAGTCAACTTGTGAGTCCAATTCGGTAGCTATTCCTCCAATTAAGACATAATGAGCGATCGCGAGAACAGGGCAGCATCCTTAGGTGGGAGAACTCCCCTGTCGTGAGACCAACCCACGGGACCCCACCACCTGTTGAGCTAACTTCGGTTCCTTTCGATAGATTTCCCATGTGTACTGGAGTCTGTGTATTAATGATGTGAAGTTCTAAGTTACTTCGAGAGCTTTCGGTTGTGGGATCAGATTAGTTTGTGTTTGGTTGGGTTTACAGCGCTAAGGCCGTATTTGGGCATTCTGCGACAAATACAAGACTGACACCGTCAATTAATAGACATACATACACAAATAAAGTTTTACTGACAAAGAGAGACGTATACCTAAAGTAAGGTACAGGGATCAAACCAGCATCGTCTACAACTCCCAGATTGATAGCGCAGTGGTCGAACTCACTGAGCCACGACAGTTTCTAATTTGTTTTGGATGTATAGCTTGTAGTTCGGAAAAAGTTGTGATCCTGTTTCGGGAGGATACCAAATGAATTGTTTACCTTCATAAGTTGACCATATCATGTCCAGAGTAAATTATTTTTTCCCCAGACGCAAATCAGCTATGCTTCCATGTGATTTTTCGTGGTTCAAAATTATGTGGTGTTGTCCTCGGATCTTACCCTTTGGGATTGATCCCGGACCGTCACCAATAGCCCGTTGTGATGCTCCAGTGTGACGTTAGTTAAAATACCTACCAACTTATCCATGTTGTTGAAATAAAATAAAATTATGCTATCATAGAGCAATTTTGGACAAAATGCTTTTTTTCTACTTGCAAAACAGCTTTCAAAAAATCTGAAAGTGAATTCGAACATGTTATTCTTTTAAAGAAACCTATTCAATTATAATTTGTTTCCAATCCATAATACACTGATATCCAAAATTAAGAGAATTTGCATATTTTGTCGAAAAGTACTGAAGGAAAGATAAAACTAATGCTTCTAAACAAAGATGCAAATATTTAGTGTCGAATACGTGAACATACACGTGCGTGTGGGTGGTGCATTTAGAGGAACAGGCTTTCTAAGCGCACGTGACAATTTTCGCGCTTCGTTCGCTCGCACACATAAGCGAATTTCGTGGTGTTTTTTTGCAACATTCGGTGAAATTCAAAAGTAAACAGTTAAAATGAGCAACCACCAACGTTTGGATGATGGAATGAGGTGGCGAATCGTCGGGAGACTGGAAGCAGGGCAGTCTCATGTGCAGATTGCTAGAGACTTGAATACAATGTCCAGCGTTTTGTCCAACTTATGGAAACAGTTTAAGGATTTTCCGGATTCGTAGAGAGAATATCTGGGCAAGGTCGTCAAAGAGCCATGACGGCCAATATTTGTCCATTACAGCAGAGCGTAACAGGAGTGCAACAGCTTCGCAGCTCTCTCGTGACCTTCATAAGGCCACAGGAAGTCGAGTTTCAAGGGTTACTGTTTCCAGAAGACTACATGAGAGAGGTCTGTTGCAGACATGTTGTTTGCGTCCCGCTCACTTCTGCGCACAGGAGAGCCCGTTTAGCATGATGCAGAGAACATCGACTTTGGACCAGGGATCAATGGGGGACCGTTGTATTCACTGAAGAGTCCCGGTTCAGCCTAACCATTGATTCTCGACGTACGTTCATCTGGATAGAACCAGGGACCTGTCCTCAAACATCCGAGAAAGAGACCATTCTGGCAGCGGAGGTTTGATGGTCTGGGCAGGTATCATATTGGATGGGCGCACAGACCTCCATGTCTCTGACAGAGGCTCTATGACTGCTGTGAGGTATAGGGATGAGATCTTGGAGCAGTGTGTTCGCCTTTTCAGAGATGCAGTTGGCCCTGATTTTACTTTTATGGACGACAACGCTCGTTCACATAGGGCTCATCTGGTCGACGAATATCTGAAAAGTGAGGATATTCGCCGGATTAATTGGCCAGCCAAATCTCCAGACCTAAACCCTATAGAGCATACCTGAGACACTCTTGGAGGACAATTGTAACTTGCCTTCCCCCTCCCAGAACCATTCAGGACCTTAAAACAGCGCGTTGCTGGAGGAGTGGGACCGACTGCCATAGGGCCTCATAAACTGCCTCATTTCTAGTATGAATTCACGTTGTGAGAGCTGTATAAGAGGGGACCATACCCCTTACTAACCCATTTTTTGTGTCGATATTGTAACCTCTGTTTTAGACCTTCCTGCGCTGATGAGTTTTACGCACGATGATGCCTGTGTACCATAACTGTTGTAAGGTTATTTTTTGTATTATTTCAACCTATGTACGGTAACTAATTTTATTAAAATATGTCCAGTAGTTCTGGAGATAATCACCCAAAAGTGAAAATTATCTTAATTTTGAATATACCAGTGTATATAGCAGTGTTTAACAGTGGTTTTTTCTTTTCCGCTAGTTTGTTTATTGACATTAGTAAACATTGGAAACCCCTCGCATAGGCAATACAGGAAAATATGTTTTTAATAATAAATGCTGCAGCAAACAACAATTATTTACACCTGCTTCAGTAAATTATACGTATATTGCATTTGGCTGAAGTTTCACAGATTAATTTAAAGGAATTACATCAAGCTTTAAATTTCAGTGTGCCAATAAATCTACCACATAACTTTCTCGCGTACCACGGAAGAAATGCACACTATATGGTAGTGTTCCACCGATTGAAAACTGATACTATATAGCAATGTTGTTTATCCACTGTCAATCCAATCACATAAATATTGCTTGGAGAGATTGAAAGAGTATATCTGCATAAAAATGCAAATCGTCCCCTTTATATTGGTCAGTGACAATTATTGATCAATAACTTGTTGAAAGATTTTTTAAAGAATAAAATTTTTTCTATTAATGAGGATGACCGAGGCCATAGGAGGATCCAGCGTATGTTCAGCATATTTTTTTGTCCGCTTAACCACATTTAAAGCCACGACAAAAATTAAAAGTAAATCTCAGATACCATTGAAGTAGCTTGAAAAGCTAATGATCAGAGAGGAAAGCAAACGCCTCTCTGATACATTAATATAAGAGATGAGTGAAAAAACTCGCAAAAATGTGCACAATGCATGTGCTCAAACATACAGTGATAAATATTATCTCAAAAGTTTTGGTATATCTTTTAACTGTAAGGGGAATCTGTAATTGTTTTTAAAATTTTTTATGTTTTCTGAATAAGAGAGAATTAGATAATTACTTTGATAATTATGAACTATTTAATTGATAAATATCTTCAAATAAAATAGTTGTATTATTTATTCGTGGTATTGTGTCTTATAAATCAAAATACAGTAGAATCTTGATTATCCCAAGTAATGTGGACCAAGACCACCTCGAATGATCAGAATCTCGGATAACAAAGATGCTCAGTCAATTGGAGCCCGAATAATTAAGGTTTTACTGTATCGCTAAAATTAGCAACAAATTTCATTCCCGGGCAGTTTTCCCAGCCCCTCTTCCCTCCTGTTAAATATTCACTAACCTTCTTGACTCACTCATCGATTTCCGATTCCAATTCAGTTTTGTTTACCACTTCCGTACGGATCAGAAACGGAACAAATAACCCCAGGAAACCTCCCATTTCCTAACATCAATACCTCTCGCCTCGATCGCTTGTTTAACACTTAACGAGGTTCAACAGAGGACCTTAAATCAGCGAATGGTAAACCCCCACCAACGTTGAGAGCTCTTCCAACTCAGTGGCAATCCGACTTCAATCTTCTTCCACCTACTTTCTGTACTTGCTGGCGGAATTTATGGGCAATGGTCATCCTCTTGCAGTTTCAAAGTGAAATTTATAGCTCTTCGGGGTGGTGGGTTTTTGAGTGTGGGCCGAAAATTTTCCCACCGTTTTGCTCCAGGAGGTATTGGAATTGAGGGGGACGAGGATATGCATCCCGTTGAGATAGCATGGTGAGAATGCTTATTTGTGAATTAGGTGGAAACAAAAGTTTGGTGGAATCTTCTCAGGCTTTTATGTAGTTGGCTGCCCATTGTCTACCATGTAACAATCAGTGTATTACTTTGAGGGATAATGAAGTTTAAGG
Organism: Meta bourneti; assembly: GCA_933210815.1. Lineage (NCBI taxonomy): Eukaryota > Metazoa > Arthropoda > Arachnida > Araneae > Tetragnathidae > Meta > Meta bourneti. Next base: position 46,027,109 of record OW119929.1, on the reverse strand, counting down.
GGGAAATTGGGGACCTCAAGTTTGTTTTATAGAGACAAAAAACTTTAGCTATTTTTCTATTTGTAATCGCTATTTTTAAAAAACTAAAGTCGTTTGCTTCATTTACCAAAGTTGTGTCCAGATCTTAACGTTCCAAGTGGTTTCGACAGGATATTTCGTCAATCAAGATCTGATCAATTTTGCTAATGACGAAATATCTCATCAAGATATTGCCGATTTTTTATGATGACAAGATCAAAATCTGGTAAGTTTTCTTCTAATGACGATATATCAAGTCCTTCAAGATCTGGCTAGTTTTCTTCTGATGACGAGATAATTTAAATAAGTGAGTGGAAGGGGAAATTATCCACTATAAAACTTGTTAACACAAATACTCTTTTATATGAATATTTATCTGGGACAAAATTGATGTGATCAATGTGACCATAGGTAGACGTACATGAACACATTGTGAAAAATTATTGTTATTATCTTTATTTTTATCTAGATTTATTTATTTGAATTTTAGTGGGATGCTCAAAGAGAAGCGTAACACCACATCGTATAATTTTTATTGGATAGTGTTTGAGGCTTTATAAATATCCAAGTAGTACCTTGAATACCTTATTATCTGATACATACCTTTTCAGTGATAAATCCAGAATTTCTAGACATTCATTGACAATAGACGATTGAAACTCCATCTTATGTGACTAACTTCAGGAGCTGTTGAATTTTAAAGAATTGGTAGTTCAGTGTGAGGCGAATTTTTAATTTTAGCTTCGTTATATATATATCAGCGTTTTCATTGCGCCCCCGTTTTTATAATCTCTTTTAATTTCGTATATTTTTAAGTAATCTTTTTTGGCATAATATGGAGTGATTTCTAAGTTGTTTTTAATTTTAAATAATTTTCTTTTTATTATGTTTGCATTTGACTTGATTGCATTGACTTTTATTATGTTTGCATTATGTAGCATTTTGTTTTGATAATGACATCTACCAAATGCATCACGCCTTTTGTTTCACAACCGTCCCATCTAAGGTTTCAATGCGTAAATTATGATGATTAAATGGTTCAAATTTACGTGGTGTCCTCGGATCTTTCCCTTTGGGATTGATTCCGGATCGTCACCAATAGCCCGTTGTGTTGCTCCAGTGTGACGTTAATTACCATGCCTACCATACCTACGATGATTAAATTATTAAAATAATAGGAATCGGTCTTTTATTGTGAGTGCATTTTTTAAATTCGGTGATTTGTGGTAGGTAATTGAACTTAACGTCACACTGGAGTAACACAACGGGCTATTGGCGACGGTCCTTGATCAATCCCGGAGGGAAAGATTCTAGGATGAAATACCTCGTAATTTTGAACCACGGTCAGATGACGAGGTCAACAATTGCGCTGGCACACCACTCCCCAAATTTCCACACCATGCTAACTAGAGGACATTTGAGGCCTCGATAAATTTAACGTGTACCTACCCCACGTACACGACGGTCTTTCGTTCGATCGAGTTTCGAACTCACAACCCTCCAATGCGCTGCTCGATCAACTGGGCTACCTCGGCCCTCATTATTAGATTTATGACAAATGATTTATAAGTGTTTCCATACAACCAGATTACCACTCTAAACGCCCCCGAACCTGTTCTTTTGAGGGACTTATAAATTCGTCAGTTTGATGGGCATTCCTAAGTACTTTAATGAAAAGCCAAAAAAATTACGAAGTGGAGGTTTCGGAAAAAAATCACCATTTTGGTATTGCGACTCTTCTCGCGGAGGGGAACTACATTATAAAATTTCCGAGTAACGAAACAAAAGATGTAAGGAAAAACACAATATTGCTTATTTATAAAGATTTAACCGTTGTCATTTCATAGCCATACCTCAGCAGGAAATGGATTAGTCTACATATTTGTTTCTTTCCCCAATATAATGAAATCAATTGATGTCTCAGAGACATCACGTGTATTGATTTCGACTGTGGCAACCAAAGGGCTAATGCCACTCCCCTTATCGAAAACGGATAGTAACAATTAGCAATTCTAAGAACAACTTATCATAGACTAACTTAAATACAACAGATGAACTTGAAGCGTAAATACGTAAAATTTGGAGAGTAAACATTTACGCTTCCAGTGAGCCGTCAGGGTTTAACATAAATTCAATGACTACTAATTTTCAGCAGTCCCGACGAAGGCGTTTTTTGATCGAAACAATCCTGTTCCAAAGCGCTGGCGGGGAACTTAAAAGCTGCTAAATTAGAAAACAAGCTTCTCCAAGAGACATCACTTACGAGTTCAAATAGCCCGTTTGGCATTAAAATTTCACATCCTAACTCGATTCCGACACAAATTTCCGAAAACGATCTCCCTAACGCGTGCGATCCCCATCAACTCGCGAAATGCAGAGTTTTAAATGCCACGAGGATCGCGAAACACTTACGAGGGCAATTTTGAAAAGTTTCAAATTCAAATCGGATCAACAGGCTCTTAGCTAAACGGAATTACGAGCACACACACCCGGCTCGAAAGGACAGAGAAGGGCGACTTAAAAGTTTAATTAGTTTATCCCAACACAGTTCTTGAGAAATTTACGCCCGAACCGGTTGGAGAAAAGATCCTCCCGATAAAGGCCTCAGCCCTTTTAACTTAAAAATCCCCTTTCCCTCCGAGGGAAAGTTCCAGTAATGCTTATTTACGGCCCTCTGTATCTTTTATCTCTGGGGAGAAACTCTTTGGAGTTTTGTGTGAGTAGCTTTCTTCCCTATTACGGGTAATTGATCTAATATTGTAAGGCTCCCGTTGTAAAGTGATCTCCACTCCAGGAGTGGGAGGCCATTAACTGGAAAGGAAGGCGACGGCGCAGCCCCACATCAACCTTAAATCGCTTTAGACACATCCGGCACAGCCGACGGTCAAGCTTTACAGGGAATTAATGAGTGATGAGATGGCAGGGCCCCGGTGGGATTACGAGCGATACGAGGTGTAAAGCTCCCATTGTGATACTGGGTTAAAACGCCTCTGGATGTGATTCGAAAATGCAATTACGGGCCATTTCTTTGCGCGTTCCCCAGCCTTCCGCATTTACGTCTTGACAAAGCTTCTTCCCCACTCCCGGAGAAGTTGTTTTAGAGGCGGCTTCTGTCTTGGTCGTGGGGAAGGGATGCTGTCAACAACTGTTAACTTGATTCCATACGGAGCAGCCGGAGCGCGACCGAGGGAACGGGGAAGAAAAGAAGAGCAGGAGCGACGGAAGATAAAGTTCTTCAAATTGATACCGATGGGCGGCTGAAGTCGCAGTTACCCTGCCTTGGGGTTAAGCGCTTTTAACTGAGTCCTCCGGTGGAGTTGTGAGGAAACTCGATCTGTGTACTTAAATGCGTGTGTGCGAGTTTTTTTCGTTTTTAAATGCTGATGGAAATAAGCTTTCCTTTTAGCGAGTCGTTTGGGTCCACGTAGTGGCGTTAGAGAAATGGGGTAATGACTCAGGGAATGTCTTGGGTGGAGTATTGTGCTGCTCGAAAAATTAGTTCTCCGTTTTCGTTTTTGCTTTGTATATCTAAATGCACTCTGAGGAGTGCTTAGGGAAGCGCATTTTATTTCTATTGATGGTGAATTCGATTCTTAAAGTTTCGTTTGGAATGCTCCGTTTTGTTTGAATTTACGCATTGTGAAGTATTTTGGAAATTCGTTTAAAACTTCCAGAAAGCACAGGACTTAGAAGACTGATTAAAGATGCAATTATCGGGATCTATGCGGGATTAGGATATAAGTCGTTTGAGGGTAAATAAAGCCCGTCTTTTCCATATAATGGTTTCAGAGAAATGGGGTAATGATTCAAGAATGTCTTAAGGGTATTACGCTGCTCGAAAAATTAGTTCTCAATTTTAGTTTTTGCGCTGTGTATGTCTAAATACACTCAGTTCTTAAGGAAGCTCATTTGATTTCTAATGATGGTGAATTCGATTCCTAAAGTTTTGTTTGGAATGTTCCGTTTTGTTTGGGATGTTCTGTTTTGTTTGAATTTACATTTTGTCGAAATACGTATTGCGAAATGTTTTAGAAATTAGCATTGAAACTTCCAGAAACACAGGTAACTGAGTAAACTGAAAAGTACAAGTATCGGGATTTATATACGGGATTAGAAGTCGTTTAAGTGTAAATAAGGCCCGTCTTTTACATGTAATGGTGTTAGAGAAATGGGGTAATGACTTAGGAATATCTTTTTCGGAGCATTGTGCTGCTCGAAAAATTAGTTCTCAATTTTCGAGTTTTATGAAACTTTGCATACTGTGAGTACTTACCTTCATTTAGAGACTGAACTTGTGAACTCGGTTGCGTTACTGTCCGTCTTCCCGTTCTATGTCTGATTTTGTGTCTGTGTTTGCACAAGTATCGCATGAAATTTATCCAACATATTTTAATGCAATGTTCTATATTTAATACACCATATTTTAGTTTAGTGAATACATTATTTGAAATTTCTTAGCTTTTATATTTAGGCAAGTTTCATGTTAAAACAACTGAGTAACTATACTTAAATCAACCATAATTTGGTAGTTTTGGAGTAGCTGGAATGTATGGTAAACATTGTAATTACTTGGATTATTTTACCAGTACTGCTGAAAAATCAATTATTTTTTTCAAACTATTTTTATGGAATTTAAATTATAATACTTTTGTTTTCTTATTTATTTTCTTTGCGAAGTATAAAGTATTTCCGAATACTATTTTTGAATACTATTGTTTCTTTCGCTCGGAATTAATTTCGTATTTTTAAATTTTTTCTAATTTTTAGTTGTAAGTTGTGGCAACTGTGCGAGATCAAGAGGGAAAAAAGAATCACGAATTTATATCTTTCGAACAACTTTTTTCCCGTTAATTTTTATTTTGTTTCATTACTCTTTTATGTTTTAAATATTTATTATTTTAATAAATTGTGATTCCTTTTCATCATATCCAACACCATCGCAAAGTATTTGATTTAAAGTGGCATGTAAGTTAGATTAAAGCAAATTTTAAATGGAATTTTGTCATTATTGAAAAATCGTTAATGTTAAAAAAATCCGAACTAGAACTTTTGAAATATTAAAAATTCTTTGTCATATAGCGACAGAAGGTCAAGGTGGCTTATTTTACGAATTGAAGCTATACTTAAGAAACTTATATAAGGAAGGTTTTCTTAAAATAATTATTTTTCAGAAGAAACTATCAAATTGATTTACCATTTAAAAAAATGGTAATAGGTTACCTTTGTATACAGAAGACATTCAATTTTAAAACAAGTTCTTTTATTATTGCACGTGCCGCAAAAAGGAATTTTCAAGTAACAATGCTTATCCACTTTTAAACAAACTTAGTGATAAATATCTTATGAAATTAATTCATCATCTTTCCCTTAATGATGGCGAAATTCGAAAATGTCGCAAACCTGGTTCCAGGGTTAACATATATCGCACCCCTGCCAAAGGGGCAGGAGTCCACTGTATACCGCACCCCTTTAGCAGGTGTGCGATATACAGTGGATAAAAAAAGTTTCCGTACGGAAACGAAAACGGCATATAAATTATAATTTCTAAAGAAATCTCACCAAAGATTCAGAAACTGCACAAGAAACTTATTTCATACTAGAGCATGTGTCCGCAACAAAAGTTCCTTAATTTTCACAAATTAAAAGTAATTAATTAAAACTTTGAGAAAAGCATACAAAATGAAAGGCAAAAAAAGTTTCCGTACGCGCTATGTAAATTGATTAGAATGTAGTCTAGCGGTCCCGCATTCAATTATTATAACTATCGAATGAAAAAGAACTCGAGTATAGTGTAAGTAATCATTTCAAACTATTTTTATACCAATACTATTTTCAAACTATTTGTAACTATTTTTATACCGCCTTAAATGGGAATTTCGAAAGCTTTCGCGTGTTGGTGATAAAATTGAGAGATGATGTTTTGTCAATGAGGAAAATATTGGTCAAATCGCAAACAAATCTAAATCAACGGTAAAATTCATTGAAAGATATAATTAGGTAGAAACTGGAAAATAAGAACCGATTCGGAAGACCTCAGAAATTGAGCCATATACACCAGGAATAATCTACGAAAAGTTCGCGATAATACACGAATTAGGCACCAAACTTGCATCCTTGTTGAAAACGGATTGCAATCTTGAAATATAACCTCAGACTGCAAGAAAAGTAAGAAAAAAGTTGACTACAATGGGCATGTTGCACGTAAGAAGCCACTCATTAGCAAACTTAACAGAAGAGAGTTTTGAATTTACAAAAAAGCATGGAAGCCCTTAACTTTTTGGGATTCTGTACTTTTCAGGGATGAAACAAAATTTTGTCTCTATGGTTCAGATGGACGAGTTTTGACATCGAGAAAACCAAAACATCAAATGCAAATAAAAACTTATGTAGAACTGTAAAACACTGCGGAGGAAATGTAAGAGTATGAGGTTGCATGAGTTCTGGTGTGTATAATTTGTTTTGTTGAAGGTAACACAGGTGTTGAAGGATAGCTATGTGTGCTTAGACATTTTGAAACGAAATGTCCTTGCTAGTGCTGCGAAACTGTCTCTGGGAAGACCATTCATCTTCCAACAGGACAACGATTCAAAACACACTGCAACGTTCTGTAAAGAATGATGCCTTTACCATATGTCGCAGCAACTTCACATACCACCAGTCTCCTGATTTAAACCCATGGAACACTTATGGGAAGAAATCGGTCATGAACTGAAATATTATACCAGCAGCAAAGGTAACCTGAAAAGTGCCATTCTGGACGTCTGGAACAAAATTACTCCAGAAATTACAAAAAAACTTATGGGAATCATGCCTAAACTTCTGAGAGTTCATTAAAGCAAGAGCACGTTCAATTTATCATTAAATGATGAAACATGTCAAGGGGAAGTAACATTTAATGAAATATTTTTCACCGTACCGAGACTTTTTTTTTGTTTTTATATTTGCCACATTTTTGTTTTATTGTGAATTATGCGTTAAATTATATTAATATTTTTTGTTTAAATGCAATAGAAACTTTCTACACAATTATACTCATCTGTTTTTCCATTTTTATTTCTTCAACATTTATATTCTGCAAATAATAAAGCAATTTATTTCAAATAGTATGGGCGTACGGAAACTTTTTTACTCTGTATGTTAAATGCATTACATGGATGAATATGCATGTATAGGATTTTTGTCCAAAGTAGGTTGTAGAAATTATAAAAATGTCGAAAATGTTAAAAAATTATTTTACTCACACTTAAATGATTTGGCATTTTCTACGAAATAGGAAAGTGATTATTTTCTGATCACTTTCAATATATAGTTAACCAATTCAACCCGCGTGAGGTCTGGCAATTTTGCTAGTAATTAATTTAGATATATAATGGATATAATAAATATAGATATATAATAGGTATAATCGATATAGATATATATAATATATATATATATATATATATATATATAGATATAGATATATATAGAGAGAGATATAATCAATATACAATAATATATTCAAGAAAGATATAAAATCTTTGTAGGTCTAGTCAGATAATTTTTTCAATAAACAGAACATATAAATTTCTTTACAATGGAGTATCTGGTCATAAAACAAATCCATGATATTACGACGTACACCCACTGTATGATTGTAGTTATATCTCAATAATAAACAATATTCTCTTCAAAACGATATTTAATTTCAGGTGTCAGTAGGGTAGGGTATTGGGTATTTCAATTAACGTCACACTGGAGCAACACAATGGGCTATTGGTGACGGTCCGGGATCAATCCCAAAGGGAAAGATCCGAGGACAACACCACGTAATTTTGAACCACGGTCAGATGACGAGGCAACACCTGAGCTGGCACCCCACTCTCCAAACTTCCACACCACGCCAACGTGAGGACATTTGAGGCCACGACAGATTTAACGTGCACCAGCCCCCTTTGTACACGACGGTGTTTGGCTGGATTCGAACTCGCAACCCTTCGGTTGCTAGTTCGTTACTCTTCCAACCGGGCCACCGCGGCCCGGTGTCAGTAGGGATGAGGGCACAGGGAATTGACACTACTTTATCTGGATCGGTATAAATCAACATTATTTTAACCCTCCTGGTGTGTGTGTGTGTGTGTGTGTGTGGTTTACCTTCAAGTCAAAACTGCCTTATGATGGCCAGCCTCTGGTGCAAAAACCTGTTCCAAACTGCCACCAATTCAAGGGACAACTTTTTTCCGACTTGAATCTTCAGTACCCCTTGGAGTAATAGGACAGACTTGCCTCGACGAGATATCTCATCCTTAGCAAAATTGACAAGATCTTTCACGAAATATCTCGTCGAAGCACTTGGAAGATTAATGATTTAAACATAAAAGCACAGGATGGATAATGATTTCCAGCAAATTATGTACAGGGTAAGTTAATTTCATCATAAGTGGATGGTGGCTTCATCGTCTGCCTCAGTACAAAGTCGTCTTCTTTTCTCTCTGTCCGTCCGCGAGTGTTTTTATGGAAGTCAGAACAGTTGACTTCAGCTCAAGACTTACATATGCTTTTGCGCATTCTTTTCTCGCCCAGTCTTTATCCATCTGTATAATCCTCCTTAGTTTTTAATATTAATAAGGAAAGGTAGAAACAGAAGTATATTCTAAAAGAAATAAGGAATATTCAATTTAAATTTATTTCGATTTTAGAAGAATAATTTTCTCAGTATCCTAAATATAACCTTATGTAATTATTTTAAAACACTGATTTAACTTATGGACATTCCTATTCCTCTCTTTTGCAGATGAAACTCACCTTGCTAGAAGTATGGTGTATGATTAGAGAAGCATAATACTGCATTTAATAACTGAAATGAGGAATCTAAGCTGCTATTATTTTCAATTTTAATTGTTAGCTCAAATTATACAAGAAGAAATGAAACAAAATTTTCTACATAATTTTGTGTCAGGTTAGCGAGTGGTTTGAAAAATTGTTCATACATTCCATGATACACAGAACAAAATGTTGTGGCATATTGATAAGAAATATCAGTGAAAATTTTTCTTTGATTCATTCTGAAAAAAATACCACAAAATGAGCACGCTGCAATTGAAATGACAAATGAATATTTACTTCACGGGCACCTAGAAATATCCTCCGCATGTTTTAACATAATTTTACAAATTTACTATTAATATTATTGTGAAACTAAAACACTCAATTTTTATTTATTTTCAGTGGAGCCAATCTTACAGTCGAGTGGTGGCTCTGATGCACATTTCAACAGGTTGTGGATTCAAATCCCGGTCATGGTATGAATGTTCCTAGTGGTTTGGAATCCACTCTGAATGAAGACTTTTGTCTCGGTCTAATCAGACCTCGTGCAGCCAATAACCATAGAGGGACAGTTTTCCACTCTGCGGTCATTAACCCTCCAAGTGGTTTCGACGAGATGTATCGTCTATCAAGATTTAATCAACTTTGTTAATACTTTACGAGATACCTCGTCAGGAATTTATTACCTTGTTTTTATGATTACGAGATCAATATCTGGTCAGTTTTCTATCCGAGAGATATCTCGTTCATCAAAACCTGGTCAGTTTTCTATCCGAGAGATATCTCGTTCATCAAAACCTGGTCAGTTTTCTATCCGAGAGTTATCTCGTTCATCAAAACCTGGTCAGTTTTCTATCCGAGAGATATCTCGTTCATCAAAACCTGGTCAGTTTTCTATCCGAGAGTTATCTCGTTCATCAAAACCTGGTCAGTTTTCTATCCGAGAGATATCTCGTTCATCAAAACCTGGTCAGTTTTCTATCCGAGAGTTATCTCGTTCATCAAAACCTGGTCAGTTTTCTATCCGAGAGATATCTCGTTCATCAAAACCTGGTCAGTTTTCTATCCGAGAGTTATCTCGTTCATCAAAACCTGGTCAGTTTTCTATCCGAGAGATATCTCGTTCATCAAAACCTGGTCAGTTTTCTATCCGAGAGTTATCTCGTTCATCAAAACCTGGTCAGTTTTCTATCCGAGAGATATCTCGTTCATCAAAACCTGGTCAGTTTTGTCAGTTTGACGAGATACCTTGTCGAGACAACCACCAGGAAGATTAAGCCGATCAAACTAAACCGATGCCGTGTCAAATTAGCACAAATTATTAACGCTGATTCGCACGATAAATTACCTGTGGGAATTCGAGCTACGCCCTTACATAAACCCGAAAAACACTTCACAAAGCCGCCTTTCCAGGACAATGAAATCCCACTATTGTCGCCTCACAGACATTGATATCCATCAGATATCGATGACTGATTTTCTAATGTCCAGCCGCAAAAGATCCTGAAACTACTCGAAAGGGGGAATGCCAGGCAGCTGTCCTTTGTTCTTAACTCAGCAGCTGCTGAAAGGGGGGCATATCGCACACAATTACGACGGTCACGGTTAATTCCTCATCTACCCCGCCTTGACATCGTGCCCTCCCCCTCCCGGTCATCTTCCGCCGCTTCAGACCTAATTTGGCACAGGTTCACGCTCAATGACGTCACCCGCAGGATTACGGACCCTCATCCATATAAATTCGCGTAAGACTTAATCCTCCCTTGTCGTGGTGGATGGCGTCTTACGCAAGGTCGGGCGAGATGCGCGTTGACCACGGGGCGACATTATTCATGGCAGCAGGGTCCCTTTTGCTGTCTGGCGAGAGAGACGACGCAGAGCTGGGCGGACGCTAATGGGACTCGATATGCGTCTTCCTGTCAAGGGTGGCAGAGAATGATCCACATTCTTCTGGGTATCTGCTCCTGGCGTTAAGTTCTCCAAAGCGTGCAATTATGGAGCGCTCGCGTGACATCTGTAGCAGTGGGAAATGTGGTTGGGCGATTTCGGAACATCCTTGTCCCCTTTAAAAGCTCGGTTTTCAAGCTTGGGTGTCCAAGAGGCGATTACACACTCTGGTGCCGCTTGCCTCATCGTCGGGCACATAAAATTAATGCTTTCCTGTTCGCTCTGAACAGTTTGGACAACCCGAAAATTAGGTTTGGAAATTCTGTAGCTACTGGTATTCCCTCTTTTCATTTTAATTATGTTTACTTTCTACTTATGTGCATTTAATTCACGATAAACGAAATCGAAGCTTAAGTTTTATATAATGTTATTCTATTAAGGGTAAAAAATTAACTGTTTCAGTGTCTGAACGAGTGTTTGTTTCAAATTTATTCATTTATTTACTACTGACTGCACTATCTTACAAAGAAATTCGTTTACTTGACAGTGGAGAAAATGCACAAAAATACAAAATTCAAGAAATGAAGTTTTAGTTTTTGAAAATTAAAAAAAAGAATTTTCAAGCTTGGGAACTCTCAGAAAACGTTCAGGCCTGGTTGTAAACTATTTGAGATTTTAAAAGAGATTGAAAAATTGGTTAATGCTTTAAATAACTCTATTTTAAACTATTCCTTCATAATTATTTTTTACTTGTATTATAAGAAAGTACATGAATATGCATCTTATTAAAAAATCCGGAACAATTAACATTGTTTGTAATGAATTATAAAGAATAATACAGAGACAATTCTGCTTTTAAAAGAGAGACTTGAATATTGATATTTGTAAATTGGAAATAATAATATTAAGAATTTATTTGAAATTTGAGTCTTGAATGCGTAAAAGAATTTATCTAAAAAAATCAAAGAATAACATTTATCACATTCACCTTAAATTATGACCAAAAGATTATTGCGTGTGCAATCAGTTAAAAATTCTTTTATTCTTTATTCTTATAAAAAAATTATCTTTATTCTAATAAAAATTATTTTGTACTTTGTTCTAATAAAAATTCTTTTATTCTTTGTTCTAATAAAAATTCTTTTATTCTTTATTCTAATAAAAATTATTTTTATTCTTTATTCTAAAAATTCTCCTATTTCATCGAGATTGATCCCAGACCGTCTCCAGTAGCCCGTTGTGTTGCTTCAGTGCGACATAAATTAAACTACCAACTATCTTTCTCCAATTAAAATTTTTTTTTACTCTGTATTCTAAAAATTCTTTCTCTAATTTAAAAATTCTTTATTTTTAAAATTTTTTGTTCTAAAAACTATTACTTAGATAATGTTTTCAACTTAAAAAACATTCCATCTCTTCCACTTGGTAAACTTAAAATAATCGTTAAGTGCATGAAAAATAATATAAAAAACGAGCAAGCACGCTCTCTCTCCCTTTGAAACATAAACGGACCAAAATCACACTCCTTTCAGTTTCTTTTAGCTCCGGTTGAGTGGCAAGACACGCTTATTCAGAGATCTTTTTCAGATCGTACTCCATCAAGTTCGGTTACAACCACGGATTATTGTAGTCCATATTCCACGGTCCATTAAACGAACATAAGCGTGATATGAAAACTGACAATGCCGGTCCGACTAGAAAAGGCGAAGGGAAAGTAGAAAGAGAAAAAAAGGAGTCCCGAACACAGCAGAAACGCAGTCCGATTGGACACGTTTTGCGATTACCGCAAGCGAGAGAGAGAGCACGGGGAACTGAAGTGAAAAGCTGTCACGAGGAGCAGGGGGATGGAGTTAATTTTTTCCGCTACTCTGAAGTAAGTGTGTGTGTGGAAATCTCAGTGATCGGGTCCCACCGTTTTCATTGCTTGGGTTTTAATTAAGTGTGAAACGTATCTAGAAATCCCGGCTTGAAAGTAACGGTGCTACAATTTGTATGATAATGAGAAATTGCTTGTTTAGAGATACAATCGAGATTTCGGGTGCTGGTTAATGTGAGCAATGGATAAATATAAGTAATATGCTTGCGCCCGTTATGTCCACTTTTTAAAGGGCATAAATATTTTTGTGATGTTTATAGGACTGTTTATAAAGGCTTAAAAATGGGTGAAGAGCATATATATATATATATATATATATATATATATATATATATATATATATATATATATTCCATGAATTTTTACTATACATATAAAGCAGAGTTGGCGTCTGTCTGTCGTTCTCCCTTAAAAATATATCTATACAAATTGACATCGTTTGACCAATCCACATCAAATTTAGTTCCTTGCGAAGTTGCGGAAACGAGCTACATATAGACCCCTTTCAATTTTTTCTGCGTGTGCAGAGGGTGGCCTAAAGGCAATTAGAAATCCCCATAGAAATAGTATTGAGGATAATTGCGATTGCGGTTGAAACGTAAATTGTTTTACCAGTATTGTTGGAAAAGCAACCTTTTTCCAAAAAATTATTTTTACAGAATTTAAGTTTTAAAACTTTATGTTTGAACTTATCTTTTTTGAAAAATATAAATAATTTATAAATATTGGATTGATGATGACTATTTAAAATATTTAATTTTATATAACTTACATTTTGTAATATGAAACGAGTCAATTTAACGCGGAAAGCACAGGCGAAAACCCCACTGTTAATAAAAGCGTAATTTTACTACTCGGGTATCTGGCAACTCCTGAATTAATGTTTCGTTTTAATTTGTTTTAGAATTCTGCGCTTAGGGTATTTGAGTTAAGACAGCTAAATAATTACGGTTTTGAGCATTTAAGTATTATAAACATGTGTTCCTTTTGTAACTAAATCGCGTTATTGTCTCTATCAATATTGTTCAAAATCTTTATTCTAATTGCTCTATTCCTGAATATATCCAGGAATATTATATATTTATTTATGTGTTCCAGTATTTTACATGTTGTAGATAAATTATTTAGGAGTTAGATTTTAATGAATTGTTTTATTTTATGCAAAATATCGCTAAAGACACGGATTTATTTCTTGGCGGAATTTGTATATTTTGACCAACTTTCCTTAAAAGTCTTTGGTTAATGCATTATATTTTGTAGAATTCCGTTTCATAAAAACAAATTAACTATACAAAACGAAACCTTTTTCAAATAAGATGTGTAACTTTTTATTTTAAAATGAAAATATAATAATTAAAAATTATAATAATTTTAAAATAAGACAGGCAATGTTAAAATAAGACTGGTAGCGTTGTAATTCATAGATGTTTCTAAATTTTGAAAAAGATTTTTACAAAACGATTAAAATAAATTAAACATACATTTATTTTTCATGTTTCATGTGTATTATTGAAAGCTGTACTCAATAGTCAAGTAACTAAATTTGTCATTCCAAATATGTACGTGATTTCCATTTAGAAATCGAATCACTGGATTGAAAAAAGTGCTATAAGAATTCAATTTAAAACTGCATATTACTTGAGCGCATTATTTGAGTAAAGCGAATTTTAAATAAGTCTTCGCTGATTTTGGAGTAATATAACGGTTAGGAAAATATTCGAATTAGGAACTCATTCTTTGGAATTTCTATTGGCAAAGAAATAAAATAGTATTCAAATAACAAGCCAAGTGACGTAAAATCCGGAATACATACTCATCACGTTCCGTTACCAAAACATTACCGCCATCTTCATTTAGCTTAACAGAAAACCTCTCACACGACTTCGCAATTAAAGAAATTTGAGTTCTCTGCTTGCTTAAGACAACTGTTCAACCTTTACAAACATCAATCTGTTTATGTTCCACCGATCCCTGCAAGGGGTACTTGCTTAAATGAGAATCATGAATATAGAAACTGGATCCTGATTCAATATTCTTCAGTGATGACTCATGATTCAGTTTACGGGCTAATTCAGGTCAATTCACTCTCTAGAGCGAAAGGGAAACCTGTTACAATCCTATTCACATCTTAGAAAGGAGTCAGTTTGGTGTCGGCTGTGTCATGGCATGACTTCGAGTTATTAAAGTAGTAAATGAAAAAGTAAAAATGACTCTAAATAAATTTAAAAAATGGCTTCCTATCTGTAGTACAAGATAAACACGGTTTATTTACCAAGCTACTGTAACCCAGGGTAATAACACAGGGGCCTGAGAAGCAGTAGACTCCTGAAAATGTGAAAAGTATTTTGTTCTGCAATATGCAGTTTCCATTGCATTTATAACATATGTTCAAGAGTAGAACATGGAATAAATATTTATGTTTAGGAAGGGTATATCATTTCACCTAGCAGTGAGGTCTAAACTGCAGATGAGAGAGCTGCTGTCCATAGGGTATAGAAATCTACAGAAATTGTAAGTTGTAGTTCAGGTGCAATCAATTAAGAAGTTCTGAGAAAATTCATTTCATAGCTCAGGGACTGCAATAGACACAACTGAAAAATTTTGATTTTTGAAGTACATGCCTCAATGTTTTTTGTCAGCTTATGGACATATAGACTTTTAAGCATTCCGCTGGCGAGAATTTGACTATCTTCGTTTTAACCAAGGGCACCATGGGAGGTACTTCCATGGGGAAGCTGACCAGCATTTACGTATTGTCTTGAAGAAAGTAGGAATCTTCAAGCAGTCAGCCCAAATTCGGCATGAGATTCGAACTCGTAGCCAAGCACATCAGTTTACCAGTTTCTTAAGAGTGACATCTTCAGCCATTCAGTCTTTGCTAAAGCACATATCTTAATGTGAAAAACTACATACCCTCCAGCAGCAAAATGGCAAATATCTAAATTCAATACCGAACCGCTAGTTTTTCAGAAGTTTCACAGCATGATATGTATATTCATAGCAATGAATATTTTAAACCCATGTTCCCACAAAATGGGTTGGTTGTTTTTAGGTTTAATGGCTTAAGGAGCCATTTCTGTCCATATTTGTCCAAGCTGCACCGAACACAAGCCAACGTCAAGTAAATTAAGTCATGAAAGGGAAAAAAAGAGGGATTGAAGAATAGAGAAGTGCGATGAAAGCAGAAGAAGATCGCTTGGGTATCCCGGGAACTTGAATCCCCTATCTACTAAAGACAGGAAACTCCATTGAAAAAGAAAAGATCACTAGAGTACCTCGAGATCAAAATGGTTGTGCCGCTGTTGCATGTGTAAATTGCTTTCAGTTCCTAATCTCTCGCAGAGCGACAAATCAAACCAAAAGCACGGAACCTTCATGTTTCAGTAACGAACCGTCTTTCATCACCCGAACCAAAATTATCAACGCCCAACGCATGTTAATCTCCAACTCCCAATGCGCCGGTCTCCACTCTCCAGTTCCGTCACACCCGATCACGGATCCACACGTCGCGTTTTAATACCGCGTCGAGCATACGGGATCCGTCCATCCATCTCCCCATAGTGGAAAGGCACTGTGACAGATCCCTGAGTCCGAGGGATCTCTCGGTCTGCTTCACCCGCAGAAGGGTGGGGGAGCCGCAAAAACTACCGGATACTGTGGCCATTAACATCACCGGGAAGCGGTTTGGATTTGGCGGGCCGCCCACAACGGCAAAGGCGGTAACCTTGCACGTGCCCCCGTTCCCAGGAGGACTTGCGCGCACAAAGATGGCGGCCGCCGACTGGAACTAATCCTCTTAAAAGATGTCGATTATCGTAAATTAGGGTGATGCTTTTTTTGTGTTGCGTCTGCCGACCCCCCTTTTTGGAGTGGGATATCGTTTTTCCTTTCATGTTTTGGGTACCAAATACTTTGAGGTGGAATGAGATTCGTTTATTTGAGAGGAGGGGGGTGAGTTCTTTTTATTATTTATTCCTTTTGAATAATGGAATGGAGAACTGCTTTTGTCCGTTTATTTTGCACTGGACAATGGGTGAAATTTTAATGTGGATAAAGTGTTGGTGGAGGGATGTGAGAGTTGCAGAGCCGGTTTAGTAACCGAAAGATGAGAGTTTTTCCTGTGAGATTAAATGGAGTTGTGTAATTAAAATATGTCAATCATCCAAGATTTAAGATAATACTTTTCCTGTTGAGTTAAATCAGTGGAGCTAATTCGAGGAAATTAACTCTAAGAGGAATTCACTCGTATGTATCCGCTCAGCAGCCTGCAGTCTTCCCTGCAAAACTTCTGACCAATTTTGACCTTCTCGAACAATAGAATCTTTCCTAGGATACTTTCAACCAATCGATGGAGTTAATTAGTTATCATGTGTGTTGGGTAAAAGCAACAATTCACTACTCGTAAAACTCGTTACGTTCAGAGGGGAGACTAAGTCAGACTTTTTTCAATTATACAAACTTTTGAAAATTAAGACAGTAAAATTTGTAAAATTGAACTGAATGATATGGGTAGGTCATCTTTTGAGAATGGATCCAGAGAGAATGCGATTGAAAGCTTTTAATGCAGTCCCTTTTTGTGAAAGACAAAGAGGTAGGCCAAAAAAAGATGGACGGACTGTCTGGATTCGGACTTTAGTGCCATGAAAGTCAAGAACTGGAGATCCATGACTGGAGAGAGGGTAGTCGGGAAAATTTCTGAAGAAGGCCAAGGCTCACAAAGGGATGTCGTGTCAATTATGAGGATGATGAAGTCAGACTCCAGTTCCTTCATATACTATATAAGCCAAAGCTTTGCACATTGAAATTCTTTAGTCAAATAAGGACACATTTGAACAATATTAAGAGGTAGCTCATAATGAGGTTTTTGATTCTCACATTGCTGTACATATGAATACATTATTTGTATTTCACCAGTGTCTGGGAATGCATTTATTTCCAATTCTTCAATTTAGGTTTTATTGCACATATGATCTTTTTTACAGTTAACAAAGCACCTAGAATTGCAATACCTAAGTTTGCAGTAAGCAAAGCACCTAGAATAGAATTGTTTAGCTAAAATTCAATTCACCAGCTTTAGATGAAATAAAAATATCAGATAGCAAGACATTATTCCGTCTAGCAGAAACGGAAACAAGTTTACGACCAAAGAGGACAATTTTAATAATGGAAATGAGGTGTGACAAAAACGACCTCTACAAAGGTCTTACTTAAATACATAGTAATTGCAAGCAAGTACATTTGTAGAGGGAAGATTGGTTCTAAAGACATTTCACGGTTTAGGGATTCCATTACCCCCATATAGTGTTTACAGTGTTGTTAAACTGTCGAAGATCGAATTGCATAAAGGGCGGGTTATCTACGGGTTTCAAGGTTTTGAAATATGTTATTGATTTAATCATAATTTCAATTAACAATTATAATCTGTATTCAACTACAAAACATGTTGATAAGATCAAGACTAAGCTGTGCATTTTTTGAAGGGATACATAAGAGCATGAGTATACCGATTCTGTTAACGAAAATATTTTAAAACAAAATCATCTCTTTATTCCGTCATTCACCTCATGAATCATTGTAAATGGTACTCAAAGACCTAGTATAAAGAGTTCGTTTTAGTCTCCAGATCTGTATGACACATCAGTTTTTTCATAGAATTCCTCTTTTTTCAAAGCAATATCCTTCATATTGCATTAATCCTCCAAGTGGTCTCGGCGAGATATTTTGTCCATCAAGATCTGGTTAATTTTGCTAATGACGAGATATCTCGTCATCAAGGTATGCCGATTTTTTTATAATGACGAGATCAAGATCTGGTCAGTTTTCTAATGACGAAATATCTCGTCTACCAAGAACTGGTTAGTTTTGCTAATGCTGAAATACCTGAAATGACTAAACTTCTGGTTACCAGAAACATGCGATGCGCAAAGATGACTAAATCAACAAATCCGCCATTATCAACACTATTAGGAATTTTATCGTCAATTTGGTTTCAAACACGCCAAAGTTATTTTATTTCCAAAATCTATTCTCGAGTTAAACATTAACTCTCCAAGTAAGTGTTTCTACGAGATATCTCGTCCAAGATCCAATTTTCCTAAGGATGAGATATCTCGTCGAGACAAACCTGCCCTATTACTACAAGGGCATGAAAATCCAAGTAGGAAAACAAATTGTCCCTTGCCCGGAACAGATGGCAGTTTGGAGCAAGCTTTTGCTTCCGGCTAGCCACAACAGGATAGTTTTGGATGTGAAGATAAACCACCAGGAGGGTTAATGTCTTCCAAGTTCTGCTTTCGTAGTTTGCATTTATTACATTTTAATGCTTCAAAGCTTGAAATAAGCTAACCGAAATGTACTGTGAGTGTAAAAGGCGTATAACGAACTACTTTGACTATTTTGGCACACTACTTACCATACAATGACTACATATTAGGTCTTAGGTAATGCTTATTCCAATTACTTCCTTCTATATAACGAAGCAATCAGACAGCAGGATGAAATTGTATAATTATGATAATCTTGTAAATTACGCAACGAGTGCCTTATGTAGAAAGTCATAGCCATTTATGCTAATGCCCTATGATTATTTCACAGATATTTACTTTTGAGTTGAGTCATTGTCCACAGATCGTTTGCCCATAAAATCCCTGATTTGTGGACCAATTCAGTTAAACAAAATCAAGTAATTTATGTCTCATTTTGAATGCTACCTGATTCACCAAATGAAGATAACCTATGTAACACAAATTCCGCCTTACTAAAAATATCTCATTACAAATTGCATCCTTTTCCTATATAATGGTTTTAATTCTAATTTTATCAATCATCTGTATGTGTTATATGCTGTTTTTAAAATCACAACCTGTCTTGTAGTATTACACATATTAACACGCCTCATCTTTCAAAATAATATTTTCTTCATGCCTCATTTTTCAAATAGAAACTAATTTAAATGTCAAATATAATTACAGCTTGACTCTTAGTTGGCACTCAGCCTTCTCTTCACGCTTACTCTGATTCTAAAGGCAGATGTATTTAGATCACGCACCCGTGCTTTTAATACATATTCCTTAATACATTTGCTCCTTGCAACGAATCTCAACCATGTTAGTTATGTATAGAAGAGCAACGACTATATATAATGACTAACATGGTTGAGATTCGTTGTACTGCTATACAGAATTACTAATATGGTTATATTGGTCATTTTGTACAGCAGTACAACGAATCTCAACCATGTTAGTCATTATATATTGTAATGCAACGAATCTCAACCATGTTAGTCATTATATATATTGTAATGCAACGAATTTCAACCATGTTAGTAAGTATATAAGTGAATCTGAACAATCTTAGTCATTATGTATTGCAGTGCAACGAATCTCAACCATGTTAGTCATTATATACATATAACAATGCAACGAATCTCAACCATTAAGTACTTTTTGGTGGACTGAACTTGCATCACATTGTCTCACTCTGTGTCAGAGGTAAGAATATGCGTAGAGGTAGTTTTCTAAAAAATTAAGGTATGTATAGAAGATGTAGTGATAATTACCCATAAATTAGTGTGTATATACGTAATTTGATAAACAATTGAATATATATATATATATATATATATATATATATCGACCCAAGTACAATAAATCACTGCAGGAGGTCATGATTTTTAAATGTATTTCTTTTGAAGTGTAGAATAGTTATAGATCGTGACACTAAACAAGTTTTCGGATGGCTTTACTCCAAGAAGATTGAACCTTGCCAGATGAAGATTGCGCCATAAAACCCTAACATCCAATCCAATCCAAGAAGATTGAAGCTGTATTGAAGTAAAAGGTTGCTCAACTTTTCATTCATGGGTAATAGAAAATATTTTCAAAATGCAGCAGTTTTGTAAAATAAGATGAAAAACAATGGATATATTTATTAATTGAAGCTAGTGGAAATTGCCATACGTCTTCATACACGATTTTTTAAAGAACAGATCAATGGATGAGGATGTTTTTATTTTTCATGTCTGAGGGCGGCTTAACCCCCCCCATAGCCCCCTCCGTGGGTGTTCATTTTATTGTGTCTAAGAACAACAGCACAGTCAAATTTGCGCTCGGATTTCACCTAATCTCACCACTTTCCGATTCCCTTTTTTTTTTCTAGGAAGCAAAGCAAAAATAAAAGGGACATCTCCAAAATCGAAAAAAGAGGAAAGAAAAGAAGCAGATACTCCCCATCACACTTCTCCGCACATACACGAATGTGCAATCTCATCGGATCGCTCCCAAAGATGAAGTGGATGACGTCTTCCACGGAGTCCCGGAAACGATGATCATCTTTCAGGCTTCCAGCGTCATTAGGGTAAGAGTCCCGGCCGGACTCCAAGCGAAAAGGGGGAAGCAGAAATGAAAAGAGAATCGGGACAAATCCGTTTTCAAAAGAGAGACTCTATGACAAATGACAAGAGCCCGCAATCATCAGCTCTTAGTCTTTTTTCTATATCCACCCACAGTCCTATAGATATATACTTGAAAATATCCACAGTCCTCGTCGCCTTTCCGCAGATTAGGATCTGTTTACTCTCGCCGGAACGTGATATCTTCATCCTTTTTTCTCTCTCTCTTCCCTGTCCGTATATATATCTACAGATTTATCAATATAGGAGTACAGACACCAACACGTCCGTACCTCTTAGTTGGAGGAGAAAGTTTCCTAATCTGGTCGTAAGTGTGCCATTGGTTGCTTGGGAAGGTGGCAATTTTCTTTTAGCCTTCCCAGGAGGGATTTTTTAATACTTTTTAGCCATTTTCGCTTCTTTTCCACTCCTCCGGGCACTTCCGAGCGAAAATTGCTGGAAAAGGATCGTTCTTTCAAGCAGTTCACGCACGCGGGCTGTCGATTGCTTGGGAAAGGGAGCACTTCTTTCGTCTCTGGAATGGGAATTATTGGTTGAAAGCCTCTGCAGGTGGTGATGAAATATTAGGTATTATGGGCGGTTTGCCACATAGGTAGGTAAAAGTTTGAGTAGTTGGGAGGTAGAGTGGTTCATGTAATATACCCCTTCTGTATACAGTAACTCTTGTTTGACGCTAATGTTTATTGAGGGACTAAAAGAAAGTTTGATGTACAGAGGAGAGTGATATAGGTAGAGAAAAATCTACTTATAAGCATTTATCCATTCTGGACCTTCAATCTTTCCTGCATTACGTCTTACCAGTCTTGATCTTTTGGACCTATAGAATCTTTCCTGGGATTCTTCTAACTATTAGGTGGGGCTATATAGTTATTATGCGCGCAGTTGGCAAAGAAATAGTCGTTATATTAATTGTAAATATATAAGATACTCTACAGCAGTGACGAAAGAAACTATTCTTCAGAGGTGTATGCTTGTCTGTATGTAAATGTGGCAGACCGCCACAAAGTATTATTATAGTTTTAACCCTCTGAACACACAGTTCACTTGCATGCATTTGTTCTGCAGCCTGTAGACTTCTCTGCATGACTTCTAAACAGTTTTGATCTTTTTTCACCTATAAAATCTTTCCTAAGATTCTATTAACAAATAGGTGAGGTTATATAGTCATTGTGGCGGCGCTGTGGGAAAAACAATATTCGTTTGTAAATACAGTGACGGAGCAGACTAATCTGCAGAGGTGTATGCTGGTCTGTATGCAAACGTGGTAGACCGTATTAGTACAGTTTATAACCCTCTGAGCAGTTCCCTCATACATTCGTTTTGCAACCTGTAGACTTCTCTGCATGACTTCTAACCAGTTTTGTTCTTTTTCACCTATATAATCTTTCCTAAGATTCTATTAACAAATAGGTG
This sequence comes from Meta bourneti, assembly GCA_933210815.1. Lineage (NCBI taxonomy): Eukaryota > Metazoa > Arthropoda > Arachnida > Araneae > Tetragnathidae > Meta > Meta bourneti. The sequence continues at coordinate 46,004,700 of OW119929.1, read as the reverse complement.
AGGTTATATAGTAGTTGTGGCGGCGATGTGGGAAAAACAATATTCGTTTGTAAATACAGTAGATATACTCTACAACAGTGACGAAGCAGACTAATCTGCAGAGATGTATGATGGTCTGTATGCAAATGTGGTAGACCGTATTAGTACAGTTTTTAACCCTCTGAGCAGTTCTCTCATACATTCGTTTTGCAACCTGTAGACTACTCTGAATGACTTCTAGCAGTTTTGACTTTGATAAATAGAATCTTTCCCCTATGATTCTTTCAACCAATCGATGTTGTTATTTAGTCCTCATGTGTGTTGTGGGGTAAAACCAATACTAAACTACACGGAAATCTTACGCTCAGATGGTAAGAACTTTTATTGGGAAGCTAGATGAGGTTGAATACTTACGAAAATGAATTTCCCTTTTCGTCTGCTCTTTAGAGACCCCAAATCTTGGATACGAATTTTCAGGACAAGTTTTTGAAGCAAGTGATTTGGAACTCCCAGTTCTAAAGAAATGGATTTAGATTTGTTGATTGAAAACGAATATTAATTGGAGGCAATTAGTGAAAAAGAGAAATATAGTGGAATAAATGTATGGAGGATGGAAGACAGCATGGTGGATTACGAGGAGTTATTGTAGTGGAAATAAAATTTTATTGTACTAGTGTGAAAGTTCTCAAATTGTTGGGAGTACCCCTATGGGGCGCAGTCTAGTCGGCAGGGGCGCAACAATAAATATTTTAAGTAATAATCCATTAAAATGTTTCCCTTGAGGGAAACTACCTTTGAAAAAGATGTATACGCATTAATTACTTATTGATTTATACTACCAAACAGCTACACCCCAGCTACATAACAGCGAAAAACGACCAAAAGTACAATACATGCAACAGTGAAAAAACCAGTATAACTACACAACATAATCTATATCATAAAAGCACAAAACAAAAATTACCTAGAACAATACTGACAAACAAAGGAAAATATCACGATCGAAACACAAACACCAACGTAAAAGACCAAAACTCAGTTTTCAAACGTTGAAGTTATGAAATTACTAAAATGTGTTAAATCGTCGAAGAAAATATTAAGGGTTGGGGTAAAATATTGATCATTCTGACTAATTGGGTTATTGGTATAATTTCAAAATAATTTCTACTTTAAAAACATTTCCTGCAAAATTATTTTCTTGCGAATATTAGGAGGGTATATGAATATTGATTTGCTGGAGTGTGTATATATATAGGATGGTGCAATTTATTTTATTACGTAATAAATTATAAAAATATAACGAAGGCGGTTCTTCTGCATTGCAATACATTCATAGAATTATAATTTGAGAAATCGAATCTGTTCGAGAAACTGATCATTCTCAACTTATTTTTATAAGGTAAGCCTGCAACTACTGAACCGATAATATTTTTACATTTTACAACAAAAAGTTATATCTTTGGGCTTAAGTTTCAAAAACTGATGATTTTGACATGTTTCGTACTTTGGTGACAGTCTTTCATGAGACTGAAAACAACACTTTCTCCACTTCTAAAAAAGCTGCTTTAGTATCATTTATATCTATGCTAAAATACATAACTTTAAATGCATTTTCGTGACCAGTATAAGGAATTGGTTTGGACTATGAATCTCTGAACATAATCATGACTCTTCGAATGTTATAACACTGATTGATTGATAGAACTGAAACTTTCTAAAAAATTAAATTGGAAAACTCTGCTGAACTTTAGGATAACGCTCCAGAGATACCCAGTCTATCTTTTTCTGCTTTCACCCTACTACTCTGTTTCCCAATCCCTCTTTTTGACGTGAATACGTCTTTAAAAGCGGAACTGTACTGAGGTCATGCATGAAAAGTCTAGCGTTACAACTGTTTTATCCTATGTTTTCAGAACTAGAAGAAACAACTAGAATATAAATAGCATGGTGTAGACAAAAGACATTATCCGTACCTGACAGGACTTTTGGACTGAGTGCGCAGGCGCACTGAACGCGGGAGGGGGTCCGGGGAGAGCTTTGGGTGAGTATAACTTTTGGAGTGAGGACTGCGTAATTGGCGTTATTCGAAAGTACCGAACTACTCTACAGTCCCAGGCCTTCAATAAGAGAATTATCGTTCAATATTAATATAAAACTGTTTAACTTTAATCGTTCAAACTACAAATTAATTGTTGAATATTCCCAATAAAAAAATCATTCAAACTTCCTGTGCCTGCTCCATTCATTCCACAATCCAACATCAGGCCCGAGTATTCACTTCAAACCTACGGTTTGTGTCCTCGACACAGCCTACCAATTTTTACTTGACGTTTTGTGTTTGGCGCAGTTTGGCCAAATGTGACACTTGCGCTAAAAAATCCCAAAACAACCAATCAACTTATAACTCACTACGAACGGACATCTCGCATCTCTATTCATGATTCACCCTAATCTCGTGACAGAATGAAAATGTATTCAATTCCCCAAACTCAATATACCCAATAAGGAAAACGTATCTGCAAGTCGACGGCCGCTTTTCTTGCCTTTAAAAGGTGACTAATGACTGCCGGGGCGAACCCGAGACGGCTGCCCGATCGCCGACTTCGATTGCGGTGGACTCAAAAAGCAGGCTTGCGGGGACCGGCTAATGCAGAGGCGCTTCTCCCTCCCTCATTTGCATAATAGAGGACAAGTAGAGCAGCACACCCACCCCATTTGAAACGCGTGAGGGTCAAAAGGTCCTCTCCATTATGGGGGGGCCCTTATCGGCCCCCCTGATCAAGTGGAGTGGGGGCGAATTAGCCAATTTGGGTCTGTCGCCATCGAGGCAAAATATGTTGTTACGACAACCCCTGAATAACGAAGGAGGATTTGCGGCCTGGGAGATGGGGAGGAGGTTAGTTGGAGTGATGACGAGGACAATCAACTGAGGGGGCTTTTTTGTCCTTTTGGAAGGGGAATGAAAGAGGGGTGGCCCCGGTGTGAGTTGGACGCCGCCGCCGTCTTTTTGAACTGTTTCTTTTTGAGAAAATTCATCAGAGGTTGGGATTTTGTGAATTTTAGGAGAAAATTAACTATTATTCTTTGCGAGATTGGTATGCAGATCGCTTTCTTTGGAATAGAGAGCGTTTAAATTTTCCTGCAATTTTCTGCGTAATAATATTAATTTTTGTCTGCCACCCAGTAATTCCCAGATTCGAATCCCAGTTTGCAAGCGCTTGGTTATTTGGGTTCTATGGCACAAGAGCCATATTTGGCCATGCCGTGCCAAACACAAGACAGACAACGTCTAGTAAGGGACACACACAGAGATAAAGTTTTACTGACATAGAAGAGTGAAATACACCAAGGGAGAAATCTAACTTGTGTCACCTACAACTCATAGGTTGCTAGCGCAGTGGGTAAACCCCCTGAAAATATTTAAATGTTGGTGATTGTCTCTGTAGGGGTAACGACAGCTGCCCACTGGTTGCTCCCTCGTATATAGCCGCTCTTTGTTGTACCAAAGAAGTCAGTTGTTGGGCATTAGGAAAAAAACAATCATTGTTCATTGTTCTAGCGTTCTCAGCAAATATTCACATACCTTCTGTAATCTATGGATAAACTTTGGTAATCTAGGGTGAACTATGGATAAACACTTGAGTACACTTGGTTGAATTTAATCGATAATTTATAGAAGATACTCGTTTTTAGGGGAATTTTCCTTAAAAAGAAATAGTTGAATATAAAAGTTATTGCTCAATTTGTCAAAACCATCAAAACTGTCCCCAGACCTTTGAAACTTTCTTTGGCAGTATAAGGTTTTAAAACACTATAGAAAACTAATTTTTATATTTTTATTTTTTGAGTTTTATATATTTTATAAAAACAATACTCCCTAAATTATCTTTTTAATTTAATTTTTATGAAGATATTAATGCTTTATTCAATATATGCTATTTCTGACAAGCTTTAAAAATATTAAAAATAGAAGTTGTTTTAATGGTAAAGCGATTGATAAACATTTATTAATTTCCATCTGCCTTGAAATATGTAGCTTAATTCTAATTGAAAATTATTATTTAATTACTATAAACTATTTCTGTAGAGAAGAATTGTATTCAATCTTTATATTTCCCTTGGCAATCCTTGGTGAAACATTTTTATTCTATTACTCATTTTCATAATATTAAAATTTATATTCCTGAAGATATCTGGTATTATTTTATACTACTCAAATATAGTTCCCATTAAATTTAACGAAAAAAATTAATTTGTGAGTAAAGTTTTCTCATTCATTTCATTTGAAGTATGTAAGAGACGTTTATACGATGCTTTTCTTTCATAATTTTTTAGTCTTGGAATTGTGAATAGATTCTGAAACAGACAGAATTTAAATTCTTTTTTTTTAATTTTCATTGAGTAGAGAACTTAATCATGTAGGAGAGACTAAAACGTCGTAAGTGGAGTTTGATATTACCGCGGTAAAAAAAACTCTACAAATATCAGTAAATGGATGTAAAGTTTGTTTCTATGTCATCAGCGTTTGCGTGTTGGGAAACAGTTTTGCGGTGAAAGAATGTTCCTGAACCAGTCTCCTCGTCAAATGTAATACAGTTTGAATAACATACTGCTACACCCTAAACTATTCAAGTGGTTTCGAAGAGATATATCGTCCATCAAGATCTGACCAATTTCTCTAATGATGAGATACCTCGTCATCAGGATATTTCCAATTTTTTTTATGATGACGCGATCAAAATCTGGTCAGTTTTGCTAACGACGAAGTGCCTTGTCGAGACAATCACCAGGAGGGTTAAGGAAATAATTTACTTCGTGAAAGCATTTTAACAAAATTGAGAGATTAAATTTTCTTTTGAGAGTTTTTTAAATCTTAATTTTGATCATAAGTTATGTTACATAATTATATTAATGTAAAAATAGTACAAGGAAATCAAATTAAATAATATTATCAGTAAATATTAACCCTCTAAGCATCTGAGTAGTGAGTACTACTTTCCCCTACACACATAATGACTAAATAACAACATCTATTGGTTGATAGAATACAAGGAAAGATTTTATTGGTCAAAAAGATCAAAACTGGTTAGAAATCATGCAGGGAAAACTACAAGTTGCAAACGGATGTATGCGCTTGAATCCCTCAGAGGGTTAAATATTCGCAGAGGCTGAGGAAGAAGAATTTTGTTTAGTTGATGTTATTGACATTTGAACTGAAAGTAAAACTTTAGAACAGTGTCTCTTTGTACATTTTGCTTTTGTTTCTTGAATCTGTGTTTCATATTTCTATTTCTTTGTTTTCTATTTTTCTTTATGAGTCAAATTTTTGCTAAAAATACAGAATTGTATGAATATTTGAGGAATATTGTTGCTGCATACACAAAGGAATCTTTTTTTCTCAATTTTGATCGATGCTTTCTCAGTTATATAACAGTTTATAATCAATCAAGTTATATAATCAGTATAGTTGACATTTACAAAATCACCAAATTTTCATTCTTGGTAAATGTACGTCATGTTAAGTACTTACGTAAAAAGAATAGCCTAATCAATAATTCTTTGATACCGCTGTGTAACATGCCCATTACTAGGCTGTGAATATTGCTAATTTAATTTTCAATGAATTATTTATTGTTTCATCAGTCATCTTACTTTTTGTATTATTAAGGTATTTTATTTTCCTTGTATCATAAGCAATTTTATTTTCTATGTATTGTAAGGCATTTTTATTTGTTGTGTATGTTTTAGTCATAAACACACAGGATATAAACCTGTTGATTAGTTTTTAACTCTTGTATGAACATTTTAAGCTGACATTTCGAGGTTGCATATCAAAGGGAGAGAGCCTATGATGCTGCATTGATTGAGAGTACTTGAAAAAAGTAGAGTAAGGTATGATTTCCAAACTTTTCTGAATAGCCCTTCATAAATGCTTTTTTAAAATATTTTTCAAAGCTATGTTTCTAAACTCAAATTTTCTTAAAATTATTAACTTTCAAATATTCTTTATATGCTTTATTTTATTTTACACCTAACAGGTGTCAACAAACACAATATAAAAACATGATTTAGCTGCACTTAGTTGCTGCTTTCCACATGATAACAGGACATGATTTCCTCGCCGTTCATTTGCATAGCATCCGAGTCTTGAAGCCCACTATGTAATTCTGGAGAAACATTGGATATAAACCACCTGATTCATGTAAAACCCGTCACCGACTTTCTGATGTGCCTAGGTTATGGCAGGCAACAAAACTTTTAAGGCAATGATTTTGGTCTTTCGCTTTTTCGTAGTTGTTTCTAGAAATCCGTTATATTTATTTGTATATCTTTCTACAGTCATGGTTTTTCTTTGTATGTTAGGCGTAATCTTTCTATCTTATTATGATTGTGTCATAGACACTAGAAAAAATTAAAAAACTAGATTTAGTTTAACTTTAGTTATGATCATTTACTTCACTTTCATTTAAACCCCTCTATAGTTTTCTGAATTAATTACTGAATTAATTGATACAATTAGAGTATTCATTATTGATCACATTTAGACTCTCACATTCCGAAAGAGCCGACTAATCGGCTTAGGAGTCAGGGTGCTGCTTTCAGGATTGAAAGGTTCCAGTTTAGAATCAGGGGTATGGCATGGATGTTTGTCCGTCTGGAATGAATATATGACCTCTCTAAAAACGCGTTGTGCCTAAAATGTGAGGTGTAACGTGAACTCATCCCCCGTGGTGCGACAGAATAACGCAAAGTGGTTCACAGATCCGAAACAAATCCATAGTGAGTAATATTCAATAGGTCGAGCATTAGAAAAAACGAACAAAAAACCCATTCCGGAAAACAATTATTCTTTATTCTCCATCAGATTTGTAAGAAAAGATTGATTCACAGAAAGCCAAGCAAATGCGGCCAGACTTTCATTCAAAGAGCTTCCGAAGATTCGAAAAAGCGAACCACCTTTGTTCCTCCCGTCCGAACACAATCGTTTGGATGGGACGGAGGAGAGGGAGGAAGGGGCCGTCCAAGAAGAACCACTCGAGAAGAAAAAACGTCTGCGGCCACGGGAGAGGCGTCGAAGATTGGAACGAGCTCGCGAACAATTTATTCCCATTCAGCTCCGCTAGGCACAGTCGTCAACACTTGTATCGTTTCGTAGATTATGCAAATATCCAGGACGCCCGGGGGAGGGGGAAGAAATCAAATCTGTGTGCGCGTCTTCTTCATCATCCGGTCGCCATGGCAACATATTTCATGCTCCGGGAGTCATATAAAGGCGGAGGAGAGCCGCCTCTCCCCTTGTACAAATATGCAAAAAGCGAAGGCGCCCGGCCTGATGCATATTTAACAAGCCGTAGAAGTGGAAGGAGACTCGCGGAAGGGATGAAAAAACGGGAAAATAATACTTCAAATAAGCAGGAGAGGGAAAAACTGGAAAGGCGGGGATGAAAAAGTGTCGACTGGGTGGAAAAGCTGGAATGAAGTGGCTGGGACTTTTAGCTTCTTGCTACTTTGTCTTCTGGAAGGAGATTAATTTTTAATTTTTTGCCTCTTTTCCTTCCTTCCCCTTCAGACTGGTTTTCGGTGTTTGTTATTTCGGCCTTGTCTGCTCTCGGCTTTTATGAGTTTGCGGGAGAAGCTCTCGATGTTTAATTCGCGATGCGAGTAGGGTTTAGGGAGTGTCAGGTTGAATTGGCATTTCGGGAAGTTAATCAGAGAACGTTGCTTTGGGATGCTGGGAAGTAGCGTTGGAGTTTGGTGTAAAGCATTTCGGTCACTGTGGAGGTTATTGCTTTTTTTTTACTTTTTAAGCACAAAATGATGTCATTGATCATTTTATGAGTACTACTTAATGAGTTGTACACTGCTGGCCACCGTAAATGCAACACCCTGAAGGAAGCATGCAAATAATATGAAATTTACAACATGCATTAGCGGAGGTGAGATATGCAAATGATTAGAATTTCAGCGCAGACGCACATCACGCGCGCCTGTGGCGCCACTTCAAAGCGCTATTTAAGGCTTGGAGATTTCGACGATTTCAAGTACGGCAATTATGTTTTTCTTGTGGTTTTTTCAAAAAAACGATCAATTATGCCTCGTAGAAAACAGCGATCATCTTTTGATCAAGTATCCGAGTTCGACAGAGGAAGGATAGTGGCCTACCGAGATTGTGGATTATCTTTCAGTTAAATCGGTAGTCGTGTTGGACGAAACCAAACAACTGTAATGCGGATATGTGATCGTTGGATGCAGGAGGGTACGACGGACCGACGTGTTCGATCGCATCCATCTCAGTGCACCACTTCACGTGATGACAGGCATATTGTGCGTATGGCAGTGACGGATCGCTCAGCCACATCACGAACCATAGCACAGCACATTCAGTCTGTACCGCATCATCCAGTGTCTGCGCGTACCATTCGACCCCGTTTACAGCAGAGTGGTCTGTCCGCAAGACGTCCATTGCTTCGTCTACCCTTGACGCAGAACCACAGACGTTTCCGCCGCCAATGGTGCGATGAAAGAAGGATGTGGACGGCAGAATGGAATGAAATTGTCTTTACTGACGAGTCACGCTTCTGTCTGCAACACCACGATGGTCAGATTCGAGTCTGGAGACACCGTGGAGAGAGGATGCTGAACAGCTGCGTTATGCACCGCCACACTGGTCCTGCACCGGGTATTATGGTATGGGGCGGTATTGGATATCACTCTCGTACTCCTCTAGTACGCATTGCCGGTACTTTAAACAGCCAGCGCTACATCTCCGAGGTGTTGGAGCCAGTTGTCCTTCCTTACCTTCAGGGCTTGCCCACAGCCATATTTCAACAAGATAATGCGCGACCACACGTGGTTCGCATTGTCCAAGGGTTCTTCGTCAATCGCCAGATTGAATTGCTTCCCTGGCCAGCTCGCTCTCCGGATCTTTCGCCGATAGAAAACATGTGGTCCATGGTTGCTCAACGATTGACCCAGAATACATCCCCAGCTGCCACACCAGATCAACTTTGGCAACGTGTGGAAGCTGCTTGGTCTGCTGTACCCCAAGAACACATCCAAAGTCTCTTTGAATCAATGCCGAGGCGTGTGGCAGCGGTGATCTCCAACAATGGCGGCTACTCTGGCTACTGATTTTGGCAGGAACCACACTTCACAGAAGTCTATAAATTTAATCATTTGATACTTGGTCAACATGTTATCTACAAAATAAATTTTGTTGTGATATCTCTTGTCTTTCTTGGTGTTGCAATTTGGGTGGCCAGCAGTGTATTTTATTTACTGAGTGAATTGAGAAACTATCTTTCTATGAAACTAACTTACAACGTTTATCAAGTGTTTCTGTACATAAATGCTTCAAGTGATTTCGATGAGATATCTCTTTCATCAAGATCTGAACAAATTTTTCTTAGGAACGAGATATCTCGTCATCAAGATTTTGCCGATTTTTTTAGGATTACGAGATCAAGATCTGGTCAGTTTTGCTTATGACGAGATACCTCATCGTGACAACTACCAGGAGGGTTAATAGTCCTCTGCAAATTAAGGCGGTATTTAGAATGGTAGGTAGGTAGTTGAATTAACGCAACACTGGAGAAACACAACGGACTATCGGCGTCCTCCCTGGATCAATCCCTCAATGAGAGATCCGAGGACAACACCTCGTAATTTTGAACCATGGTCAGATGACGAGGTCAACGCGTATACTGGCACCCCACTCTCCAAACTTCCACACCATTCCAACGTAAGGACATTTGAGGCCACGAAAGATTTAATGTGCATCAGCCTCCATGTACACGACGATCTTTGGTTCCATCGAGTTTCGAACACGCAACCCTCCGGTTGCTAATCTGCTACTCTTCCAACCAGGCTCTGCAAATGAAGACATCTTCTTTTCATGTATCTCCTTTTTTAATTTAAATTTTAAACCAATGTCATTAAATTTTCTACAACTAATAGCACCATTCTGTGCGCTCTTAGTTTCACATACAATGTCAATAAATTTCTAACAAAATTTGTTGTAGCATTTCTGCATTAAATATCATGACCTGTTTTAGAAATGCTATGCCTAAGTATCTTCTTCAGTTTGTCAATAATATTTTTCGAACCTCGGTAACCGATTTTACCTCTATAAACCGAAATATACACTGCAAAGGAGCTTTATTCAACAATCGTAACATCACCGTCTGCCACCTATGAATGGATTTCCAGTGCAAACACATCAGACGGAAAACGGAGATGTTACTTCCCGTTGCCGAAATGCTTTCGTATGACACATATCGGTTTACTTTAAAATGTAGTTCATACATCAGTTTGTAATTCATTCTCTGGAATTTTTATTGGCGACGTGTGAAATAGCATTCGTGAAATTCAAATAGACGTGTGAAATATAAACCAAGCGACGGCACGTCCGAAATACGTACAGTGAACACGTTCCTTCGCAAAACACTACTACCACCTACATTTAACTTGACAGAAAAACCTCTCATGCTTATACACCTGAATACTAACGAAATAAAATTGGTGGAGAGGGATTATTTTTTCATATACATTACATACATGCATTACATCTCAATGCTTTATTTTTTAAATTATAGATTGTAGTTGTACAGGTAATTTTGAATACCATACATACCAATATTTTCCATTCGTATTTTAGAGTTTATTTCCGGTATATTTATTACCTGTTATTTCCTTTTATGTCAATTATCTTACTTAAATTGTTCTTGTTTTGAAATAATAGGTGATTTGTTATACTCTTTCATTTATTTGATGCTTGATGTGTTGATTTCGTTTAGTTCTTTAATAACACGAAGTGAAATGATGATACGCAAATTTATTCGGTAGTAATCGCAATAATTAAACTGTAACTATGTTATTCGGGGTCCTAGCTAGTGAGAATCATTTACACTTAGATTTTTGTAAAATTGTTGATCGTTTTATTTCTTGTTAATATGTTAAATACAATGTTGTTACCCGCTATTCAAAGCCAGCGTCTACTTCACATTCATCTTAAGTTGCTAATTCTTCTGTAAATTGAGTCATACAGCTCAATTATATATTAGTATAATAAATATATTGTTATAATAAAATATATTTACTTACTTTAAAGTTCTGATTTAGAAAAATAATACTATCCCACACTTAAAAACTCCAAACTGCAGTCTTCCCTGCATGACTTCTAGTCAGTTTTGACCTTGTTGATGGATATAATCCTTTCTAGAATTCTTTCTATAAATATAGATGTGGTTGTGATGTGGGGAAAGGTAATGCTACACTAACTGGAAGTCTCGAGTCTCTCATAGTGTTAGTTATTTAAAATACTCTGAATGTGTGTGTGTTTGTATCTGATATATTTAAGATTATTCTATTTTATTTTTTTATTTGAGTGAGTTCAGGGTAGGGGTAAAAGATTGCTCTCAATGTTAGATATTCAAACTGAAAGTATATAAAACTATGAGAAATATTTTCCTTGAAAATTTTTGGTTGATGCGTTTTGTTCAAAGTACATATATTTCAATATCAATCAATTAACATCTGTATTAGCTTTAACTTTCACAGTTTACGATGCGAATTATTTTAAAATACTTTATTCTTATTACTTTATACTTATATTTATACTTATACTTTATACTTATAGTTTTTGTGAAACGAAGTTTTTGCGTCATTCTCATCTTACAGTTATTTTTTTACCTATTTTCAACCCTTAATTAAAAAATAAATTTAAATTGTAAATTGTATTTCTGTTTATACCTTGTTTCCACTTAAAATTATTCTTAAAATTTAAAAAATTCCCAATATTTCGCTTTTTGAATTACATACAAAAGTAGGCGGTTTTAAACTTCCACGTATTGTAAATAGTTGAATGACAACTTTAAAATTCCTTTCTGAAGTTTAATGGTTAGTCTCATGGATTGTACTTCTATACATCTTAAAATCAAGTTAAACTTAAGCACTGTTATGGGCATAATCTTAAATACAGATGTGATTTGAGGGGTGCGAACACATCTGCTGAAAGTTAAGATACTAATAAAATTAGAAATTGCATATTAGTCTGATTGAAGGTTGAGTGAAGCACAATTTCTGCAATATTTGTACAATAACACGTTACCTTAGCTGTTCCCAACGTCTCATTTAGACGGCCAAAACTTTCGAAAGTTGCTGCCAACTCACGTAATGCAATACGACCCGATTGAAGTTAAATATCCAATCAGGGCCTGGCCATACCACGCCCAGCGGATCAATAGCACCATCAAGTGCGTGCTCTATGAGCCATTTTGACGCTGCCCGTGGCACGTGTTCCGAGTAGTCATGACAACATGCGACGAGCTTTCCAATCGACGTCCAAAGGCCCGTAGTATGTTAATTGATAGTTGCGTTACATATCCACACCTGTGATTTACCACAGCGTTGTTTGCTCTGGTACAATTCGAGCGCGTGGCACGGCGATCAGCGACGCACGCACGCCATTTTCACGACAATGTCCACGCCGCGTGCTCATTCGTTGTGCTTGGCTGATTGACAACTTTGATTTCGAATCTGCGCCCGTTGTTCCACTTTTGTTTTATGGTTCCGTTCAGGGTAATGATATAAAACCAGATAGTATGATCAGAGATTGGCAGCTCTGTTGGAAGAGGGCATCTATCCAACTTTCCTCCAACATGTCAACTCGCCACATGAATTACTAATACAAATCTTATATTTTCCCTAACTGGTCATAAAGGTTCAAGGGGAATTTCAATTTGCAATAGAGGAAAAAAGTTGCCTGTTACCTTTAAATGCAAGCCTATATTTAAAAAATGTTATTCAACGTATTGAGCCATCTACCGGAAAGTTATATTTAAGCATTTCAGTTGAAATACTCTTTTCATAAGAGGGGCCGCGGTAGTCCGGTTGGAAAAGTAGCGGATTAGCAACCGGAGGGCTGCGAGTTCGAAACTAGGTCCAACCAAAGACCGTCGTGTACGTGGGGGTTGTTGCGCGTTAAATTTGCCGTGTCCTCAAATGTCCTCACCTTGGCGTGGTGTGGAAGTTTGGAAAGTGAGAAGCCACAGCTCACACAGGTGTTGATCTCATCATCTGACCGTGGTTCAAAATTACGAGGTATCCTCGGATCTTTCCTTTCGAGATTGATCCCGGACGATCACCAATAGCCCGTTGTGTTGCTCCAGTGCGACGTTAATTCAACTACCCCCTTCTATAAGAATATCAGTAAAACCTGACGTCTCTGATACAATTATTTCGATCTTTGTCGGTACAAAATATATGATTAACAGACAAAGTGTTGTAGATGTTTTTTCATTCTTTTAAATATATTTATTATTACAAATTAAAATAATATTATTTTAAAAGCCATGCTACAGAGTGCCCTTTTCCCCGTCTTTTAGCCCATTTCATCGTTAGCTCTTGATCGAATAAAGTTTTTTAATGCAGGCATTTATTTAAAGGTAACAGGCAATTTTTCTACCCCATTGTAATACCGATTTCGAAAAAAAAATTATTTTCCGGTCCACCCTACTGCTCATGGTCTCTTTCTGCGATATATTTACCGTTTTAAACTCAATAGCAGTTCCTGTGGAGAACTAGGCGACGCAGATCATTACCAATTTGATTGTATATAATAAAATTTATCATTTGGCTAAAGCAGCTATTTTCAGCCTGTGTACCGCGGCATACTGGTATGCCGCAAGAATGGCACTGATGTGCTTTTGCGGATGGTGGAACGATTCAAATTGTTTCATTTTCAAGATTTATTTCATTTTCAACGGTTTAGTTTTGAATTTTGGACCAGTGTGTTAACAAATAATTTCAAAAAATGAATACCCGCATAAATACTTTTGAAAATGATTTTTTATTATAAAGTATCATAAATAAATTGTTTCAAAAATGTTTTTTGAAAAGCCACTTTGGAGCAAAATGTGTAGATAATTACTATTATTAGTTTTTAAAGCAAACGAAATTATACCTATTTTTGTTGCAGATCAAAATATATCATATCTTTTGGTGTGTCGCATAATTTTAGCAATTAGTTTATGTGTGCCATGAGATGAAAAAGGTTGAAAATCACTGGGTTAACCCATAAAATTTAAGTAAAATGCAATGGTTAACTTCCAATTTCATTATACAATATTGCCGCGAGTGTCAAGATTCCATGCCTCATTGGAAAACCACTGGCGGTCTAAGCTTAAGACCCGATTTCTGTACTGAATCCTACCATAATGAACTAAACATTTTTAGTTTTGTTTGATGTATTTATGTTAATTTGATTATGTCTTCATTTATTCGAAAAAATATTCCATGTGGCATCATTTCCACTTCTGGTTGGTTGTTACAAAATACTTATCTCTCCAATCGGGAGGCAGAAGCTACTGCTCTTATCCTGCTAGTAACAATCTATTATTTCTCTTACCATAAAATTACTTCGTCAAAACTGCTGGGTCTGTTCTACGTAGACCGTCACCAATAGCCAGTTGTGTTGTGTGCTCCAGTGCTACGTTAATTAAATACCTAACTACCTACCAACCTGTTCTACAAGACTATTAACCTTCTGAGGGTCACGAGTCTTCTGAGTAGTGTAGTATTGGTTTTATCCCACAACGCGCACTTAAGGACTAAATAACCATATCGATTGGTTGAAAGAATGTTAGGAAAGATTTTATTGGTTAGGAAATTCAAAACTGGTTCGAAGTCATGCACTGAAGACTGCAAGTTGCAGAACAGATACATGCGTATGAACTCCACAGAGTTAAACGTGACTTGAGGAACAAGGAAAGAATATGAAACTGGAAAAAATATCCAGTTTAAACCGAAACATCGCAATCCTATTGAAATCTTTTATACCAATCTGAATTGGTATAAAAGATTTAGGGGTCTCGAAAGCGTGGTCGAAAAGGAAAATTTATTTTCAAAAATATTCCACAGTATCTAGTTTCACAATAAAGAGTTCTAGCATGTTTTGTGTTTAACCCTCTAAGCGTCACGAGATATCCTAGTAGTGTAGTATTGGTTTTACTCCAGAACACACACATAAGGACTAAATAATCACATTGATTGATTGAAAGAATCCTAGGAAAGATTCTATTGGTCAAGAATTCCAAACTGGTCAGAAGTTACGCAGAGAAGTCTGCTTGTTGCAGAAATAATATATGTGAGAGAACTGCTCAGGAAGGAAAAACTGCCCTAATGCTTTGTAGCGGTCTACCACATTTGAATATAGACCAGTATAGACCTTTGCAGAATAGTCTGTTTCGTCATTGCCACTGCTGTACAGTATCTAATCTATATAAATAAGAATGGAGTGTTTTTTGTACATTGAATATTTTCAACCTGTCTGTCTGTCCATTCGTCTGTATGTGTGTGCCCGAGCTACGTCCAAATTTATTGAATATATTTTCATGAAACTTTGTATATTGTGAGTACTAACATTCATTTAGTGACTGAACTGAGTTGCGTTAGTCTGTCTGTCCGTCTTCCTGTTCTACGTCTGATTTTGTGTCTATGTGTTTGTACAAGTATCACATAAATTTTATTCCATACATTTGAACACGATGTACTTAATTTTACACATCATGTTCTAATTTAGTAAATGCATTATTTAAATTTTCTTTGTTTACATATTTAGATAAGTTGCATGCTAAAACATCTGAGTAACTATGCTTAAATCAACCATGATTTGGTAGTTTTGGAGAAGCTGAAATGCATATCGAGCATTGCGATTACTTGGATTGTTTTACCAGTACTGCTGAAAAATCAATTATTTTTCCAACAATAATTTTTAAGGAATTTAAATTCTGATTCTTTATTTATTTTTAGCCTTTTTTTCTTTACAAAATATAAAAAAGCTGAATATTTGAGACAAACGATAAAGAGAATAAAACATTATAAATAAAATATACAGAACAAGACCTTTTAAAATAGGACTGGTAGCTAATATGGCAACCGTGGTATGTTTTTTAATCGTTTGATTTTTTAATTTTTTTTATAATCCAAGAATCTATTTTGTAGTGAAAAAACAGATACATTCATTACTTTTTGTTCGAAGCTTTTTTAAAATCTGTTTTAAGATTTTAAATTTGATGTTTTTCGTTCAATAACTGCATTTATGGTAAGTGGTTTAATTAGTTTTAAAAACATTTTTAATCACACATTGTACGATAATTATGGGAAACGCTGTTGTTTTTAAATGACATACAAGGCATTTAAATGCATTCTCTGAACTATTCTATGCATTCTGGGTAACATTGGCACTCTAGTTCTAGAAACTGTTCTTCCTTACTAAAAATTTAAATTCTACAAAAATTTAAAATGATAAATATGACATTTATTTATATTTGTGAAATTGGGTATTTAACAATTGTGTACTTTATTAGAGTGTGGCAGCTGTTACATATGATGAATAGGAATTACAATTTATTACCGAAAAGGGAAATTAGTTAATCAATTCAATCCGAGTAACGCCGGGTTATTCTTCTAGTATATAATGAATATTGCTACAAGATTCGAAGATCTCCAAAGCGTGTACGAAGAATTTACACAAATATTCTACCATGTCTAGTTTCACAATAAGTTCTAGCATTGGTTTTGATTTTAAACCTCTGAGCATCACGAGATTTCCGAATATAGTGTTGTATTATGTTTTCACCACAACACACAAGATGACAAAATAACCACATCTATACAGTGAAAGAATCATAGGAAGGATTCTATTATTCAAGAAGGTCAAAACTGTTAGAAGTCATGCAGAGAAGTCTGCAGATTGCAGAACGAATATTTGAAAGAGAACAGCTTAGAACAGACTAGATTACCTCTACAGAATAATCTGTTTCGTCACTCCCACTGTTGAATAGTACCTAATATCTCTAACCACCCCCTGATCGTTGAATGAGAATCAGAAAATTATACAGCTCCTGTAAGTAAATCTCGGTAGTTGATGATGCGTACATAAACTTTCTACCAACGCAATAACTACAACTACACTTCAGAAATCAACTAAGTATAACTATTATGTAATCTCTCTTTTTCCTATTAGTACCCGTTGCCTTTCAAAATTACCAGTGGTTCCCGGAGATTTCTACTTTGTTTTAAAGTGAGGTATTTAGCATCGCTCTTTCTCTTGATTTCTGTTGTATTGTCTTTTCTTCGACTGAAATTAAACCGGGACAAGAACTTCTGACTCCTGTTGACGGATACGTCTCCGCAGCCTTCTTGTGTAGTGCTTTAGACCTTTTTGGTGAATCGGGGGTAATGCCCTCTATATGTATGTAATATAAACATTTCAGATTGAATATCTTCCATTTCCCTCAAAAAAATTATTCCATTCACATTATCTTGTTAAATTAGCATGCAATAAACTACTTACACAATACTATTCTGCAATTTTCTTTTTAATAAAGTATTTTACAACAGCAAAAATTGTTTTCGTAGTTTTAGCTTTCTTTTCCTAATTACGCTATTAACCCTTAGGTAGTGACCCGAGTAAATAACAATAGTTTTTTTATCTCAATAAGGTACAAACAAATCACTGACGAATTAAAATAGAAACAAAATACCCTCACCACTCACAAAGCGGCTGATTTCTTGTGTTTTTATAATCATTATTTAACGTTCTGAGGGTCACAACGTATATATACGTTATGCAACCTAACCTGCTTTTCACTGTCTCTACCAACATAATGTCTCCTATAATTACTTAAACCAATAGATGTGGTTATCTAGTCATTAAATGAGGTGTAAAGTAAAAGCAATACTACACTACTAGGAAATCTTGTGACGCTTAAAGGATTAAGAATATAAATTTTTGATATAATGATTGTGAAACTTACGCGAGAAGGCGAGGTGCATCTGACTGAAAAGAGAAAGCGGAATGAAAAGAAAATTTATACAAATTCAAACATAAAAGTGGCCCAACTGCGGTGGAAAAAGTTTAATTGAAAAAAATGTAATTATATAAATTTACTCAAGTAAACGCGTCACATCTGTCAGATAGAGTGCTAAAATTAAGATCCTCACCTTACAGTCAACTAGCTATTCCATCTACTGCATAAATATCTAAAGCGAGGCACATTGATCGTGTTTCAACCTTACAACATTAGTCGTCTAGCAATTTCTGCTTAAACTCTGAAGAGGTATCTGACAGAGAGCGAGAAATCGCAAGTACTGAAGGGTCTGAAATAAATAATGCATTTTTAAGTCTTTTCTACAAAAATTGCATTACTTATCAGTTAATTTAATCTTTCAGGTAAAATGCTGCATGGAAATGATATAAAACAAAACGAACTTATAATTGTTTATTATGTTCTACAAGAAGTGGTGTAATTCCTTGAGAAATCAAAATAAGCAAATTTGTATCTCAAACATTCTTCCATTATTTGATTGCGTATGGGATAGATATAATAATGTATTCATTTAGAACTTAACTGATTGTCAATATCAGTGCAGATTACGATGTTTTTACGTGATTCTACCTTCAATGTTGTCGTAGGAAAAGTTGTAATTCTTCAACCCAAGAATGAAACTGCTGATAAATTTCTGAGTTAACCAAATTTTGATCCGGAAACTCCTAAAATGTTGGAAGAAATATTTTTCCAGTTTTCAAAAGTATAGTCTATGACAAGAGGAAACTTTAATTATTCAAATATTTTGGCGAACTGTAAATCATTCTAAGATAGAGAAATATATGGTTCAATGAAAAAAGAACGCTAATTTCTTCAAAATAAATTACATTTATGTAAGTTAAACATTAAAAGAATAAGTAAAATTCTGTAACGACAGTCTCACCCACCGCAATCTGTTTTTTTCTTAGTGTTTGAATTGGTCTTGCCTTTGAGGTATACTGGCCATTAGAAAGAACGCGAGTGTTTACCTTTAAAAGAAAGCGACTCTACAATTATTTATTTTATGAGATATTGATTGTTGAAAATATACTATGCGACTAGAAATGCCAAGAATAAACCCTTTTTTCAAAAGTTTCGTGACACCATTTCTGTCTTTTAATTGATATTTGTAACCTACTTATTTGTTAGACGTATTCGGAACTTAATGCAACACATTTTGAGCACACTGATTTTTAAATATTTTGTCTGGATTAAAACAATTTTGCCATTTACAATGACTGAATTTCTTCCTTTCAATTTTTCAAGTATGCCTTTGAAAAGTTTACTATAGGAAAAATATAAATAAGATTGGATAAGATGAATTCATAAACACAAGAGTATAATGCATTGTAGTAACCCTTTCATAGATAGAGAGATGTCAGGTGTCTAACCTTCTTGAAGTTATTAAAGCAAGGTACATAAACATTTTGTGCACGTTAAGGCTGTAAAGTGGGGTTTGAGAATTACCGACGCTTTTACTTCCGGTAAATTACTGAGGAAATTCACAATGCAGATTTTTACTGGTTTCAAATTCAAGTTATATCTTTATCCCTCCGAGTGGTTTCAACGAGATAACACGTCTATCAAGTTCTGACCAATTTTACGAATGACGAGATATCTCGTCATGAAGATATTGGTGATTTGTTTGTAACAACGAGATCTGATCTGGTCAGTTTTATTCTAAAGACGAGTTATTTCGTCCATCAAGATCCGATCAGTTTTGCTAATGGCGAGATATCTCGTCGAGACTATGACCAAGAGATTAACGGGCAGCACGTACTGGGAAGGAATTAAATTGGGTACTAGTCCACTAACCATTTACTACCTCGGATTTTTTTTCCTCACGAAATCTCAAGGTATTTTGTGTCCTGTATACAGGAACACCAGCAAAATGTTTGTTGCGGCAACATGCATGTATACCAACTTCTCTGCAGCGGCGACTTAGACCAGAAACTCATTAACTGGCAATTTTTCGTAGACACTAAATATTTCTTTTTATGATGATGAATAAAAGTGCCCTAATATTCCAAGGGAACGAGGATCCAATTAGGAAAAACAAATTGTCCCTTGCCCTGACCTAATGACAGTTTGGAACAATCTCTTGCACCAGAGGCTGGCCACTGTAAGGAAGTTTTCGACGTAAAGATAAACCACCAAGAGGATTAAAACTATTAATTAGTCTTTAGTCTTTAAGCAACTATACAGTAAAATATTTTCAATACCAGTTAATGAGTTTCTGCTCTAAGCCGACGATATATAAAAACAGCAAAAACGAAATTACTTTTAAACTTTGGCGTTGTAATCGTTTTTCACATAAATCATGAAAACAATGAAAAAAAAACCAGTGAAATGATTCTTGAGAAAATGGCCTTTTCTTAATGATGTTTATTTAACATTAGACTTCGTGGCAGAAATTGCTGTTCAGAGTATATCCCATACTGTTGGCGTTTGCCACTACTTCTGTCGTACAAATTGATCCCTGAAGTACGATCTTAAGAATAAAGCTAAAATATCATAACTTAAAAAATTGGAAAGGAAATTTCGGTAATTCTAGCAAATCTCCACATTGCCGGTAAAACCCTGTCATTCATTACCAGTTTTAAAATCGTACTGCTAAGCCCTATGTACCTTAAGGCTGCTTCTCTCATTTGTTATTCTGCCTCTTATTTGATATTCTACATGGGCGGTGAGACGTAAAGATTCCTACCTCCCCAACCTATGAATTCCAGCTGCCTGTTGTGTAAATAGTTTGAGCTGTATTCTCCGTATAGTTTAAAATAATTCAACTTTTCCTATTTCCCCTAACAATGTGAATTCCTAACCAATAAAATAAATCCTCCATGATTCGAAACCTCTCTCTGACTTGAGTGTTAGAGGAAAAGTTACCAAGTCAATAGCATCAGAAAGGACGCGGAGGAAAAAAAACACCCGATAGAAAAGCAATTTTTGAGTTTAAAATTTCATCGGATTTCTCGGGTAAAAAGAGGCCGCGTGCAGTGACAAATGCCCCGTCGGCCAGCTGCGGAATATTTATTTGAGGGAAAAGTCAGACATTCATGGCAGGAAAACGAAAATTCCAAAAAACCTCAATATTTCATTCGGTCTGTTACTTCCCCTTGGCTTTGGGAGGGAACCTTCTTTTGCGAAAATTCTTGGCCGCAATCACTCAATACTTGAGGGGCTATAGAATAAGTAAAAAATAAATAAAAAATCTTTTACGCTATTCATGCAGGATGGCGCCCCTGCAAAAACGTGCCACTTCCCAACTGTTCACAAGTGTATATATACATATATGTGAGGATAGATAAATTTGAAAGCACCCCCCACTGCCTCTTTCCGGACAGGGTTTTGAAATTTTAAACTCTCCAAATCTTGGCCGGCCATTTTTTATTTATAGCCCCCCAGACATATAGATATACTTTTATTTTTTTTTGCCCTTTCTTGGGGTCGGATTGTGAATCGGGAATTTTGATTTAAAACGTTTCTCGTGGTCAGGATGACGAAACTGGTTTTTGATCTTTCTTTGGTTTAGAAGTAAATAGATAAGAAAGAAAAACTGGGGGAGGAGGGAAATGAAATAAAAAAGGGGGAGGATGTTGTGGACAACATTGTGCGAAAGAAAGGGACGGAGGTGGCGGGGACTGTATTCAATTGGTCCGAAACGTCTTCAGTGGCGTTTCGGTGATGTCGTTTCCATGGGAACGCGTATCCATGTAGTGGACTTGAAATGTGATTGAATGAATGAACGGGGGCGAGGGTTGGGGAACCTCCAAGAGAAAGAAGGACAGAGGAGGGAAAAGTAAGGACACCTTTAAAGTGACAATTTTACAATTTGACTTTTGAAAATAGATCACGGAGGGCGAAATCTTACGCGTACACATTCAAGTGAGGGGAATTGAAAGAGATAGAGCGAGCTCCGAATCGATCTTGGGTTCTATTCGGTGAAGCTTTTGGAGATATTCTGAGGGCGGTTTAGTGTGGCTTTTACGAAGCGGAACTAACCGTCAAAGAAATATAAATACGTTTTTCGTTAGGCTCTTTCTGTACTTTTTATTTTATTTTGCCATTCCCACAAAAACCATTGTGAGTGAAGGTACTTCTCAGAACAGGCCTCTCACGTCTGCACTTTGATCCCCAGTACCAGATTCTATGACAGCAGGATCACAGTATATGGGGTTCGCCGGTACTGTTGTGACAACCTTTCGAATATGGAAAATAATAAAAATGTCCCACCTCGTTTGTCCCGGGTGAGATGCAAACTTCTTGTTAGTAATCTAAGAACTTTCTTCGTTAATCTTGATTCTTTTTTGAATAGAGGCGATTCTTAGATTTTATAAAAGATCATATTTGAACAGAAAACAGAAAAGAAACAAGACAAAATCAATTTTCAAGAAATTTTTCCTTCTCCGTATGAGCGCCATTCAAAGTTGATATGCCCACTGTGATAGCAACCTATTTGTTGTATGCTGTTCAGATTCGATTCCTGTAACTTATCTAGGGCGTCTTGCTTTGTGAGTAAAACTTTGCTTGTGTGTATGTCCATTACTTGACCTTGTTTGTCTTGTGTTTGTCGCAGCTTTTACAAAATTGCGAAATAAAAACTCAGCCAACCAACCAAAGTTGGTACAGCAACGATTGAACCTGGCTCGATCCTAGTTACAGGTGCAGTAGCCAAAGACAGATCGCTCAAAAATTCCTCAGATTGCAGGGCCAAACTATATTTGTAGAAGAATCAATGATCAGGATACCATTTTACTTAGAAATACGAAAACGGACATTTTCTTGGCGTTTTGTACTGTTTCATTTAAAGTTTCTTGACATCATCAGGTGATGTAATGATCAATTCATCACTGCAGACCAACCAGATTTAAAATAATTAGGTTGAAATTCTAAATTAAATATAATTAATATTAGTTATAAAGGCTGTATTTCTTTGCTTGCGCCGTTTTTTAGTACTTCACTGCAAAACTTCGAAAGCCCAGGTCTTAACATGTAAAAATTAGTCATTTTGTCACGTCCGTCGTTGAAATATCTACTCCATACAAAATATCATCTTTACACTGAAAACGTTTTAAGGCACCTCATATAAGAAATGCAATTGTGAAAAAATGTTTTTTTCCATAAGTAAACCCAGGTGTTCACCTCGTCATCTGACTGGTTCAAAGTTACGTGGTGATGTCCTCGGATCTTTCCCTTGGGGAATGATCCCGGACCGCCGAAAATAGCCTGTTGTGTTGCTCCAGTGCGACGTTAATTAGCTACCTACCGCAAGTAAACCTATTATAAGTCAGCAAAAACGAAATTAATTTAATTTATTCTCGTGTGACGTTCGTGCATAACGTTTATATGATAAATGACATTGCTTTTATTTCGTTCTTTAAAACATAGGAAATGCATATTTGATCTGAACAAAAGAGGGGAGTTATTTGCTAACGTAACATGTAGTAGAAAATAAATTACCACTTTTCTGAGAATGATCCATATATGGGTTTGTGTGCCCATTTTGCCCATTTAAATATATTTAAACAGTAATTGTGAGTAGAAAAGTATTAAAATTTTATTGTCGCCAATAGCCCAGTGCGACGTTAATTAAAATACCATTAAAATTTTATTTATTATTGTTTTTTTGAAATAAATATTTTTAGAAAGGTTTAAAATTTGTTCTGAGGCAGCACTTTGGGTTAATGATTCTATACACTGAACAATAGAAAAATATAAACAACTTTAAGTAATGCTTTTCGCTAAAATTTCTGTTAGACATATTTCGTTAAAATTTTCTTTAAACAATACCTTTCATTAAAATTAAAAAGTACTAAATTTAAATACTTACTTAAAAGTACCTTTACTGTGACCTTTTACTAAAGTAGCGCACATATTTATCTATTTTTAACATAAAGTACCGATATATTTATCTATAGCAAATACAAAATTATAAATATTAACTATTAATTGTGTAACTTATTATTTCTGGGAGAGATATCTTATTTATTAGTAACCACCACCTATTAGTTGCCTAGAAAACAAATTCAGATGAAGTAAAAGTATATTTATAGTAAGAGTATATTTTGAAAGTATATTTCTCTCTGTAAGGGCAAATCTCAATTTGCGTAAATGCTTTTAAGTGCTATATACGTCCCATAGACACATTGTGTATTGCCAACAAAATGCTCCATGCCCCCAAGGTTTATCACCCCATTAAACGTTCTCGAATTACAGTACTTACAACACTAACACCAATGAATGTGCTCTTGCTATTCTGCGTTCACTTTGTAACATCTGTTACATCGCAGTGTTATATCGTATCGCTTACATCTCCACCCCGGCTTAATGCTACATAATCCTCCGGTCCACGCCTTCGATTATACTTTATAGACAGATGGGTCTAGATCAAATTACTCAATCTAATTCGAACGACTCTCAAACCACTGAATTTCTCTCCTGCTTGTTCGTGTTTTCGCTGATCGGTAATGAAAATTCAATCAGTTTAAAAGCAATTTTGAGTAATAAATGTGTTAATTCTACAACCATATTCTGTATTTTACCTTAATATAAAATGTTTTAGATAAAATATACATATCTTACATGGTTAAGAATTTTAATGCACTTATATAAAGATATATCAATGTAGATAAATTTAGAAATAATCCTTAATAACTCCCCTGCCAGTAATGGTTAATAATTCGTATATTTTATGACGCTGAT
Organism: Meta bourneti; assembly: GCA_933210815.1. Classification (NCBI taxonomy): domain Eukaryota; kingdom Metazoa; phylum Arthropoda; class Arachnida; order Araneae; family Tetragnathidae; genus Meta; species Meta bourneti. The sequence goes on along the minus strand of OW119929.1, from coordinate 45,980,149 downwards.
TTAAATAATAATTTTTTATTATTGCTAATTCTACAACCATATTCTGCATTCTACCTAAATATAAAATGTATTAGATAAAATATACATCTTACATGGTTAGCAACTATAATGTACTTATCTAAACATATAAAATATATCAACGTTGATAAATTTAGAAATAATTCTGCATGTAATGGTTAGTAATTCGTATATTTTATCACACCGATATAAATAACAATAATTTTTTAATTTTAATTCTACAAGCATATTCTGTATTTTACCTTTATATAAAATGTTTTAGATAAAATATACATCTTTTACACGGTTAACAACTTTAATTTACTTATCTAAACATAAAAATATATGAATGTAGATAAATATAGAAAATGTAGATAAATATAGAAGTAACCCTTCCTGTAATGGTTAATAATTCGTATATTTAATCACGTCGATTTAAATAATTATAATTTTTTATGATTGTAATTTCAAAAATACTAAAAAGGTCATGTAAAATTTGTAGCATCCTCCTATTTACAAAATACAAACAATGGAACTCAATTTCGTATCGATATATATTTGATCATATATCATACCAATACACTGAATATTTTTCAAAAGTAGATTAAATATTAAAATAGAAAAGATGCACACTTATACTGTCCAATTGTATTTAAGTGGTGGTATGTATGCAATTATCGATAGCATTCGCTCAGGAAAATGCCATTTCACTTCAACTACAAACTTATAAATTTGGTCACCACTTGTAGCAAAAAATAACCGTAGTGACAAACTAAACCAATTTGGTAGGTGTTAGATCAGATCATCTTTCAATGGGAAATCTGGCAAAGAAAAGAAACAGGAGTAACGGAATTAAATTTACTACTCTGAAAGAGTAAGATTTCGAAAGTCTGAATCTAAATTAAACTCTTATGCATGGCTTCTTTACAAAATATATTTTCTGGTAATTTATTTGAAAACATTATTAGTTGATACTATAAATAATAATAATTTATAATGTTGGTCTACAGCTTAATTCTACTTAACATATCTACTTACATTTTCAATAATCGTTTCGGATGCATCAATTGTAGGTAAGCAGATTTAGAAGAAAATTTTACAGCTGAAATCAGCTGAAAACTTAGGTTTAAAAGCTAATTTTATTCTAATTTTTGTTGTGTTCTGTAAGCTTATTTCCTATACAAATATTTGTGAATATTTATTATCATTCCAATTGTATTTAAATTGGGTTCTAAGTAGAAAACGTAAAGTAGTCACGTAATATTACAAATAGAAAATTTAGGATCAATTTAAGAAACTTAGATTAGCATTGGAGATTTTCATTTTACATCGTAATGATAATGTATTTTAAAAAGTACATTTTCTAAAGCCGTTTATACTCAAACTTTTGAATTGGAAGAAGCGATTGATTAGCGATTCTGAGACACGTGCATAAAATAAATTACGGCATTCTTACATGCATAAAATCAATATGCAGCATCTTAAGAACTGAAAATCGACTATATAATTTAAAAGTGGCAGGTTCAGTCTGATGGATACTCACTTTCCGGGATTATTCAAAGGAAAAATAGGAAACCAATAAAAAGAGTGCAAAGTAAGAACTTGAAGCAAAGAACAACGATAAATAGTGAATCAATATATCTTTATTTGATTCTTTCAACGGTAATGCATCGAAATTTCATTCATTGAGTACTTTATTGAAAGGAAAATATCAGTTATTCAGGAGAATTTTTCAAATGAGGAATGTAGTTTTAATGTTTTTCATTGTATTTCTGAAGTAAAAAAAAGTATTAAAACTTGGAACTAAGCTTTAAATATTAGGTTTTAATTTGTTTTAAAAACACTAGAAAATGAGATCATGTAATCAGGCATGATATAATTTTCTTTTTACAAGTGCTGTTTGAGCTTCTTTTTGGGCAAACAATAATAATACAATAACACTAAACTACAATTGCTCAACAATGTACATTAGAATCTTTATTACTAAAAACAATGCGTATTTGTCTGTGGAGTCCACGGAAAAAACTACTTAACAGTCTTGAAATCATCTCCATGGATATAGTATCTCAGTCAAACTCAATTCTCCGAGTTGTGGTGCAAAATAGTGATTAGTTAATTTTTAATGTTTCGAAAAACCTAATTAGATAAGGAAAAAATGAGATTCATTTCCCATAGAGGATGTATTATTTTCTTCAAAATTCTATTGTCAAAAGATGGGAAATGATTCAAACAATATGAAAACTTTTACGGTCATTATTAGCTACATGACTTCAAGAACAGGTAGGTAGGTACTTAAAGTATCCGACTAGGTTCGGAACAATTTTTTTTGAAAAAAACTATTAAAGCACAATTTAAACACTTTTCATATTAGATAATGGTTCAAAATCATGAATAAAAGTAAAAAATATTGCACTCACTCATTAAATTTTAGTAAATTGGGCAAATTTAGTGAAAATTCAATGAAAATGACCACAATATCGCAAACACTCTGTATAAATTTCTGTTGAATTAATTTTAATTTCCTTGTAGCACCATATATCTATGATATTAGTGAAGGCAATAAACTGAGATCTAAGAGATATATTGAAATGTTAAGAAGTTATCGCTCATTATATGTAGCTTAATCTTTAATTTTGCAAAATTTCTGCTTGTTGTTCAAATTAAACAGCTATAAATCAAAAAGTATGCATTGTACAACTAAACCTTTAGTTTACTGCCTTCACAACATGTTAATAAGTAATAATGTCAAATTTCATTGAGATATCTCTGTAACTTTTTGAGAAATCATGTTTTGCGTGTGCAATATTTGCTAAAAATTGGGTTTTCCAGAAAAAGCATTTAAAGTTTACCTTTGGGTACCACGTGAAACAATGCCATTGCCAAATTCTTCACAGAAATTCATCGAAACTTGATGTAAAATGTTGAGGCTTGTTTATAGAAAACAGTTTTAGTAAATTTATATTTAAAACAACCATGTTTACTTTTGAAAAATTAACGGGAAACCTCCAACTTCCTGCCATTTCAATCGTACTTCCGGTATCGGTTTTCATAGTTCAGTAATACTAAAATTGCTATAATTTTATTTCTATTTATCGTAGACTTAAAACAATTGCAGATTCTGAAACTTAAGGAACTGGGCTTCAATATGAGACAATAAAATTTGTTTGAGAATTTTGGTCAAAATTACGCGTTTTAAACGTAGTCGGATACCTTAAATTAAAGTAGCAGTGGAGCAACACAAAGGACTATTGGAGACGGTCCAGGATCAATCCCGAAGGGAAAGATCCGAGGACAACACCTCCTAATTTTGCACCACGGTCAGATGACGACTTCAGAGAAGGAGTGGAACTTGTTTTTGTCTGTGATTTAGAAACTATTGAGTTACACGAAACACTCACTTAAGAAGTACAGACTGTCGTCATTTTAAGCTGAAATCTAAAGCAATTATCCTGTTGGATGAACCCAAGGACCCGTCCTCTTTAAATAACGCTTTCTGGTTTCTTTTTTCAGATCTGATGCAATAAACGCCGTAAGCACTCTCCACTGCACTCTTAGTTCTTCCAAAGGCACGCACTCCTCTCTCTTGGTGACTGGACATTGTTACTCTCGTCACACCCGCAGCCGTCCTAAACTGTTTATCTCCCATCTCCATCTCCGATGGCGGAGGAAGCATCAAACATTGAAGACATCACCTCCAGTGTCCGAGGCTGCATACTTGAGGAGGGAGGACTCTTTGACTCCCACTTATCCACGCTGGACGTGGACATGCGCTTAATGGGCTCGATCTGCTCTGGGACTTGTTTGCTTTCAGAGCGAGCTAAATGACGCTAACTGGGACAGCGTGACGTTCTTGGAGAATGAGCGGACCTTTCTGAAAGTGCCGAGTCTCTGAGGAATTCTTTCGCTTCTTTATACCTGATTCATCATTCGATGATAGTATGAAAAGAGTCGTACCATCTTCCATTTAATTATGTGTGGCTATGCACATGTGGATCTTTCTTGAGCAGCGGGTTTGAATTGAATAAGTATATTTACCCTGTGTCCCGGTGAGATGCATTATTCAATTTTATAGGCGTCTTTATTTCAACTGTAAAGTGATGCCATTCGTCTAGTCACACCAACTTGGGAAAATAATTAAAAGTACATCCAAGTAATACCAGTTACATCATATACATATCGTCGGCTTACCAAGTGAAACACACTGAAACAAAATTTCCGAGATATGTTTTTTAATCTTTTTTAGAATAGAATAGTGGTGATCTCATTACTGGTTGAAATCCACTAAGTCATTTTTTCCTCTGCATGAAGTTTAGATTTCTTCTTGAGAAACCACTGAGTCTCTGAGGAATTCCTCCGTTTCTTTATATCTGATTCATCATTCGTTGTTGGTATGGAAAGAGACGTACCAACTTCCATTTAATAGTGTGTAACTATGGATCGTTCTTGAGCAGTGGAATTGAATTGACTAAATACATTTACCCTGTATTCCCGTGCAATGATTAATTTAGTTGTGCTTAACTTAGTTGAAATTAAGACGCCGGTGCAACTTTATAGGCGTCTTAATTTCAACTTTAAAGTGACGTCATGCATCCGGTGACACCAACTTGGGAAATAATTAAACGTAGATACAAGTAATACACTACACTATTTGCTTCATATACATATCGTCGGCTTACAAGTGAAACAAACTAAGACCAAATTTTTCGAGACATGAGTTCTTAGCTATTCTAGACCAGAATGGTGGTAATCTTTAGACTGGTGAAATCTACAAAGTCATTTTTTCTTTGCATGAGAGAGAGAAGGTTAGATTTCATCTTGAGAAACCACTTAGTGAGTGGAACCCCCTCGTTTTCCGAGGACTTGATTTTTGACTTGAGTGTTTTACTTGTAAGCCGACGATATATACGTGCGTATTTGTGGAATCATTAATTTTGTTTACAGATTGTTACCCGTATCATCTCTGCGCAGGAAATTTGTTACATTTATATCTCATGTCTTAGGCTAAGTCGGACTCCAATCTAAAAAATATTGGGGATTCGAATACGTTCTGGCTCCTGGGAGGTGCAGCCCCAAATTCGTCCCATTTTTAGAAAGGTGATTTCATTTGGATGAATTTTTGGTGCCTATCTAATTTCAAATATGTTTACTCAGTGGAGTGGTAGATAAACTCTATGATACTAATATGAGTTAGGTGGCTTGACATTACATTAATAGTTAATTATTTCAAATATTATAATTATATGGCATTTTATTCAATACTTATATTATGATTAACTAAAATTCGCTGTTATATATAATCTTCATTGTTAGGTAATGAAACTTTTTAGTTTTTCTTCTAGATAATGAAACTATTTGATAAATAAATCATAAAAAATTTACAAACAGAAACCTTATTGAACGTCGACAAAAGGAAACTGAAATCCGCATCAATTTAAAGAGTAAATCATTGAAAGCAAATGTCGAAAGGATTACAGTAAAAAATATTTCTTAAAATCTATCTTTTTTCTTTTAAACATAATTACAAATGTTTTTACTTTTTTACTGCTGTAAAAGCGACTTAAATGTTATAATGGAGTTTAAACTAATCTTGTCATTCCTGCTTTTATCCGTCTGGTAGAAATAAATTCTCCAATTTATCTACAACGTTTCTTTCATTTAGAGTGTAAAAAATGCATATTTTATGAAAAGGGATTTTTAAGTTATTTTTATAGTGCTTTGTTAGCAGTTTTTATTCATCTCAAATGTGAACATTTCGTGCATTTTTTATGTAAAAGGCTAAAGATACTTGATTGAATAATTATTTCTAATAGAAAGATGCGCAAAAGAAAAAATCATTTGAATGCGTGAATACTTAATGCTTCAAAACTTGAAGAGGCCAGGAGCTTAAAATTTTTTCTTTCAAATGAGGCACTTATTGGCCTTTCAGGGTAAGGTCATACTCTTCATTTAAGCTCCTAATGTCAGCATTTTACATTTTTTTTATCAGATCTTTTACTTAGATCAAAAGAGAAAAAGTTGAAGACTAAAGTCTCTCAGGTGTTGTTGGAAACCTTTTAAGAGTATAATAAATGATTAAAATCCACTTAAGATTAAAAGCTAATTTAAATCGTGAGGCAGAATTTGAATTTTAAGAATTGTGTCCAGATTACTTAAATATTTAACATGTACTCAGAACAATTAAGTATTAACATGCGTTTCGAGCAATGCCTTTTAATGTATTTCATTTGATAAAAATCTCGTTCCTTATAATAATTAACAAATTAGTTGAAATTATAGAATCTGAGAGGTGCAAGCTTTGATTCTAAAAATAAGTGCCTTTGTAAATTTACCCAGAGGAATGCTGGTTGTTGGTTTTGTTGTTAGAAAGGTTATTCCTTGCTTTTCAAATATACACTTTCATTTTCAATTGTATTTAGATTAATGCTATTAATGCTCGATTATTATTAGTTTATTTTAAATGTTCTTTAGGAACAATACCAGATTTTAAAAAACGCTTTAATGTATTGACTATGGAAAATCAATTTTTGGTTGGTTGGTAGTTGAGTTTACGTCACACTGGAGCAACACAATGAGTGACAGTCCGGGGTCAAACCCGAAGGGAAAGATCCCAGGACACCACCTCGCAATTTTGAACCACGGTCAGATGGCGACGTCAACACCTGAGCTAGCACAACACTCTCCAAACTTCAACACAAAAGTAAAGGTATTTGAGACCACGACAGTTTCTACTAGCACCAGCCCCCACGTACGCGATGGTCCTTGATTGGATCGAATCTCGAACTTGCAACCATCCGGATGTTAATTTGCGACTCTACCAACTGGGGCTACCGTGGCCCCTAAATCAAATTAGAAATTCTCAATTCGTCCGACGGACATTCAATGTATGAAACCCTTTATTTATTCTACTTTACCCTCCTGGCGGTTGTCTAGATGAGGTATCTAATTATTGGCAAAACGGACGAGATAATGATGAACGAGATATCTCGTCATTAGAAAAACTGACCAGAACTTGATCTGGTCATCATAAAAAAATCGACAAAATCTTGACAAAGAGATGTGTTTAGCAGAATTGGCCAGATCTTGTTGGACGAGATATCTCGTCGAAACCACTTGGAAGGTTAACATTGACTTGAAATTGTTAGTTTTGCTTGTCGCTTCGTACAGGGCCGTTTCCGAGTGGAGTTCTGGGCATGCATTTGCACGTCATCAGGAAATATAAGAACGACCGAAGGCGAAGTATGTGTCCAACTTTCAATAAACTTCCAGCAATAAATTTTCCAATATTATTCATTTTATTCTTATCCGGCACTTGTCGGTTCTTTTTGTGATTGTAACAAAAGATGCTTTTGAATCTGCATATTTTGTTCCCGTTTAACAATAGCATATTTAAAAATCGCTCATCAAGGAGAGGGATGATTTGAGGTCCACGAGGCTCGATTCCTTCCCGAAATGATTTTGTAATTCAAAAGCTATCAAAGATATATGCTGGAGCTAGTTAAATAATCTAAAATCGAAGTTTCGCACATTACAGATAAAAGATACGTGTCTGAATTCGTCACTAGTCTGCAAACTATCGATAAAAAATCCTCAAACGCGATGTTCTTTTAACATTACGGTATATAGGGAACCGGGAGAATGAAGAATTGGGCCATCGGAAGTATTTTCTTAATATCATTGTGTACGTGGCGGATGGTGCACGTTAAATCTGTCGTGGCCTCAAATTGTCCTCACGTTGGTGTGGTGTGAAAGTGGTATGTCAGCTCATCTTTGACCTCGTCATCTGACGGTGGTTCAAAGTTACGAGGTGTTGTCCCCTTTCCCTTCGGGATTAATCCCGGACAGTCACCAATAGCTCGTATTTTTGCTCTAGTGCGACGTAAATTCAACTACCTACCCATTTTCTGAATATATGATTGAAGGATATTAGTTTAGAAATAAAGTTTGAATAAGTTTTTGAGAAAAGGGCGCGGGCTTGCTGAGGTTTGCAACTGGACAAGCTCATACCTCAGGAATGGCTCTGGTTCTAAAGTCACTATTTACTACACGAGGGCTAATTAGACTTGCAATTCGTAATTCATTCTTTGAAATTTCTACTATCGAAGTGCCGAAATCGTATTCGAAAAACAAGCCAAATGACGTCATATTTGGAAAAAAACACATTTCTCCGACGAAACACTACCGCCACCTACATTTAACTTGACAGAAAATGTCTCATATATACTATTGTATTGTAGGTTTATTTTTGTAGTGGTGGTTATATTCACTATAGACTCAATAAAAACACGATCCCTGAATGCCAGGCAGAATAAATTACCACACAAAAACCAATGAACAGCCAAACTATTAAATCATTGCCAGAACGTCGAAAAATAAAATGTATCGAAAAATAAATCCATCCTAACGAACGTTCAAAGAATTAAAGAGATCGCGCACGCAGACCCAAGTCTGTAACTGCCATTCATTTCTCGTTCCGTGGTCACTGTTAACACACCGAAATGGAGTTTTCGCCTTCCCAGGGCCATGGAAAGAACTGAAACAGCGTGATTCCCAGCTACGTTACAACAAACAAAATTTCCCACATTGTTCCTAAAAAGAAGTCCGATGGCTCGTTTATGTACGGTTAGAGAACTAACTGCGTGCATGGCACAAAGGCTTCTTCCTAGGTGTCCAGCACACGCGATGCTTAATAATTCATTCATTTCTGTGCGGCGGATGGCAACGGCAATTGAAGAGTTCCACTTTCGTTGTGTTCTGCGGTTAAAAGGAGCAAAGAAAATAATAGCAGTACTACATGAAAGCGAATGATTATTGTTGTTTTCGGAGTATTGAATCAAGCGATTTTCAAAAGCTGTGTGTGTGAAAAAGTGTACAAAGCGACAGTAGACGAAGCACGTGAATAAATGGTTAGATGAAAGGAACACCTGTGGTTAAGAATAACATTGGGCGTATTATTTTCGTCGTAATGTCTTTAAAGAGGGCAAATAAAAGCTTTTCGGTTATGTACCGATACTCTTAGAACGGTTATCGGATTTCAGATTTCCTGTTCTTTGTGGATGATTGGTCGCTGGGAAAGTCATCGTCTATCTCCTTTCGGTTGAACGGAAAATTGATTCGCTTATTCAAATCACACCACTTGTTCAATTCAGAAAATCAACAATGCCTCATGCAATATCAGATTTTCCCATTTCTATTTTTACTTTTTCTTTTACTAATAATCATAAAGTTTCGTAAGGGTTTTTGATGTTTACATACATGGGTCTTGGTAACAAACATTCAAGTGTTTAACTTATATAACTATCAGTTTTTATGGCAGACGAGTTGTACATGCTTTCGTGATATGATGTCTTACAGATACGACCTGTTTATTCTTTCCAATGCTTCAGGTATTTTGAATGAATCAGTATTCAAGAGATGTATACCTTCAATAAACCAAGTTGTAGTTTAGATGGTCGATAAACGTCTAAAACGTCGTCCATCATCCATTGAGACTTATTGCTAAAACAGGTGACTTCAAAAACAAAAATATAACCTGTTACGAACGATCTCAAGTTGCAAGAATCATAAATCTAAACTTTTACAGTATTTGTCAAAGCTAATTTTCTCCAAGAGTTGCTTGATTTCACCCAATAACCGAAAGCATTTTACAATGTACAAAAAATAGGGTCCTGGAACATTGAAATCAAGAACTATGTTAAATGACTTCATATAGATGACAAACAAATTAACATATGAAGGAGTTGTTACTATCAATTTTCAGTTCCCGTGTTTCTATGACTCAGAATTGGCGAAATATGGCCCTTTCACCATTAAACCTGTCGGGAGACAGCGTGGTGATCCGAATTAGTTCTTAATTCACCTGGAGATAAAGACTCTCTAGTCACTTTTCGGATGGTCAGTAAAATTGCATTAAATAATTGTGGATTGGATTTTGGTTGCATACATGGTAGGTAGGCATTTAATTAATGTCGCACTGAAGCTATTGCTACTGGAACAACGGGCTATTGGCGACGGTCCGGGATCAAACCCGAAGAGAAAGATCCGAGGACAGCACCACTTAATTTTGAACCATGGTCAGATGACGAGATCACACCGGAGATGGCACCCCACTCTCCAAACTTCTACACCACGCCAACGTGAGGACATTTGAGGCCACGACAGATTTAACGTGCACCAGCCCTCGTGTACACGACGGTCTTTGGTTGAATTTGAACTCTCAACCTTCAGGTTGCTAATGCGTTACTGTTCAAACCGGGCTACCGGTGCCCGTTGCATACATGGAGACGAACACTTGTTAGAAGAATTTCGAAATTTTTTAATAAACTAAGGAACATACGAAACTACAAAGAACGCGAATCAACTCTCTTTTACACTCCCTCCCCAATTCTTTCAAATTCCAAATTAATTTTTCATCACATTCTATATTATGGTTACAGTTTTCATGTGTACAATTAAAAATAATTTCACAAAAATTTTGATTGTGCTTAGTAAGTATAATATCAAGACACAAATAACTTTTACAAGTACTCTACTTGCAGCTGCACGCGTGCAATAAAAATTAAATTCAAGGAGCACTTGCAAATGCTCGCAATATCCAACCAACATTTGTGACTTTGCGGGTTTACCCCCGTTCTAGCAATCTGCGAGCTGTAGGCTGTGAAGGTTCTATTCCTGTTACTAAACTTGGGTGCATTTCTCTCTTATGTGTAAGTAAAATTTTCCTTTAGTGTGTATGTCCATTACTTGACGTTGTCTGTCTTGTGTTTGGCTCAGCTTGGCCAAATATGGCCATTGCATAATACAACCCAATCAATCAAACGTGCTCTTTAGCAAAAACCGTCATCCGATGAATGCCCGAAATCCCTTCTCGTTTCTTTCCGTAAACAAGCAATCAAATATTTTAGCTCGAAGCTATAAAGAAAAATCTACGCTTTTATAAATGACGGAATCAAGGAATGAAAAATAATTCGATTAAAGTAAAAAATAAAACCGCATTGTGCTCAAAACGACTTCCTTAGATTAATCCCCCGAAAACTTTTTCGCTATACAAATAAACACACGAAGAAATATATATTTTATTCACAAAAAAACCGCTGTACGTAAAAGGAGTGGGCCGAAAAAAGCTTCTCGTGTGGACAGTAAACGGGGTCGTAGAGAAGGATTAAGCCTTATTCATGTCAAAATATCTGCTTCTGGGCTCTTTATTCCTCCTAAGGGGCGTCTATACTCTGTCGGCCTTTTCACAGATGAATTGCTTGTTTTTATAAAGCCTCCCCCCATACTCAATCCTTAGCTCACATTCGTAACATAAGAACTCAGGCAATCATAGAAATCCAACTCTTTGTGCTCTTATTGATTGCCCTGTTATGTTTTGACGTGAGGATATGGAGTGTACATTGCCTCCTTTTTTGCTCCTTTTCTTTTCCTCCTTTACTTTTCTTTTACTTTCATGCCCCTCCTGCATTCCTCCTCGATTGGGGGACACGGTATATGCTGAGGGAAGGATCCAGCAGTCATCAGAGAAAGAAAGGGAGAGCAAAAAAGTAACAATAAGAAAGGGATGGTGGTAAATAAATCCCGATTTCTGGCTTGATGGAGAGGTTGTCATGTCTTTTCTGGAGATTGGTTGGAGCAGGGGCGTCAGTAAGTCACGGGGGACGGATTATGAGGGTATCAGTCTCTCATTATGCGCCTTTTTGCGTCGGTTACTTCATTGCTGCAGTTGGAGTTATGACGTTGGGGCTTTTTCCCGCTCCTGTTTGTATAGGCTTTGATGATCGCGGCTGACAAATGTTTTTGGAATGCCTGCCCACTTTTTTTTGTTGGGAGAAGATGAACCATTGATTGCGGACGAGACGGGGTTGATTGAGCTATGAAACTGGGAATAGCGAATCAATGTGATATCTGGGTGGCCGTATTAATAGTAAAATAAATTTCTGTTCTTTCAAGTGGCGCCTTTAGAGTTGATATCACTGATTGCGATCACCCATAGACCTCTTCCTGTGCTAAATCACACTTATATCCATTTTGTAACCTGTACTGTGTGACATCTAACCAGTTTCGACCTTCTTGACCAATGGAATCTTTCAATCAATAGGTGCTGTTATATAACCATTATAAGTGTTGTGTCGAAATAGTAATGCTGCACTACTTGAAATGTCGTGACGCTCAAAAGATGAGTTATTTAATTTTCGAAATAATTTTGGATGTAGCTTCAAATAAAGTAGAACCTTTACTGTCGGAACTCCGTTAAACCGAGAGTCTGTGCTATTCGAACAGAATTTGATACCGAGTTTTTTAAAGCTTTAAATAATGCCTCGAGTACGTGTTTGCGCACTGTCAAAAAGAGGTGAGAAAGTGCTGCGAAACAGAGGATCATTGCGAACTTTTTCAAGGGAGTTTGAAAGGTACATCAATCATGTCCAGGTTTACTGTGAAATCATCACAATAAATGCATATTCTGAGACGAATTCGAATATTGGTTGTTCTTTATCCTATCTTTATGAGTCTGTCAGCAGCAGTAGTAGTAAATTTTCATAGACTGTTTTAAGTTGCTACGTCCGTATTATCCGAGATCTTGGCCCACTTTGCCTCAGATATCCAAGGTCCTACTGTACTAATGACACAAATTGTATGACTAAAAGCAAAAAATTGATAAATTTTTAACAACACCAGACTGACAACGATGAAAATAAGTGCGCGTAGACGAAATTGACGTTAGAAACTGTTTTTCTTATTTGATAAATGAAGTTTGGAGAATGGAGTGCGAGCTCGGATATTGATCTCATCATCTGACTGTGGTTCAAAATTAGAAAGTGTTGTCCTCGGATTGGATTGGATATTGGGGTTTTATGGCACAAGGTCCAAAAGCAGACAAGCTGCGCCCAAAGTGTTGTCATAGGATCTTTCCCTTCAGAATTGATCAGTCTCCAATAGCTTGTTTTATTGCTCCAGTGCGATGTAAATACAACTAACTACAAATACTTATTTGTTAAAATAGTGACCATTCTCTCTGTTCGGAAAGAATGCTCATTATAAATTCCAAAACTAAATTGTATCAGTGTCTGTGTCTTCCAATTAAATTTTAACAAGATGTGAAAAAGACAGTGTAACCTTGTCTACTAAAAAGTATGGAGATGTGTAACACTGCTATAATATACTACTGTACTGTACGTTAATTTTTGTAGAAGTGACTAAGTTCACCATAATGCTGATGAACTTAAAAACTGAGCTTATCACAAATTGTTTAATTGTTGTAACAAATGAACACTACTGGTGGTTGTCTGGACGAGGTATCTCGCCGTTAGCAAAACTGTCTTGTTAGACGAGAATTCATTACTAGAAGAAAACATGATCGCGATCATTAGCAGAAAACTGATCAATCTTGCTCTCGTCATCGTAAAAAAAAATTGGCAATATCTTGATGACAAAGTATCTCATTAGCAAAATTGGTCAGATCTTGATGAACGAAATATCTCGTCAAAATTACTTGGAGGGTTAAAAAAACAATTTTGTAAAAAATAGTTTCGATGAAAACGTCACAAAAATTTCATAGACTATTTTTTGTCACCCAGTGTAGTCCGCATGCTCTAGTAAAGCTCCTTCCTTCCTCAAATTACTGTATGTTCACTTGAAGAAGTATTTATAAGCAAAAACAAAATTCTACTTATATAGTTTTCAATCAGCGCTGGAACAGTGAATGAACTTATATCTTTAAATCGTTGTACCACATGGTTGCAATTCGATACTGCAAGCATTTGAAAACCCATCGATTTGTGAAATGATGATATCGATCAATCACTAAGTGGCGTTTTGGAAAAACTATTCCATTTACAGTGATGCATACAAAAGATCTTATTTTTCCAAGCGATATAGATGACGGAGGGTATAATTTTGAAAAGGAAATTGCTGCTCAGAAGCCACACTATCGCTTTTTCCATCTACAATGCTGTTTGAAATGCTCAGTTGTTACAATGGGAAGCTTTTCGCATCGTTGCTTAAATTTGCCCCTTTCGTGTCTGTTTATACAAGTTGGAAGGAAATTACTTGGTAACTTTCCTATCAAAACAGGCCAGATAATCTATAATCATTGGCATCTGTTTTTCAGCAAAACTGACATGAAATTCTGAAAGCCTGTTTTGTTTAGTCATTCTTGTTAAACCTACGGGCAATCACAATTCAGTTTGGAAGTTGCCTTTTATTTATGTTTCTTTCTTTTACTTTTTGTTTACTCCTTATATACAGATGGTAATTCTGTGTAAGATTGTATTTTATTGGATTTTAAAATAGGTTCTTATTTGCTGTATAAACTTACCGCACGTGGTGTGATTATTATGTGGCGTGGTATTATGACGTGCGCTTGAATAAAAAAGAGCTATTCCTTTTTTATCTTATTTCAAAATAAAGTGTTATCGAATATATAAGAATAAATAGTAATTTCCATATTGCGTAAACGTAAGATAACAATATTAGTTGTATTTAAATAGGGAATATGTGAGTGAATTTTTTCTGAATACACTACCTATAAGATGTTGATTTCTAAGTTACTAATTTAAAGGAAGATATATCTTTAAAACTTGAAAAAAAATCCATTTTTAATTTCGATGAATTTAGAACATCTAAATTGTTACGATTCTAGTAAAAGTTACACAAAATTTATCATTCGTTCACAATTAAAAAGACAGTGAACTTTCAAAATTACCAAAATTGATCGAAAAATTGATTTTTTAATTTTTGCGTTAAACATTAATTAAAATCAAATTCTAAGGATAGCAAAAATATTTTTTCAATTACGGTAATTTTTTTATGGAGTTACGTATGCATTATAAAACATTTAGTAGATATAAGTATTGTAAGTCTAATCTAAGTAACACACACACAAAAGCGTTTTTCTCCTACTCAGATTTTTTGACATCTTCTGATTTTAAAATGTTCCTTGAGCATTTGGTTTTAGTTGATTTACTTGGAACATTTTTAATAATTGAAATCTATTGTATACATTTAAGTGCAAAAGATAGATTCACAGCGCTGCCAATTTTTGAAATTTGCTTTAAAATGTTGCTTAACCTATGCACTTTTGCAAAATTTTCGGTGTCAGTACAGATGTTTTTCCTTTATAATTTAGTGATACACTTACCAAATGGAATTCATTTGATTTTTATGGATACAAACTATTATTTGAATTAAAATTTTGACAATACATGGAAAGTTAATGCGCATGGGACCTACCAATTTTTCTTAATTTATCAATATTTTTGTGACCCGTTTTAATTAATAACTTCCAAATGACAATTTTTTAGACCAAACTTATTACGTACAGGCTTTCTGGTAAAAACAAATAGGTACAGATTTCATAACAATTGCATAATAATAATTGCAAAAGTTGGTTTTGAAAGTCCACTTTCCATTAAGATTTTTTTGACATCCCTATTTCAGTTTTAACCTTTTCAATTTAATTTTAATCGCATTTTTGTCAGAATGATAATTTTCAACATTACGCATACAATAACTCTTAACTATTATATTTAGATTCATGAAATTTAGAATTAAGTTGAATTATCATTAGAGCTTCAAAATGTTTTTTCACAAAAAATCATTATTCAAAAATTGGAATATAATATGAGAGAAATTTTTCTAAAAATCAATAAAATGACATAATTGATTATTTTATTTTTATGTTACTTGAGTTATATTTTGGTTTTAATTTAGAATATAAGTACTCTAGTTCATGTCAGACATTATTTTGACTCAGAAAGTTGCGTGCAAGTTGTCCTTGTAAATATTTGTCTTATTGATTGAGTTTACGTAAATTTTAATAAAATATTACTTAATTTAAAAATGTAAACTAAGTTTTCTGTATTATGTAGCATAGAGTACATATAAACAACGTTTAAAGTTTCATAGAGATGCACTACAAACTTTAACAGATAATCAATTGAAATTTTAGGCTGTTTTTCTCCTGATTTGAATACTTAAAGCTACTATGCCCCCTTAAAATGTTTGAATTATCCTCTGGATTACCCTCAAATCACAACTGTTAAAATTTAAATTAAATGGTGTTGGTTTCAATTTGTGATGAAAGAGTTTTGTGTATACAATCGTTGGAAAATAATATCCAAATAAAGTTTAATCTTTATTCTTTGTTTTTTCCTGTCTCATTTATTTCGATTATGACAAACAATATAGGCAATAAAACTGGAAACTAAAAATACAATCGTTCTAAGTTAGGGATGAATATCAAACTACAAGCTTGACTGAATAGTAGATTTTACATGATCTGAAATTTTCAGTTGAATATCATTTGCATAAAGTTAATAACCTTATACTTTCTGGTTTAAATTTGTGTAATTTCAGTTAGCATGGCATTGGACTAGAGATGTAACTTTTTACGCAACAATGTTCATTTGAATTTCAAATTCGCATTTTTTCAGTTAGTGTAGCATTTGTCTAGAGATGAAATGTCGCATGGAACAGTGCTCATTTGACATTCATTTATATTCCAATTTATTTCCTTTGTTCGAATTATTCCTTTTTTAATTTATCATAGATAAAAGTTAAGACTTAAACTGTCAGTCATTTCACGGGACAGAATATTCAAGAAAGGAACTCTTCCAATATTCTGATTTGTAGAAAGCAAATAGACAAAAGGCAGTTAAATATATCGAATCACGAACGAACCACATAAATCTAACGACAGACATAGTCTTTTTCTTTAGCCACACAGTGCTCATCGTATAAGACGCTGTTGCTTTGTTTTTCAATTTAAATGCAAAAGTTAAGAATTAAAAAAGCTTATTTTTTCAACTGAATAACTATCTAATATAGCTGGTATTACTCAAATGCTTCTGCAAGATGACTTCTTAAAACCTTTAGAATAGTGTCACAACTCTATCCTTCTAGAAGTATAGGGACAGCGATAGGCCAGTTGGAAGATAAACATATTAGCAACCGGAGAGTTGTGAGTTCGAAACTCGATCCAACCAAAGACCGTCGTGTACGCGGAGGCTGGTGCACGTTAAATCTGTCGTGGCTTCAAATGTCCTCACGTTGGCGTGGTGTGGAAGTTTCGTGAGTAGGGTGCCTGTTCAGATGTTGCCTTGTGATCTGACCATGGTGCAATATTACGAGGTGTTGTCCTCTGGTCTTTTCCTTCGGGATTGATCCGGGACCATCGCCAATAGCCTGTTGTGTTTCTCCAGTGCGATGTTAATTGTTTACCTACCTACCATCTAGTGCCTGAACCCTATGCATTCGTACTTGGAGAAATACCATCACAAGCCTGTTGCATACTCCAAACACTCCATTCCAAGCTATTTCATATTTAACCATCCAAGTGGTTTCGACGAGATATCTCATTTATCAAAATTTGATAAATCTTGCAAATACTTGACGAGATAACTCGTTATTAAGATGTTGCCGATTTTTTTTATGATGACAAGTTCAAGATCGGGTCTGTTTTCTCCCAATGACGAGGCATCTCGTCCATCAAGACATGGTTATTTTTGCTAATGACGAGACACCTCGTCGAGACAACCACCATGGGGGTTAAATAGTTATATATTTGGTTTCCTTCTCTCGTAAAAATCAACATTTTTTGCAGTGTTCCTCAGAGTGCGATCCGTTATAAGGAGGAAAGCTCACTTGACATTCCATTGTATTCCATTCCATTGATTACATTATCCTTGCTTTAATTCATCACAGATAAAAGTTAAACCTCAAAAACATCATCCATTTCACGGGACAGGGCACGGATGAAAGAAACCCCACAATACGCTACGACTTGAAGAAAACAAATAGCCCATGGAAAGACTGAGCTGAAAGGACCGCCGCTCGACAATAGGCCCAACCACAAAAATTAACGACAGAACGTCGTCCTTTTCTTCAGCCACCCACTACCCATCGGGCAAGACGCTGCTGCTTTTGTTTACTCCATCCCCAGCATCCATCATCTGGTACGAAAACCCTTTCAGTCCCCGCGATCAATGGTCATCGGGGAGAGGGGAGATCCAGATGAAGGGCTCCCTCACTTAGCCCATGAAAAATAGACTTTTCTGCAGCGAGAGCGAAAGGCTTGTGAGGGTGCGTAATGGCAGCTAATGGCCAAAAGGTCGTGCCACGTGAGCCGGAAACACGTCACGCAGACTTCCGGGGATCGGAGGGGGGGCAGCGTAACGCGGTTTCCGTGTTTGTTGGGGGAGGTCGTCCGATGCAGACCCTGTGGTCAGATTGGGTGACTTGGCGAGAGATGCTAGATGAATATTAGAAGCAAAACAGCATATTTTTGGTTGGAAGTAGGATTTTATTGGAAAGTATAGTCCTTCAGCGTTAGATTCATATTTTAAAGCTTAACCCCTATTCGCCTGTAGCTTAATTAAATTTTCAGAAATTTAGTGGACATTTGTAAGGATTAATACGTGTTTGGAGGAGTCATCCGATGTGGACCCTGTAATCAGATTGGGTGACTTGGCTGGGGGATACTAGGTGAATATTAGAAGTGAAAATAACACTCGGGGTTGGAAGTAGGACTTTATTGGAAAGTATACTCCTTCAACGTTATATTCTTTCTAAAGCTGAACCATATTCGCATGCAACTGGGTTAAATATAAAATTTAGTGGACATTCGTAAGTATTAATATGTGTTTGGCGGAGTCGTTTGATGTGGACCCTGTGGAATTGGGAGACTTGTTTGAAAGATGTATGTGAATATTAGAGGCAAAAACAATGCATGGTAGGGCCTGTGACTGTAATGGAAAGTATATCGTCAGCTTAGAGCAGAAACTCATTAACTGACAAAAGTGTTTTATTTACAGTTGTTTACAAATAATTAGTTTTTAGAATAAAAAAAGCGTTTTGAAAGGGTTGCATATTTTTTAATCAAAAGTGCTACGTGTTTCTCATCATCATGAAAATAAGCATTTAGTGTCCCCAAAAAAGTGTGCGTTCATGACAATTGTGCTCTAAGCCGACAATGTATCTTTAATGTTAAATTCTTATATTAAAGTTATTCTATATTCGCATATAATTTATATAAATGTTCTAAAATTTAGTGAATATTCGAAGGTAATAATAAAAATTTCAAGCATGGATACCTTGTTTTGAGCAATTAATGTAATTACCAATCTGAAAGGGAAAATAAATACTTTTAGACAAATCTTACTGTCAGAAGTGGAGTCTTTTTAGAAAATGATGCAACATACTAGAGCCTAAAATTGCAAGGATTGGATTTACTCATTTGTGAATTGTTTTAACTAGTTTATTTCAAGTTGTTTTAAAAACATGCACCTAGGATTTATGTCTGAAATTTTTGTTCCACCAAAGTAATTTTTGATCGGCATGTGTGTGTTATTTTATTTTACTATTGGGAACTTTTGTGGCCTCAGGAAATGTTTTCATTACTTATCAATTAGTTCTTAACCTATATTCAAGATATTCACAGGTTCACATTTGGCCAAACTGCGGCAAACACAAGAAAGACAGCGTGAAGTAATGGACATACACACACAAAGAAAGTTTTACTGTCACAGATGAGAGAAATACACCCAAAGTTAATTACAAGAACTGAACTTGTGAGACTTGCAACTAGCAGAGACGAAGATTGGTAACAATTGCCAAAAACTGAATACGATTTTTAAAGTCGAATTAGTTTAAAATACAGTCAGGAATGGATCGAAAAACACTTTGGGCTGTTTTAGTTTCGAATTTTTTTATAAGCATTCAACGACAAGAAAGTGATCACTTTTTGTAACTCATATTTTTAGACGTGCTTGTGTAATGTACCAATAAGTTCAAACAGATAAAAAATTCTAAACACTTATTCATTTCACAAATGTTAGAATAAAACAGAAACTGTTTATTGGTTTGTTAGTCTACGGTCATTCTTTGCTGACTGGAGTTAATTAAACCACGAATTAATGGAAACGTAAGGACAATTTGATGCACCCTTTTGCAGAATTTACCTCATTTAATGATTTAACACTGTTTTTACTTAAAAGATTCATTTAAAGAATGCTATTTTAAGTTATTCTAAAATCGGATACATTACACATAATGGTATTTTTAGACATCACACAAAAGACAACATATTTTTGGATTACGTTTTATGGTTGGTTGGATTTTATGGCGCAGGTACCATATTTGGCCAACCTGTGCCAAAACAAGATGGACAACATCAAGTTATGATTATACACACACAAGGAAAGGTTTACTAATGCAGAAGAGAGAAATATACCCAGTTCAAGTAACAGGAATCAAATCTGCTCCGCTTACATTATATTTTATGGAACTCGGAAAAGAATGTAGGTACTTATTTGCTGAAAAATTAGAAAATGTAATTTCAAAGACACCCTGAAACAAAGAAAGTACTTCACAAGTACATTGGCATCCCGCTTCGTCAATAAATGTTCAACAATAATTTCAAACAAGTATCCTTGTTATCCTTAACGCCCATATTAATCTCAAGCTTTTCTACACAAAAGCCCACAGAGGGGACACTGGTGACGTGGACTTTAGCTTTCAATCCCCAATTTTTTCTTGTGAGTAATTAAACTGTAAATATAAGGAGAATTTGACGCTTCCATTTGCAGAATTAACTCGCTTAATGATTAAGCACTGTTTTTACATGAAAGCCTCATTCAAAGAACGCTATTTCAATCTATTCCAAAATCAAATACACTATATATTATAATATTTTTATACATAACATAATATCCTTTCGCATTGCACTTATGAAACTCCAAAAAAGAGTATACTTATTTGGTTAAAAATTAATAAAAAAGTAATTAAATATACTTCGCAAGCATCCAGGTCAATACAGGAGCAACACTCATTTGAAACAGATATCCTTATTATCCTTAACGACCCTATTAGTGTCAAACTTTTCCAAAGCCCTCGGGGGGGGGGCACTGGTAACGTGTACTTTAGCATTCATTCCCAAAATTTTGCTCATGAGACAGCTAAACCTCAAACTACTGGAAATATAAAGCAGAATTTGATGCTTCCACTTGCAAAATTTACCTAGTTTAATGCGTTGTGTTGCTCCAGTGCGACCTTAATTAACTACCTACATCGTTTAATGCGATTAAACATTGTTCTTACATGGAAGCCCCATTGAAAGAAAGCAACTTAAAACTATTCTAAAGTCAGATGCATAACATATAATAATATTTTTAGACATTACACAACATATTTTACTTTGCATTTTATGAAACTCCTACGCTTATTTAGTTAAAAACTAATTAAATGCACTTCGCAAGCACATTGGCATCCCGCTAGGAACGGTACATAAAGGAGCAACACTCATTTCAAACAAGTATCCTTATTATCCTTAACGGCCATATTAATGTCAAACTTTTCCACGCAAAAGCCCGCAGAGGGAGCACTGGTAACGTGGACATTAGCGTTCAATCCCCAATCGCCAATCTGGAAATCAAACGGCGCTTTTCCATTCCTTTTATCTGCCAGGAGGCTGTTTAACAGATCCTTTATACACAGAATCCGCTGTTTGGTCAGCTAATTAACTCGCTTAATACAATGACGGCCGAGCGCCAGCCCTAATGGAACAACTTCAAGGCTGCCGTATTAGCTTTCAAGGAGTGGGCGCTTTGACAAGTCTCCACTAATGCATATTCATAAGATGTGGTAATCGTCGTGATGCCTGACCTCGCGGGGAGGGAATAGAGAAGGGGGGGCTATTTCCATTTTCGGAGCAACCACTTCGATTTTAGGATCCTTGGCGTAGGTTTGTACGTTCCCGGGAAGTTACGTGCCACGGTTGGTCCCACGGCGATTCGGAATTGAAACGCTGTGGACTAGTTTCGGAATATTTCGGAAATATTGGGCTAAAGGGTTGTAATTTACGTATGGATTTTCCGCGTAAATAAACAAGCTGACAACAGTTCAAGTTGTAGGCTAATTTGGACTATTTGAATGTGAATGAAAAGTTTTGAAATTTTTGGCGTCAATGAATTTGTTGGTGTATGAAACTAGGGATATAACGCTTAAACGATTCATTATTATTATTAGTTAGTTATTATCCGCTTATGAGCTAATTTTCAAGTCTTATATTTTTATGTAGGCCATATATTGGTAAGTTATGTGCTACGGTAGGTCCCACGGCGATTCGGAATTCAAACGTTGTGGACTAGTTTCGGAATATTTCGGAAATATTGGGTTAAAGGGATGTAATTTATGTTTGGATTTAACGCTTAAATAAGCAAGCTGACAACAGTTTAAGTTGTAGGCTAATTTGGACTATTTGAATGTGAATGAAAAGTTTTGAAATTTTTGGCGTCAATGAATTTATTGGTGTATAAAACTAGGGGTATAACGTTTAATTGATTCATATTAGAATTGTTATCCACCTATGTCCAAATGAAAAAGTTTATATACCTTTATGTAGGTCATATTCTCAAAAACAATTTTTTATTTGAAATTAAATTTTATTTTATTATATTTGAAGATAGTATTAAGAGGGACTTCTAATAGACTGAAGATAGAATAAGGGACTTCTAATATTATATAATACTTACCGAATTAGTCCCCAGTAGGTCCTACTGGGGACTAAGATTCAGGGCCTATGAACTTACGGGCCAGATTGTGATGAGGGCAGTAGTTGATTTTGATGTTGAAGGCAAAAAACGAAACCAAGTCATGCATCAATAAAAGTGCACAATAATTTATGCTCGTACTGAATCGGTAATTTTTCTGGCAACTGACTTTTGTATTAAGTTTTGGGTGTTAAAAAATAAAATTCTTTATAAACAAAAGAAAATCTGATTTTATCATACATTTCATAAATCACATATAAGCTTACTTTTACAAACTATTTTCAGCCTTTTCATCTCGTTTTTAATTTTTAACTGCACAAGAAACGTCTCACTCACTAAATGTCTGTATTGATTATTACATCCTTCTAAGATGTAATGATATCTTTGAAAGCTTGAAGCTTTCTATATTCTTCTGCAGTTTTTACATTCATCGCTTTTGAAACGTATTAATTGCGGTTAACATTTTCATCCATTTTCCCCGATTGCTTACAGTGGTAAAAAAAGTAAAACTATACAATGCAAGTTGATATGTTAAGAGAATGAGTGAAATGATCAATGGTTATAATGTGATTATTTGCTACTGTATGCAAAAAACAGATTACATTTATTTACAGATTACATTTATTTACATGACTTAAGCATTATATAGTTTCTGCTATTCGTTTGCTGATTCATTTATACGATTTACTTTTGTACATTGTGTACCATCGTTCTTCCTAAAGCTATTGACATCTAATTTCTAATAATCGTTCATGAACACATAAATGAGATTTATTGACACTTTGCTTAAAAATCTTTAGGTTAAACGAAATACACGATCCATTAGAAAATTCATTGATTTAAAACTGTCCAAAAACCTCAACCCCTGGAAGTGAATATTTCAGCCCCAACCCAACGATCATCTTTGCTGACAAAGACTTCCAAACAGCTTGATCCATTAATTACGATTTCGGTTACATTATTGAAACGTAAATAAGAAACGCTTCCCGTGGATGGGGTGCAGAAAAAAATGCTTTCTTTCCACTTCGCCTTGCAAAACCTCTCGGAAAAAAGCTGGAAAACGCTCCAAAAAAGCGCCACCCTCCAAATTATCGCTGACGTCTGCAAAGGACTTACATTTCTTACTCGCTTTGCCCTCCCCTCCTTTTCTTCAGTCCCATATCGCTGCGAGAGACGGGGGTAGACGTTTTACTCCTTTAAGTGGATTTCTCTGTTCTCCTTGACGACTAAACCGTCAAGGAAATCGATTCAACAGGGATTTTTTTCCCTTTTTCAGACTGTATTTTTTCCCTCCCCTAAATATAAATTTCGAAAAGCCGCTCTCTCTCTCTCTCTTGCCCGAGATCGACCATTGTGCCCGGGCAGATTCTTTTGTTGGAACAGGTGGGTGCGGGCGGAGGGGTCCGGCTGGATTGAAAAGCTTGTTCCGCTCGGCTGGCGTTTTCGGCTGCAGGGGAAGTGAAGTGAGCGAGGAGGTGCTTGCGGGTGTCGGGTGGAGACGTATCGAAATGCGAGAATACAAATTAAAGAAGTTTGTTAGTGCTTAGTGGGTGTTAAGAGGGTGTTTGGAGAAAGACAAAGCGAGGGTAAAGAGATTTTGACTTTTAATTACGGTCGTTGTTGCTGGTTACGCTGGGAAGTTCGTCTATACTCTTGCATTAATCTCTGCAATAAGTGATATATAATAAACATTAAAATAGCTGTATCTGATTCAGGGTGGCTTTTAATCTATTTTCGCTCACTTAATACAACAGTTGCTACATCAAGAAGGGATTTTGTGGTTGTTGTACTGTCTTCTAGATACTCTTCTTTCCCAGAGTTATGAGTCTCTAGAACCTTAATAAAAAATGCAAAACTTCAAAACAATGACTAATAAAGATTGAAATTTCAATGGCAAAACGTCCACCATCATCAGGACAGAAGTGTCACATAATTCTATCCTGATGATGGTGGTCTCGCAGCACCGGAATGATCATTGACGATTTTTTTTCTAAGTTTTTAATCGTTGTTTTGAAGTTTTGCATTTTTCACGACCAATTTTATTAAGAATTTCATTTCTTTATCTCGATATTCATTCTCAGCTTGATTTGTTACCCTGAAGTACAAGTGTGCACCCTGTATATTAATATGTAGGGTTCTATATTGTTGTATTTATTTCTTTGTTGTTCTTAAGCACTAATTAAACATAAGCTTTTAAGCGTTAATTATCTATCTGCATATCTCAGTTTTGTCGTGATTTGGCGTTGGATTCATTTAAATGAACCCATTCCCTACTTTTGAATTTTAAAATCAGATATCTTATAATAGGTGCTTTCACCCAATAATTAAGATAAATATTAGTGAAGAGTTCATCAAACGCGACTACTAGGGCAGATACTAGTAGCGCACATCTCTAAAGACAATATCATCGGCTTACAAGTGAAACACACTAAGCCATAATTTTCAAGATGAGTTTCTTAGCTTTTCTATGCCAGAATTTAATGATCTTTAAGCTGGTGGTGTCCACTAAGCTAATTTTTCTTTGCATGAAGGTCAGATGTCTTCTTGAGAAACACTCTTAGTGTGTAAAGCTTGGGGATAAGAATTTTTCCCCTCTCGTTTTCCCAGAACTATGTTTTATGAGTTAATGTATCTCAATTGTAAGACGATGATGTGCATACTTAGTTAAGTATCCAATAGTATATATCTCACTAATCGCGACTAGATCTAAAATAACTAAAAGCGTTGGTTAACTAAAGGAAAATCTGATTATGCAATGCCTTTTTCAGAACTTACGCTTCCGTAATAGACCGAAATCTAATTAAGGATACAAACTCAAACAAATTTCTTCCCACTGAAGGTATGTGGCCTCAGTTTTTTTTAGTTAAAAAAAACGCACATCAAATGCAAACGCACCGTATCATAAACTGCTCTCTGATTGTCATTACGAGCATAACCACACGCAGATCCATCTTCATATTTCCGCTTCAACTTACACCGAAATTAAGCTCGTTAGGCAAGCTCAGTACGAGAAGCTAGTCGAATGCGGTAGGCCAATTAAACTCGCCAGCGTCGCTTATTATGCGGCTACCGTAGCATTCCATTACGGTCGGATATAGTTGTCAAAGACGGGTTTTTAGCTGGGCGCGACGGGATGCGCCACTGCCGCCACTCGTCGGCTGCGCCCCAAACCAGCAACCGGATAGCTATTACGAGGTTACGGACGAGAGCTACGGCCACAGTGGGATGCGCGCCGTAAAAACCGATGACGTGCTGGGGACGCTCACCAATTAGCAGTCGTAGGTGTGTGGGAAATCATGGTGAATGAGATGGTTATTTGAGTAATGCGATGCATGGATTGGTGCGCGTTCTTGTGACGCCTGGGAGTTTGGAGGAAAGTTTTGATCAGGTCAAAGTTGGGCGTCGAATAACTCCAATTACGATGATATTTCGGGTGGGAAGTATTCGGGGAATCATACTTTGGAGAATGTTCGAGTAGTGTCGTGGAGGTTTATGTGTTTTTTACTGGCTTTTCTTGAAGTGGGTTTAGTTGGAAACATCTTTGGGTTAATTGATTAGATGAGCATGCCTTTTATCATCGACCTTCTAATGAAACGGAGGCGTGTGGGCGGACTCGCTGTTGTAAGATCTCAGATGGGTAAATCACGTGGGCTTATGATTTGATTGGCTATCAAAGCGCAGATTAGTGTTTTCAATCATGCTGGATAAATCACTAACCAATCAATAATTTGACCCACATTAGGCATTCATGCTTTTTTGTACAAACACGTGACGGATCTTCAAATCGAGCGACCGGAAGAAATAGCTTGAAGCTTCGCGCACATATTCCGTCTATTTCATTTGAAGGTCGATGCATTTTATGTATTGGTGTCAGAAGAGGGTAAATTGTTTTTGTTAAAAAACTAAACTTGTTTAAATTAAGATGGAATTATTGTTCAGAGTGATTCTCAAAAAATGAGTAAAAGAAACTATTGTAAATGAGAAAATTCCTCAATAAAAATATGGTCGACTTGCAAATGAAAAAACATACTGTGTTAAAATTTTCAAGATGACTTTTTTAGCTTTTCCAAACCAGAATGTGGTGACTGAAGTCCATTAAGGAATTTTTTCTTGGCATGATGGTTAGATTTCTTCTTGAGAAACTCAGTGAGTAAGGCTTCGGGAGTAGAATTTTCTCATAGCTATGTTTCTTGGACTTAGTGTGTTTCACTTATAAGCCGACGATATATAATTCGTTGTAGTGGTTTTGGCAGTTATGCAAACTGATCAAAAAGATATAAGGTTTTTCATTGCTTTATGTCTTTCTCATAAACGACTCTTTGAAGCAGGTGAGCAATTTTTTATTGACTTGAAAATATTTAGAAAAATTTACTGCGTCTCTGGTATAGTAATCTTTTTATCTCATAAATTATAAAAACAATAAAAATTTAAGAGAATAGCCTGTTGCGGATGTAGAATTTCCTTACTGATGTTTTATTTAACTTTAGACCTCAAGGCAAAAAATGCTTTTCCGTTCAAAAATATGTCATATATGACGGTGTTTACCACTATTTCCGTCATATAAATTAATTCCTGAAGTATTTGCTCAAAAAATATAATTTTCTGACTACTACGATGAAAACTACGATGGTTCGGTAATGGAAATTTTCACCAATACCCCATACTGGTAAAAACTGGTAATTCATTATAGTAACAGAAATACGATGGCATTTCAAATTATGGGAAATTATAAATTATTTCTAGTTTAATACTATAAAAGAATTTGCAGACATTTGTAAGTGTAGATGAAGGACTGTGTTATGGCACTAAGTCAGCGATCCATATCTGCAGAAAGTTAATTTAAATATAAAAGTCTAATTTTCTAAACACGTTTATTTAACTTCAAGACCTTTCAAGATAGTTGAGTGCTTTGGGGCTAATGATTACGACGTTGCCGGTTTATTTAACTTGAACAAGAAATATAAAAAATAAGTAAACTGAATACTTATCGCAAGCTGGCTTCCAATAGATCCTAAAGAGAAAGGAAACACAGATGATTAGCCACAGCAAAGAGTTTTGTTGTGTGGCCGAGCGCTAACATTCAGCTACTAGTCCGCAAGCCCACAGCGCTGCGAAGCTTTCCAATCATCGGTCCGGTATAGAGCCTATATGTCTCACAACAATTATCGGTTTGTAAACATCCTAGTTCTTGTGTTCATTTAGAGTTGTATGAAGCAATTTAAATTTGTGAATCATAATAGTTAATATCAGTATGTTACAAGATCCATTGTAGTAAAATGTATTTTTATTAAATACTCTATGTATTGCTTAACAATAAATGTATGGTTTTAAAGCCTAGTACACTGAAGAATTTAGTTTATTACAGAGGAAGCAAACTCGCAACACGAGTATTTCTGCAATATCATATCTTAACTTCCACATTTACAAAATTTTGTCTTTTTTTCACATTTTAATGAAACATGTCCAATTTGTGAATCATAATAGTTAATATCAGTATATATTACAAGATCCATTTGAGTAAAATTTATTTTGATTAAATACTCTAAGTATTGCTTATCAATAAATGTATGGTTTAAAGCCTAGCGCACTGAAGAATTTAGTTTATTACAGACAAGCAAACTCAACTCAAGTATTTCTGCAATATCATCTTAACTTCCACATTTAAAAACTTTCAAAATCTTTTTTACTCATTTTAATGATACACGTCCTCAATGAAATATTGATGAGTCACAGAATCCTCTGAACTTTATGGAGAGGTAATTGAAACTTCTAACATACTTTCCAATAACGACTTTTTAACGGGAAAACTGCAAATGCGGAACAAAGTTCAAATATTACCCAGAAAACGAAATCTGTTAGGAAAAAAATCAGCCATTAAACGTGACCATGGGCACGAGGGGTGAGCAAGACAAGTCTGGGTTTTATGCGCTTAATAATGGCATCAAGTAGGGTGTGGTCCTATTAAAGGAAACATGCAGCCGGGAAAAAATGACGACTTTGAGAATGAGCCAGATGGTCGAATTAGGAGCTTAGTCTAAGCGCATCGCATTAATATAGCATACAAAACTGAAGATATTAGATGGAGTAATTTGTATCCAACGAAAAGAGATAATTTCGTGCAAAATCAGCTTCAAAATTACAGGTGTGATTCGTCGGATATGGTACGACAGTCTTTTTCTTGTGCTTTGGAAGAGCTTCTTAATAGATTTCACCGTTTTCAATTACTGCCGAGGTATTTTAGTTATGGAGTTACAAGTTTTATGGCCCAAAGTACGGAATATGGGATATGGTAATAACTGCTTTGTTCCGTTAGAACTTGCTTCAGGGTTGGTGTAGATGGCTAATTTATGGGAATGGCTGGTTCGTGCATATTGCAGTATTTCAGAGAATGGGGCATGTAGGTTCACCATAATTGTCGATTTTAATATGTGCTCGTAAAGTTATTGTAATCTGAGTGTGTATGTTCTGTAAATGTACTTGGAGAAATTAATTTTAGGGCACATTTCCAGTAGAACTTAAAATTTATGGTTTAATGGAGAAACCTTGGAACATTCATTGTGCATTATGAATATTAACAGCATCATAAATGAAAGACTCGCGTTTATATATATGTATAAAAGAAAACTAAGATATAAATTTATTTTGATTTAATATTGTTCTCACTACAGCATAAAAAATTAAAAATTAATAAATTCTGAATCTATTTTTATTTTTAAATAATTTTTATTTTCTCGCGCGATTTAAGCATTAAAACAAATGCTTAAAACTTTTTACGATTGGATAATGTTATTCTTGAGGAAAACAATGTTGAACAATAGGTTTTTGCCAATATCCTACGAAAAAATATTTAGCAAAAGTTATTGAAATAACATTTATATAGCTTTTGCAACTTTTCGCAACAACTAACTGCACACATTTCCAGCAGAAATTAAAATTTATGTTTAATGCAGAAACTTTGAAACATGTATTGCATTATGAATATTCACAGCATCATAAATGAAAGACTTATGTGTGTATAAAGGGAAAAATTAAATTTATGTGCATTTGTTTCGTTGCTTTTAGTTCATTTTATAATAACCTGAAAGAACTATGTATAATTTTATATGGTTCTAAATTTGGAAAACAGTTTTTCGCTAACTACGCGCATGTGTGTTCTACTTTCTAGTTTATTTTTTCGCATAAACTTATTTAACTACTTTGATTCACCAAAATTCGATTTACATAAGAGCAGAAACGTATCGTAACATCGATATGGCCGAGGATGCCGGAATTGGATCGAAAGCAAAATAAAACCCGATGCTTAGATTTAGAAAACCTTATAAGTCAACTCCATTCTTCGTTGTTTCTTTTCCTCAAAAACAATAAAATACCGATCCTCTTTAGCCCTAGGTTAAAAAGATGCTCAAAAGCGAAATTCCGGCAACCCGTGTAAATAAGCTCAGCGCTGTTTAAGCATCGACTTTCTAATGAAATAGACGGAGCATGTGCTCGCAGCTTCATGCTATTTCTTTCGGTCGCTGGGTTTGAAGATCTGCCACGTAATTGTGGGGGGAAGCATGGATCCTAATGTGGGACAAAGTATTAATTAGTTAGTGATTTATCCAGCGTGATTGAAAACACTAGTCTTCGATAACTAATCGTCGCAAGTGGAATCATAAGCCCACGTGACTTACTCTTCTGAGATCTCATGACAACGACTCCACCCACTATTTCATTAGAAGGTCGATGTGTTTAAGAGTTTGAGATTGAGTTACAAAGGTGGAGGAACAAGAGAAAACAGGGAGAGAATGATAGACCATGCGCAAGGACAAACTACGCATTTTGTCTTAACTTGATGTCAACCTCAGTAGGAAGCATGGGATATGAATAAAGTGTGCTTAAGGTACACACTGCGCTTGATAAACGCCATCAATCAATCATAGTAAGAAACCATTTGAGGCTGAAAGCATGGGATATCAACAGTTCTTGGTTGGCTTTTCGTGGTGAAAATCAGAGACGTTAAAATAGAAACTGACGTCTCACTCAGATTTACGTTGAAAAATCATCGATTTTGTTTCAGGTTTTATGGATTATTATTATTTTTGTCAATGAATTTCATTGGAGGATGCCATGAATCTGATTTCCCATGGACGCTACGCCACTAAATATGAGTAAGCCATGACTAGTATTGACTTTAATAGACGCTAACTGGCACAGGATAAAAATTGATGGTTTAATTTTGCCAATTAATTAAAAAAATTTTATCAGAGGATGCCACGAATTTAACTTTCCATGGAAGCTACGCCATTATACATGAGTAAGCCATGACTAGTATTGATTTCAGTAGAGGCTAACTGACACATTAAAAATTGATGGCTTAGTTTTGGCAATTAATTAAGAAAAACTTTTATGAGAGGAATGAATCTGGCTTTTAATGTAAGATACTCCACTACATATGAGTAAGCCATGACTAGTATAGATACTAACTGACACAGGATAAAAAATTGACGGCTTAGTTTTACCTCAAAATCGCCCAAGTGGAAAACTTTCCACTCTAACAGCAAGCGCGGCCTTTGTACCCGAAACCTCAACCCGTCCATTTCGTATCAATTAGCAAAAACGGAAACTGTAATAATGGGGATTTTCAAAAAAGAACTCTACCCACAAACCCACAAAATAAATGTCCTGTTCGCGCACAATACCAGCCCTAATCCCACGGTGTGGTCAAAAACTGAAAGGCCAACCGTTGATTGCCCATCATTTTTACAAGCTGTACGTGCTCGCACAACATGCCGCGGTTTATTCTATTCAGCCCAGATAATGGGAAAAAGAAGCGGATAAAAAGGTTGGAATCGTGGAATTCTATTCACTGGAAGTGAATGTATTTGGTCTCGCTTTTCTGGGTGAAAGGGACGATTTTCATTTCGAGCCATTATAGCGGAACTTGCCAAAGAAATGGAAAGTGTTTGTGTTGCCTGGGTGTCTTTTTTGCTTTCACGAGGCTTTTGCCATTCATGAAATATTACATTGTTCCAATTATGGAGGTTGAATGCGTGTAAGAATACCTAAGGACGCAGGAAAAACTTAATTCTAGCGTGGATTTGGGTGGCATCCTTGCATTTGTGCAGCCGTCCGACGTAATTTCATTACGAATACGAATACATTGTGAGCGCTTAAAGAGGTAGTGCTCTATTTAACCTAGTAATTAAGGAATGTATAGAATGAAACACTTTCAACAAGGTACTAAATGGAAAATAAAAGGTTTTATTGTTCTTTGCGAAGTTTGCTCAATTTTTATGTAACAGTTGAGCGATGCTGATTATTGGATTAATCAGAAAACAAAATTTATGGTTTGGATTACCTATATAAATAAAATAAATAGTGATTTATATGTTTCTCATCAATTTCTAAAATATTTAAACTATATGGCACAAATTTGGCTCAGTCGACAACGAGGTTAGTAGTTTGAGAGTTGCGTGACAAATGGAATTTGGTCCTATTCATCATGGAAATGTTTTACAATTGTTAGTAAGGGATACTAAAAATATTTTAAAGACTTAAAATATTTACATTAAAAGAGAGAGAGATGTAATTTCCCATTTTCAATCAGCCCCAAAATCGAATCGACACATCCTATTTATTCATGGATAATGCTAATTCTACTAGTATGTAGTAATGCAGTATGATTCTACTAGTGTGTAGAAACGCAAGATGATTCTAGTAGTTTTTAACACTCAATTTAGCATGTGGATCAAATGACCCGTTTTAAAATTTTAACTTTTTTAAGTTTTATCGCTTTTCCACAAATGAATTTACGACTTTTCCTGAAATATTTATATAAATTTAATTTAGCAATATATATTTCTCTTCATCTCTCTCGCATCCGACATACCTATTTCTTATTTGTTTTTACAACATTGTCAACTCTAAAACCATTCTATATGCACTATTGCGCAAAATAATAAACACACACCAAGGTAAAGAAAAAGGGACTAATATAGGAGCATCATCGGCTAGCTCAAGCAAAGATACTAATGTGCATAACAAAGTGCCAAATAAAATACTGCCATGAAAATGAAATCACTAAATTCTGCTCTCTATGCAAGAAATATGCTTGCGGGGAAAGTGTTTAGCAGAACAATCTTGCATCTGTAAAAAATGCGGCAAATAAATCGAAATTTTATTACCGAATGCTCAAAAGAAGTGAAACTACTGAATAAAATATAAAAATAAATATTTCACTTATGATTATTGAGTTTTTGCTACTTTGTTTACAATTATTAAATCATTTTTTAAAGATCATGGATCCAAATAGAAAATGGGTCATTTAACCCGTTTTGGTAAAAATAGGTATTTATAAAAGATCGGTAGATTTAGTGTTAATATATAGAGCTACGGAGGACATTCTAGATTTGAAAAATCATTTTAAGTGTATTTTATATAAGGGAAGTTTTCACTGGGAAAAAAAGATATAAGTACATAAGATATTTGACAGAAATCTATCTCGCAAATCCGGTGATAACAGGGTCGCAATCATAGTGAACTACGTCGCTCATAATTATACAAACACCTAATGGAATGTAAAAGCTTTGCATTTACACAGGGAGTTTCAATTGACACCCGGATGTGCCAGAAAGGTACTACCCCGAAGGTGGAGAAATAAAAAACAGCAAATATATGAACATTTTTACTGGCCTTAATTTCAGTTTAACAGTAGCTTTTCACCACAGTAGGTGCTCAAAGTTGCGAACACCAACAGCAATGGTAAGAATGGGAAGGAGTGCGCATCAATCGTTACCCACCGGTCTGTTTTCGTGGAATGATCCGTTTCCACTCAAAGTCTGATGCAAACATTGAGTGATTCGGCACACGTCTGTAGGGGTACTGTTCACGATACAATCCCTCAACGGCTCGACCGTTTGCGTTAGCTGCCCTATACGCTAGATGCATGTCAGCCATCTCAGCATTCGTGGAATGATAAATCTTAACCCATACCAAGTCGACATCTACAATGACGATGGACCAAACTGACCAACTTTTGGTGAGCTCATGTGAAACAGTTCAATTTTTGTCTACTAAAAAGTACTCCATGGAAGAGTTAGGTTACACTGCTATATATACTATTGTAACGTAAGTTAACTTTTGTAGTGGTAGCTAAATTCGCCACAAACTAAAGCTCTGTCGAACAGCGTCCTCAAGAAAATCCACTTGGCGCTTACTGACATACATACTTACATAAATGCCACAAATATGTTACTCACATATTTGCTGTCTTTCATTTCTGCGGCATCGCGGTAGCACAGTTGGTAAAGTCACGGATTAGCAACCGGAGTGTTGCGAGTTCGAAACTCAATTCAACCAAAGACTGTCTTGTACGTTGGGGCTGTTGGCCACTAAGTTGTCTAAAATTTATCGCGACCACAAATGTTGGCGTTGTGTGCAAGTTTGGAGAGTGGGGTGCCAGCTCATTTGGCCTTGTCATCTGACCGTGGTTCAAATTTACGAGGTGTTCCCTTCTGAGTATCTCGGACTGTCGACGATAGCCCATTGTGTTGCTCCTCTGCGACGTTATTTCAACTATCTACCATTCATTTCTGCAACTTAGTGCACCCTCTGGCACTAAAAGGTTTCACTTTTTCGGGTGGCGTTGATATACATATATCCCTATATGAATACAGCTTAATTTTGTGTTCCTACCAACCTTTAACTTTACAAGTCGTTTCGACGAGGTACTCATCAAGATCTGACTATTTTTACTAATGACGAGATATCTGGTGATCAAGATAATACCGATTTTTTTATAATGACTAGATCAAGATCTGGTCAGTTTTTTCTAATGACGAGATAATTCGTCCATCTAGATCTGGTCAGGTTTTGCTAATGATGAAATACCTCGTCAAGACAACCACTAGGAGGGTTAAGGTTTCCACTGGAAGGTTTGATACACCTGGTATATAAGGACTCTTTTACAACTGATTTTCAATAAGTGCTTAAATGAAGAACGAAAAACACTTCTCAAATGGACGTTTAATTCGGAGAATCGGACAAGGAAACGGAGGTAACCATTTCTGATAATGATTTGTTTTCACACTTTTCTTTCTATTGGAGTTTAATTCAGTGTGACTAATTAAAGTCGTACACAATGAAATGTAATGAGCAAACTGACAGACTGTAGATGATAGGAAATGCGATTCTTTGTTGAACTTCCGAATAAATGAACCGATCAGTGTCTAATGACCACAACTTTTGTAAGGAACATGTGTCCGAAACTGTTTTTTCAGAGACATTAGCTGAAGAGTCTCCACCCTTGACTCCTATTTCTGACTTCCGAACAATGCATCTTTTGCAGTGCGTTTCTGATTACGGTTGACAAAAAGAAACAGAACACAGACAGTTCTGTTTCTTTTGGCAATAGTTTCTCCGCACCTTTCACAGGTTAATCATTAAATCAATCAGTAAATTAGGCAGATGGTAGGTAGGTACTTGAATTAACGTCACCTTGGACAACACAACGTGTCATTGGTGACGGTCCGAAATCAGTCCTGAAGGGAAAGATCCGAAGAAAGTACTTGGCGTGGTATGGAAGTTTGGAGAATGGGGTGCCAGCTCAAGTGTTGTTCTCGTCATCTGACCGTGGTTTAAAATTACGAGGCATTGGATTATTACCTTCGGGATTGATCCCGGACCGTCGCCAATAGCCCATTGTGTTGCTCCAGTGCGATGTTAATTCAACTATTCCCCCACCTACACAAAAATTGGCATTGGAAGGTTGTAGAAGGAAGTAGAGCTCATAATTTTTCATGGATTAGTAATATTTTGTCTAGTTTACTTGAAATAATATATAGTGTGGATTTAATTAAGTGTCCAAAAGTGTTTGTCTATAATATTGTTCAACTAATATAGATGTGAGATAACTAAAAGCGTTGGTTAACTAAAGGAAAATCTGATTACGTATTTTTTTTCAGAACAGTTCCCCAGTCAAATACTTACCTACATACGACTTTTGATTGAAGGGTTTTGATACAGTCATTTTTTGCTACACGAAGGCTAACAACACCGGGACATTCATGATTAGAGGGAAAGGATTGACTCTGTTTTAACCTTACTCTTACTAACCCGCAAGATATAAGCAGATTTGTATACCTCACAGTATCTTGGGCGTCGTGGTTACTATATCCTACATAAAAACTACACCGAACTGACTTAATCTAATTAAACTATACACTCTTTCCCACTGCGTCCTATACCCCCTCCCGTGAAAATCCCCAATCGCATCTGGGCGTGAACCAGAGTGTGGGAACAAAGAAAGGAAGTTAACTCGGGGGTGGGGATCCCTTCGAAAAAAATTACTAAACAAACCTTCCCCTCTCAGCAACGCTACGCAAAAGGGCAACAAGGAGCAGAGTGAACACCACCTCCATCCCGGCAGCGCTTCCGTATAAAGGGCCAAATTAGATGAACGGTGATACGAAACAAATGAAGACAAGTCAGCTCGCAGGGGGCCCAGCCTTTTGATGGCCCGAGTCGGTGGGGACCCGCCGGAAAAACAACGGAAGCCGGCTCGTGGGGGGTCAGAAAAAACGAGGCCGTATCTCAATTTCCTGGCAGAGAAACCCATCGGGCGAATTCAACCACCCACCCGAACAGAAAACGGAAAAGGGAGACTGATGGAAGATAGATCTCGCGCAGAAAACAACCGTTAATGGTAGCGGGAAACGAAACAGGTAAGTGGTCTGCGTTACCACGTGAGCCAGCTTGTGGTATGCAATTCCGCGCTGTAAGAGGTCCATTAGTTTTGTTGGAGGACTCAGGAAACACGAACGCGACATGAGTCTCAGGAGAAGTTTTGCCTTGGTTGGTATTGAAGGTATGATGTTAGGGATAGAAAAAAAATTGAGTGAAAATATATTCCCCTACAGAAAATTCATATTCTTACCGTATTTTTAATGTGTGTTTTCTTTCTCGTAAAATTTTATTTTCGGTCATTTGTCTCATATTTTACAAGTGAACAGTAGAGGCCACTTTGGCTTAGTGGGTTGACCCACAGCGCTAACCTGCGAATTGTAGGCAGAGCAGATTTAATTCTTGCAACTTATCCTGGGTGTATTTCTCTCTTCTGTATCAATTAAACTTTCTTCCTGATGTCTTCATTACATGATGCCGCCCGTCTTGTATTTCGTGCATCTTGGCTAAATATACCCGTGTGCCAT
Organism: Meta bourneti; assembly: GCA_933210815.1. Lineage (NCBI taxonomy): Eukaryota > Metazoa > Arthropoda > Arachnida > Araneae > Tetragnathidae > Meta > Meta bourneti. The sequence continues at coordinate 45,943,422 of OW119929.1, read as the reverse complement.
AAAAACCTCAACTAATCTATAGAATATACTGAGCTGAGAAATGCTTGTTAAATCCAAAAATGCTTGTGCCAAATGCGATAGTCTCAAGGGCGAGTTCGAGATTCGATCCAACCAAAGACCGTCGTCTACGTGGGGACTGATACACGTTGAATCTGTTATGGCTTCAAATGTCCTCACATTGGCGTGGTGTGGAAGTTCGAAGAGTGTGGTGCGAGCTCAGGTATTAACCTCGTCATCTAACCGTGGTTCAAAATTATGCGTTTTTGTCCTCGAATATTTCACTTCGAGATTGATTCCGAACCGTCGCCAATAGCCCATTGTGTTGCTCCAGTGCTACTTTAATTAAAAAATATTCCCCATGGAAAAATTAATATTTTTACCGAATTTTTAATGTATTTTCCTCGCCAAATTTCAATTTTGGTCGTTTCTCACATTTTGCAAGTGAATAATAATGGTTGGCCCATTTTGACCAGCCCAAAGATTTCTAAGCAATCTTACTGGCTGTATAATTTCATGCTTTGCATGTTTTATTTTTTATTGTTATAAAATAAGAATAAAGATGTAAATTAGTCAAGTTCACATTCAAACTTCCGGTGGCGTAGCATGGCCTAGTACGGCCCTTGCGCCACAAAGCCCCCAAAACAACCATCAACCTTCCAGTGATTAGCAAATATTCACCTACCTAGACTTTCATTATCTTAATCTAGGTAACTATTTGACTAACTTCAGTTTTTGTGTTCCAAACCGGCATTATCACCTTAAAATGTGTATTAGAATGCAAGTGCATATAAGAATTATTGTTGAGATAGTCTTTTTTGTTCCTATGACTGTGACAACTGTGTATGCTAGTGGCATAGTATCTATGGAAGCTAAGCATCCTCTAATAAAAAAATTTTAATTACGTTAAAAAAACGGTAGGTAGGAAGGTATTTTAATCAACGTCACATTTGAGCAACACAACGGGCTATTGGTGACGGTCCAGGATCAATCCCAAAGGAAAAGATCCGAAAACAACAACACGTAATTCTGAACCACGGTCAGATGACCTTTTTTATTAGGGAGAAAATTCTCCAAGGGACACCAATTTCGAAGTTTTGGTGCCAAGCCATGGCAACCATAAAAGAAAAACATCAGAATCTGTGGTTGCTAGATTGTCGTGAAAACCTTATTGAAAAAGATATTTAGTTTTTTAATTTGAAATTTCTTGACAATCTTCAACATCTGTTTTATATTTAATAAGTACATTTTGTGTTTTAGCCGACTCATTTTGTATCTGAGCAACTAAAATTGTTACTTAAATAGATTTAAAAGAATGCTGATAATTTTAAAAATTTATGCTGCTAATTCGCAAGTGCTTTGGCTGTGGCAAGCCTGTAAAGGACAGCTTCAAACTCTACGACAGCGCTTGGATCATCCACACAAACTGCCAAGATTGGGCGCACTTATGGCATTGGGGATCCTTTTAACTTGGGGCTAAAAATAATTTGCATTTTATTGTCTTTGTGGAAAAGAAACAACGGTGAATTCAGTTGACATAAGGTTCTACAAAGCTAAGCATTAAATGGTTTTGCTTTCGATCCAATCTCAACATCCCTAGTAATCAACGTTACGCTCCTGATACATGTCATCATTTGGCGGAAGTAAATACAATCGGACCTTCATAAATCTAAACAGAGCTCCACGCTGAGCCAATCAGTGGCTTCCATAAGTAACTCATGAGCAACATGAAAATAAATCCAATCCATTTGTCCATACTAGTCTAACTGTTTTTTAGAAAATGTCAATTTTAGCCTCAGTACTTTCACATCACATTTATGTTTCCAAAATTCAACTGCGCAATTCCATCTTGAAGGCTCTGAGTACATTTAGTACAACTTCAGGGCTTCTCGGAATCCATTTTATACAAAGACCGATGTCACGATTTTCTCACTAAACAGACTGCGCTCTTTAACACCTCATTAAACGTAAAATGTAAATGACTCGACTAGCCCCCACCAAAAAAAAGAAAGATTGCACAACCGCCGGCGAACATCAAGCATGGCGATCGTAAACAGCATCTTTCCGCCTCCACAAATGGCCGAAAGAGCCATAACACACGGGCACGCTAGATTAAATTCCCCAGCCTTATCGTGTACGGGCATCACAAGTGCAACGATCGCAAAGAAGTCTTGCGGACCGAGGTGCCAAATTGCTTTGCACCTTGACCAACCCCCGGAGAGGGCGCACCGGATGCCCGGGCGAGAGGAAGGGCGGTGGCCGCGTCGCCGCTCAGCCATGAGCCCAAACAAAAGATGACGTGCCCATTTCCCGCGATAAACACCTAATTGGCATTTAGAGAGTCACCGACGACACGCCACGGGATCTGTCTTGTCTTTCTATTCCTCGCACGGCGGCCTTTTGTCCGCAGATTTAATCTGCCCTTCCTTCTGCACACACCAGCGATCGAGTTTCAACAGTTGTCACACTGTGACGCGAATGCGGGATCAGAATTGGTTACAGTTGTGCCACTACTGACCAAATTTCTATTGGACACTAGGTTCGTTTTAGGCATCACAGCAATCGAATTTCTGCTGTAACAGTAGAGTCTAATCAGTGTTTCATTTAACAGGAACCGTTAATAGACTTCATTATTTTGTATCAATGGAATTTGGGTAATAACCGTAACCATTTTGTGACTTGAATATCGAATCAGAGTTGGTTACAACTGTGCCACTGTTGACCAGATTCCATTTGTCACTAGGCACTTTTTAAGGAGATATATGTATCACAGCAATTGAGTTCCTGCAATAATGAAAAATCGGAAACATTTTATGCGAATTCGAGATCATAATGCTTATACTTGTTATTTATAACCAGTTTTTCCTTTAACAGGAACCGTCAAGTGACTTTATCCTCCATATCAATAGAATTTGGAAATAACAATGACCCTTTTGTGACTTTAATATGGGATCAGAGTTGGTTATCTGCCCTTTCTTCTGCTCAAACAGGCGAACGAGTTTCAACAGTTGTCACACTTTGACGCGAATGCGGGATCAGAATTGGTTACAGTTGTGCCACTACTGACCAAATTTCTATTGGACACTAGGTTCGTTTTAGGCATCACAGCAATCGAATTTCTGCAGTAAAAGTAGAGTCTAATCAGTGTTTCATTTAACGGGAACCGTTAATTGACTTCATTATTTTGTATCAATGGAATTTGGGTAATAACCGTAACCATTTTGTGACTTGAATATCGAATCAGAGTTAGTTACAGCTGTTGACCAGATTCCATTTGTCACTAGGCACTTTTTAAGGAGATATGTATCACAGCAATTGAGTTCCTGCAATAATGAAAAATCGGAAACATTTTATGCGAATTCGAGATCATAATGCTTATACTTGTTATTTATAACCAGTTTTTCCTTTAACAGGAACCGTCAAGTGACTTTATCCTCCATATCAATAGAATTTGGAAATAACAATGACCCTTTTGTGACTTTAATATGGGATCAGAGTTGGTTATCTGCCCTTTCTTCTGCTCACAGGCGAACGAGTTTCAACAGTTGTCACTGTGATGCGAATGCGGAATCAGAGTTGTGCCACTACTGACCAGATTTCCATTAGACACTGGACCGCGGTAGCCCGGTTGGAAGAGTAACGGACTAGCAATCGGAGGGTAGCGAGTTCGAATCCAGTCAAAGACAGTCGTGTACAAAGGGGGCTGGTGCACGTTAAATCCATCGTGGCCTCAAATGTCCTCACCGTGGCGTGGAAGTTTGGAGAGTGGGGTGGCAACTCAGGTGTTGCCTCGTCATCTGACCGTGATTCAAAATTACGTGGTGTTACCATCTTTCCCTTTGGGATTGATCCCGGACCGTCACCAATAGCCCGTTATGTTGCACCAGTGTGACGTTAATTAAAATACCTACTTACCATTAGACACTAGATACGTTTAAGACATAACAGCAATCGAGTTTTTGCAATAACATTAGAGTCGACAGCTTTTCATGCGAATTCAATACTTATCAATTTGTCATTTAACAGGAACCGTTAAGTGATTTGGGTATTCCATATCAATCGAATTTTGGTAATAACAATCACCATTTTGTGACTTGAATACAGAATCAGAGTGGGTTACAATTGCATCACTACTGGCCAGCTTTCCATTGGTTACTGGGGCTACCGTGGCTCAGTGGGTATGCCCACTGCGCTAGCAATCTTCGAGTTGTAGGCGGCGCAGGTTCGATTCCTGTCAGATGCATTCCTCCGTGTGTGTATTTCTCTTCTGTGTCAGTAAAACTTTCATTGTGTGTCTATTACTTGATATTGTATGTCGTGTCTGGCGCAGCATGGCCAAATATGGCCCTTGCGCCATAAAACTTCCAAACCAACCATCCATTGGTTACTAGGAACGTTTTAAGGCGATTTAGGATCACCGCAGCAATCAGGTTTGTGCAATAACAAGGGGGGGGATTTCAATTAACGTCACACTGGAGCAACACAATGGGCTATTGGTGACGGTCCGGGATCAATCCCAAAGGGAAAGATCCGAGGACAACACCACGTAATTTTGAACCACGGTCAGATGACGAGGCAACACCTGAGCTGGTACCCCACTCTCCAAACTTCCACACCACGCCAACGTGAGGCAAAAACAAGGATATACACCAGAGCGATCTGAAATTGCAACAACAGTCTAATTTTTTTACTTGAATGTTGTTGGTAGGAGTAGTTGGATTTACGTCGTACAGATATTTGGTATTTTCAATTAACGTCACACTGGAGCAACACAACGGGCTATTGGTGACGGTCCGGGATCAATCCCAGAGGGAAAGATCCGAGTACGTCGTACAGAATCAACACAACGAGCTATTGGAGACGTTCCACGTCCAATCCCGAAAGGAAAGATCCGACTTGAATTTGGAGCAAAGAAAAATATTTATGGTTGCTACTGCTGACTGATTTTATTTAAAAGGAATGTTTCAAAGTAAATTAGGGTTAGTCACCACATCGATCTCGAATTTAGACTATAACCTTCGTTCAACTATAACTCAAATTCGAGGGGAAATACTCATATTTCCAATTGCTGTCCATTCTCCCATTCATTGAACTCTTAATTCATTTTTACAAGTTCAAGGATAAATTCTAAAACTAAATGAATGCAGCGACGAATGTTTCTAACTTTAATTATAATGCGTTAGTTTGATTTAAAAAGCTATTCCTTTATCAATGGTGTACCTTGTAGGTGAACTCAGGTATCCCATATTGTATTATACTTAAATCAGCTTAAACTTATTAAAAGGTTTTGTACTAAAAAGGCAGGAGCTAACTGTACTAAAAAGCTTAGAGCGAAAGCGAAATATTTTTTATATTGCAAATGAAGTTCCAGCTGAGAAAGAAATAATTCCTTAAAATAGTAAATAAGGTTGTCATCGATATTGGATAACAATCTATCCCTTATCTTTTTTAAATCAACGGAAGTCAACGTAAATTGTTCTAATTACCCTCGTATGGCAAAAATATAAACGCAGAACGACAAAGCAACTCAGCGTAAAATAACAAGTTTTGTGTTTTGTCTTGGCGCTTCACGCTCCGACAAAAATCCACTAATTTCTATTTACCTTTTTTTGACCGGTAACACTTGAAAAATGTCACGCTATGTCCCTGTGAACTCAGTGATGCAAACCTCATACGTCTACACTTGAAATTATTGGCAATAAATGTAGCATTGTTCACACTATTTCTGATCGTCTTAGATAATGGAGACGGTCTAATGTTTCACTTGAAAGAATGCAGGAAGTTAAAAGCATATGTAAGTATTTACTGCCCAAACGTTTAAGGACGAATAACTCGGAATGCTGAACACCTAAATAAAAATCAATCCCTTGAAAGAATCTGTCATATCCTCTGAAATTCGGGATTCCTAGTCGTTTGGATTAATAATTATTAATTTACCCTGACACGTCCGAGTATATGCAGAAAAGAATATATGTAATTTGCCATTGATTCTTTTAAACAATATAGTCTGTCTAATTATCCCCCTCCTGTACGAAAAACTGTCCGCAAAACAACAAACCAAATCCAAAATTTCAACCAATACATGTGGCTATTTGATCATTAAATACAATGTGGGGTGAACGCAATAGTCCACTACTTGGAAATCTCATGCGTTGAAGTACGTTTTCAGATATTTTTTTATCACAGTTGGGGAGAATTAAGATAAGTGTCTGGAGATGTAGAACCTAAGCCATCTGTAAAAGGCTATTTAAGATGCTCGTCATGGTTGATACGGTTTCTTCGTGGCTTACGAGTTGATTCATAGTTATTGGGGAATCTTGATCGTTTCTTTGTCCAAAAGCTGTAATAGAAGATTATATGCTCGATTATGCTATCAGTTTCTCTACACCTACAGATGCTGCTGTTTGGTGAAATCCGTTTTGATACTGACCAAAGACACCACGCTATCGCAGTTGGAGTAGCGGATTAGCAACCCCAGGGTTGCGAGTTCAAAAGTCGATCCAACCAAAGACCGTAGTGTACATGGGGACTGATGTATGTTAAATCTGTCGTGGCCTCAAATATCCTTACATTGACATGGTGTGAAAGTTTGAAGAGTGTGGTTCCAACTGAGGTGTTGACCTCGTCATCTTACCATGGTTCAAAATTATGAGGTGTTGTCCCTTATGGATTGACCCTGGTTGTTGCTCGTGGAAAATCTGTACCAGTGAAACAAATACAACGGATTCGTAAAAATAACCGACTTTATTGGGGAAAAATGCAATTGGAAGTTTTTTTTTTATCTGTTTTCGTGTCGCTTTCATATCTAAATGGACAAGGGCTTAAATTTGGCGAAAAAAAATCAGTCTACATATGTTTTCAAAAGTTGACGACTGTTACATGCTGCGCATGTGCCACTTAACTATCTAACACTACTCTAGAAAACCAGTAGGCTCAAACAACTCGTGATTAACACCTCACGACGATATAAATCAGTTTGATCTCACTCAAACTGGTGATTAAATATGTTCAAATTATTTCATAGGCGTTATGGGCCTCAGTTACTTTTACTTATCATTTGAATCCTCCAAGTGGTTTCGGCGAGATGTTTCGTCCATCAACATGTAACCAATTTTACTAATGACGAGATATAACGTCATAAAGATGTTGCCGATTTTTTAATGATGGCGAGATCAAGATCTGGTCAGTTTTCTTCTAAGGACGTGATATCTCGTCCATCGAGATCTCGTCAGTTTTTCCAATGACGAGATACCTTGTTGAAAGCAACCACTGGGAGAGTCAAAACCCGTCTAAGTTAAAGATCAAGACCTAGTCAACAGAGTTCCTAAGGTATGAACTGCCCACGTACAAACTTCAGCAAGTTGCTCCCTCTTCTCAAGAACATTTGATATTCTGAAAGAAGTCCCTTCATCAAGCCCGTATTCAGAAAGTAATTTGGATGGCCAATCTCTTTTCTTAAATGCCGTAGGAATCGCCATGGTTCAGTGGGTTCGTCCGCTGAGTCACGCAACTTTAGTTTGTCCGTCATTAGCTAGCAACTTTAGAGTGAGCGGCGCAGGTTCGATTCCTCCCTGGGTGCTTTTTGTGTCGGTAAAAGCTTTCCTTGTGTGTGTATGTCCATTTACTCGGCGTTGTTTGGCGCAGGTTTGCCAGGTATGGCTCTTGTGCCATATCTGGCAAACCTGCGAGATATGGCGTAAGAAGCTGCGGCCTTGAGTAAAATGCCGTAATGTTAAATGATCATTGCATTTTTTCATCTGTTTTCAGAATATTGACGAATTCAGATGTATGTAATGTACGTTGTAATGCGTTTTGATTTCCTTTGACATAACTTCTAGGCATTTTTGATAACTTTTGAATTCCAAAATCATTTCTGAAAGGATTCGAGCCCAATGAGTTCTTTCCCCCAAAACAACTCTGCCTCTTTTAAATTACATTAGTATGTAAATTAAAGACATGCTATGGCAGATTCAAAAGTTATCTTTTATTACATTCGTTCTCCAGACAGAATAAGTATAAAAGTAGTAAGATCGGAAGATCAATTGCTGGGCGTGTTTATCTAAAATTGGATGCAAACTGCGTTTTGACCACCCCTATTTTTCTTACTACGTGCCAATGCATGCCCTGCACAACGATACTACTGTTTTCTTGACGAGCATGACAGAATAGGGGGTCTGGCAATCGTCTGGTTTTAAATTAGCCTACAGGTGGCAAAAGGGTGTCCGGCCCTGTATTTCAGTATTGTCAGCTGCTGGCACGAAAGTGGCATGAAAACCTCTACAATGCATCTTTTCTTCCTCCTCTTCCTGCTCAGGTTGTCTGCGATTAGCGTAGAAAAAGAGCATCGAAGCTCACCCGTTAACACAACAGGTGCAGAGCGAGGAGGAATCACAGCTCATGTGACTCACTAACAACCACTTTCCACAAAACGCGTGCGGTGGTCAATCTCTTTGACGCTAATCTCATTGCACAAATTACGCCCCACCGGGGCCCAAATGATAGGATGCCGCTCGACCTACCGCCTCTTTGCAGAGACTGGGAAAGAGACACAAGCTATTGAACGGAATTACTTGCATTTGAGCAGAGCTTCTGTATTTGCGGGACTAAGGAAGTCAGATTGTTTTTTTTATGGGGGTCAGAGTTGCAGGATGTTTTGAGTTCGTATTCCCGACGAAGATGAGTTTTAACCTTCCAAGTGGTTTCGACGAGATATCTCGTCCATCAAAGTCTGATAAATTTCGCTAATGACGAGATATCGCCCAACAAGCTCTGATCAATTTCGCTTCTGTCGAGATACCTCACAAGTCATCAAGATATTGTCGATTTCTTTGACGATGACAAGATCAAGATCTGGTCAGCTTCTAATGGCGAGATATCTCGAACATCAAGATCTGGTAGTGTTGGTGATGACCTTTATAGAGACAGCCACCAGGTGGTTAAAATGAAATCAAAATTTAAAATATACTTAAAATCGATTATTGGACATTAATATGAAAAAAAATGTTTAATATACTGTAAAGGATAAGATGGATGTGTCGAGACCAGGAGACAAAAGCGACTGAACGGAATTACTTACATTTGCGCTTTGAGCTGAGCTTCTGTATTTGAGTGACTAAGGAAGTCAGATTGTCTTTATTTATGGAGTCATAATTACAGGATGTTTTTCTTTCGAATCCCGACAAAAATGAGTTTTGACCCTCCATGTGATTTCGACGATATATCTCGTCCATCAAGATCTGACCAATTTTGACTAATGGCTAGATATCTCGTCATCAAGGTATTGCCGATTTTTTGACGAAGGTAAGATCAGGTTCTGGTCAGTTTTGCTAATGACCTCATCGTGACAATCACCAGGGGGTTAAAATTATATATACAAAATTTAAAATATACGTAAATAAATTCTTGAAGAGTATTCGTAAAAGGAATGTTTAACATACTGTAAAGGGAAAGGTGGTCATGCCGAGACCAGAAAAAAGACAAGCTACTGAACGGGATTACTTACATTTGAGCAGATTTGTATTTACGGGACTAAGGAAGTCAGATTGTTTTTTTCGTTATGGGGACAGAATTACAGGACTGGATGTTTTGGGTTGGTATTCCCGACGAAGATGATTTTTAACCCTCCAAGTGGGCTTTAACAAGATATCTCGTTAATAAAGATCTAACGAATTTCGCTAATAACGAAATATCTCGTCATCAAAATATTGCCGATTTTTGAAGATGGCAAGATCAAGATCTGGTCAGTTTTTCTAATGACGAGATATCTCTTATCAAGATATGGTCAGTTTTATAAATGACCTCATCGATAACCACCAGGAGGGTTGAAATGAGATCAAAATTTAAAACATTCGTAAAACCAATGCTTGAAGAGTACTAGGAAAAAGAATGTTCAACACACTGTAAGGTGGGTGTGCCGAGACCAGGGAAGAGGCATGCTACTGAACGGAATTACTTACATTTGAGCATGGCTTCTGTATTTATGGGACTAAGGAAGTCGGATCGGTTTTTTCGTTATGGAGACAGAATTACGGGACTGGATGTTTTGCGTTGGTATTTTCGGCGAAGATGAACTTTAACCCTTCAAGAGGGTTTCGACAACATATCTCGTCCATCAAGATCTAACGAATTTGGCTCATAACGAGATATCTCGTCAACAGGATATTGCCAATTTTTTGACGATGACGAGATTAAGATCTGATCCATTTTTTCTAATGACGAGATATCTCGTACATCAAGATCTGATCAGTTTTTCTAATGACCTACCTCATGGAGACAACCAAGAGGGGTAAAATGAGATCGAAATTTAAAATATACGTAAAATCAATGTTTGAACATTACAAGAAAAATAATATTTAACATACTGAAAAGGATAAGGGAGGGGAATAAATTAATTGTCGAACTTATGACCTGGCAATGCCTTTGCCTCAATTCTTACCTTATTTTTATATTGTCTTGCCATAGATTTTTTATTTAAATGTTAATTACGATATTTTTTGCATTATATATAAGCTCATGATGCTCTGGAAATAAATAAACATAGATGTGCCATTAGGTAGGTAGGTAGTTGCATTCACATCGCACTGGTGCAACACAACAGGTTATTGGCGATCGTCCGGGATCGATTCCGGAAGAAAAGATCTGAAGACAACACCTCATAATTTTAAACCACTGTCGGATGAGTTCAAAACGAGACCTGAGCTGGCATCCCACTCACATACCTTCCACACCACAACTTGAGGACATTTGAGGCCACGACGAATTTAACGCGCATCATCCCCCACACACGTACACCACGGTCTTTGGTTGGATAGAGTTTCGAACTCGCAACCTTCCTGTTGCTGAACTGTTTCCCTTCCCACCGTGCTACCGTGACCCATTAGAAATAGGGCCCCCACATTGGAGTTAGTTGGGATCCCTACTACCATGGCACTAGGGATCAGGGTTGTTCCACAGTTTCATGATGGGCGTGCATTCCTCATTGCCGGAAAACAGGAGCGATCAAGACAGGATCCAGCTTTAACTAAAACGTCCGGCAATAATTGTTTTGTTCTTTACATAACGATATTAAAAAAAAACACTCGTCAAAGATGAGGGTATTGAATCCTTCCCGAAATGATTTTGCTGAATACACATTGAGGCAATTTAGCAGGTAGGTAGGTATTTTAATTAATGCCGCACTGAAGCAATACAGCGGGCTATTAGCGACGGTCAGGGATCAATCCCAAAGGGTAAGATGATAAAACTGCATAATTTTGAACCACGATAAGGCAATACCTGAGCTGGCACCCCAATCTCCAAACTTCCACACCACGCCAACGTGAAGACATGAGGCCACGACGTGCACCAGTCCCCTTTGTACACGACGGTCTTTGGTTGGATTCGAACTCGCAACCCTCCTGTTGCAAATCCGTTACTCTTCCAACCTGGCTACCGCAGCCCGGCAATTTAGCAGAGAAAATCGTATTTCCGTAGATCACAAAGTTAAAATATACTTCTGAACCGTAAAACAGTCGAAAAAAATCATTAAACGCATTCTCATTTGACATTACCGTAATTAGGATGCCGGGAGAAAGCAGACTGGGTCATAATTTTCTGAAAATGTGTTTGATGAAAGGCGTTCTTTTAGAAAATAAAATGTTTTTGAGAACAGGGGTGGAGTAGAGAGTTGATGAGGTTTTTCACATGGACAGCTAGAACTGCTTATTCTAGAAACGGCCCTGCTAGGAACTGGCCAGTAAATGTGAAAACTTTTAGTACTCTAAAAGGGAGTCCAAATTTCTTTCAGTTTTCTTAAATTTAGAACTAAAAGAGTGCAATGAAAAAGAGAGAGGCATGAGTACTTGGTATACAGGGTGTTTTGAAAATATCTGGTCAAATTGTAAAAGGTGGTAGAGGGCCCGAAATCAAACATTTTTATCAAAGAATGCGTCTGTACGTAGTAGAGGACGCTGTTTAAGTCAGTCGGTAACATCGTTTCTGTGAGGTAAGGCATCATTCCCTTCTTGGATTTTCAACGGCAAGTTCCTAATTCATGTAGCGATGCATGCCGTTGGAAATCTGAGCGAGGAATGACGTCCTACGCCATAGAAATGATGTTATTGATTGACATAAACAACGTGGTATTTCCGGACACACATTCTTTGACAAAAATGGTTATTTGGAGATCCTCTACCACACTTTACAATTTGGCCAGATATTTTCGAAACGCCCTGTATATATTTGTATTTCAAGGACCCGTTATTCAATTTGGTACTAAAGTCCGTCATCTAAATTTGAACCGATTAGTAGATGTGGGGGGTTGATTTCAAAGACTGGTCCTACAAAATAGTTTATCGGCACTTTTAAATTCTTACAACTCCCACTTTCAAATCAAATGATTTCCTTACTTATACCTCTCGTCCAAATATGGCATCTGCGCCATAATGACCCAAAACCAACTAACCTTACTTTTACCGCATTTGATTTTGATATTGGTTGGCACATCTCTAGATTAAATTCGATTTCACATGGACAACGATCATTTAAGTGAACCACTAGCTGTCTCACACACATGGAAGAACAATTAAAGCGACTAACGGGATAATAACAAAATATCCCTCTGGAATATTCAAACTGAGCTTCAGGAAACCAAAAAACTGAGAATTAGCGACAAAAGTCATTCATTTAATTCGAAAGGCGGGCCTTTCGTTTAAACGGAACAAAACGAAGGAGAGAGGACACGCAAAATCTCAGCAAATGTCCCCACATGCTCAACTGCACAGCTACGCTCGCTGCGTTTTTTAAAAACCGCAAAAATGAAAGGAAGCGGAATTATAATCGAAATTAAACTTTTCTCGTCGCTTGAGAGGTCCCTGCACTAGTGTCACGGAGCGTGAACTGAAGTGAATCAAGTAAACTTTTCGCGCGCGGTTTAGATGCGGGGTTCTTTTCCAAGAACAGGAGTCGTTGCAACAAAACTGACACCTCTCAGTTTCGATTCGATAATTGCCGTGAACAAAGGGCATTCCAGGTTTTGTTTTTCTCGATAAGTTAGAGAGGAATTCTTATTTGCGGTGGCGGTGATGGTAGCGTGTGCGTATTATTGTCTTGTTACAACATTGATTTTCATTCGATAGGAAACAATGAAAATGGGAATGTCTGCTGCTGGAGAAAGATAAATATTTGTTGATAGCTTTCGAAACTAAACTTGAAGGCAGGAAAGATTTGCTAAAATATATATGAAGTTGATCAATAAATGTTAATTTCTGAAGAGTAGGGGTATTTTCAGGTTACTTTAGAGGGTTTCGCATTTAAATTAACCCTCTCAGTGGTTTTGATGAGATATCTCGTCCATAAAGATCTGACCAATTTTTCTAATGACGAGATATTTCGTCCATCAAGATCTGATCAATTTTCCTTTTGAGGAGATATCTCGTTGATCAAGATCTGATCAATTTTCTTAATGACGAGATATCTCGTCCACCAAGATCTGATGAATTTTCCTCATGACGAGATAGGCAGGCAATGACGAGATATCTCGTCATTAAGATACTGCCAATTTTTTTATGATGACGAGATCTGGTCAGTTTTGTTCTAATGACGAGATATCTCGTCCATCAAGAACTGGTCATTTTTGCTTATGCCGATTCCTCGTCGAGACAACCACCAAGAGGGTTAAGGATTATATTCAAAATTTTGTTTTGGGAATTTGAATCTATTTAAATATTTTGAAATAACTAATACTTACTCCCCCAAAGACAAGACACTTTCGAATAAAGCATTTTGAATATTTGAAAAATGAACTTTTAAGTAGTGATTTTTTGTATTCAACTATTAGAATTACTCGGCGATGCTCGGGTTGAATTGGTTTAATGTTGATTCTATTTCATAGAAAAATGCAAGCATCATTAAAGTGTACAGAAAGTATTTTTTAACACCGTTTTAACTTTTTCATAGCTTCTACAATTCACTTTGGACGCCAATATGTATGCATAATACTTGTATATCCATCCATATAATCCATTTCATATTCATCACACTCTTACTGTAAGACAAACAACAAAAGCTTTTTCTGAGATGATTTCTTCAGAAGTCGATTTTGAGTTTTGAAGTGATTGCGAATACCAATTAAGTTCATTTTCAGTAAAAATGAGGAACTTTCAGCGTATAGTCTTGCACTAAGTTTTCCAAATCAATATTTATTATTTTTGGTACCCTTGCTTCGATGTTTTTGAATTACATTATCATGTGAGAGGACGGCAAATTAAACTGTTACGGAATTCATGGCTAATTTATTTTGAAGCACACGTTTTTTTCTTGAAAATTCTATTCAGCCGCACGTCGAATAATGGAGCCTGTTTTTAAAACAAATGTCATCAGTGTAGACAAATAAACACTTTTTTACACGATTACACTTTTTACAAAATCGCTGCTTTCAATGAATGTTTCATAGGTACCTAAGTTGTATACGAACAGTTTCAACTTCAAGTAAGCAACATCGACCTTCTGCCACTTAAGACAAAAAATTTCTATTTTTCTACAATCCTAGTTTGCATATTTCCTTACTATGATATTAGTCCAATATCAGCAAAGTCTTATTTAAAATTCGCTTTCCTTCAACAGGAAAATTTAGTTTTAAATCGAAGTCTTAAGGTATTTTTTCAATTGAGAGACTCAGATTCTATATCGAAACCACGTACCTATGTAGAATGATAAATGTAGTTACTTGACTATGGAGTATAGATTTCAATAATACCCATGAAACATGATAAACAAATGCAAAAGAAATTGATTTTAATCGTCTTGTAACGAAAATATATCAAAATTTAGAAATATCTTTGAACTACAACGTATGGCTACCCGTTTTGATTTATCGTAACATCTTATTTTTAGAATAAATTTATTTTAACTTTACCAGTCATTTTAAAATAAGAAGTTATACACCTTACTTAAAAAGGTTTCCATTCATTTTTTGAAACAGAATTTTACAAACTATAACGTATTTAACCAAAGACTTAAGGAAAGTTGTCGCAATATACATATACCACCAAGAAATTACCCATGTCTAGTGGTATTTGGCAGAAAATAAAAATAACTCACTACAATTTAACTCCTAAAAATATATGTATAATATGGAAAGTAATAGAACAAAAATACAAGCAGAAACGAAATTCTGGTCATTGAAAAATGTCGAATTTTGAAAAACGAAAGATCTGAGCAAGCGTGTCGAATTTCGACGTCATGAGAATATTCTGAAATAGAGAAATTCGAAAAGACGCTTGAAAAATATTGATAGATAATAATGAATTATTTACAAAAAGTACACAAATTTACAAAACTTAGAAATGCTCAAATATGACCGCAACATTTCTGTCTTAACTCAAATATACAAACACAGAATTCTAAATCTAATTTACGGAATTAAACATTAATTCTGGCTTTGCTAGATACAGAATTGCAAAATTATGCTTTATGATCAATGAGTTTTTTTGTTTTGGCTTTTCGTGTTCCATTACAAAATGCAAGTTGTGTAAAATTAAGTATTTTAAGTATCCATTTTTCATCATTCAAATATTTCTAAATTATTTATTTTGTGGAAAGAAATAAAAAATCAGTTCAAACATAATTAGAATTTTAAATTGTTTAAATATAACGTTTTGGAAAAAATTATTTTTCGAGTAATACAATTTTATTGGAAAATTTGATTTTCAATCAATACTGGTAAAATCGCAATCGTTTAATCGGTTGTGTACCACAATCGTTTTATGCTCAATGTTTTTCCTATGGCAATTTCGAATTGATTTAGCCCCCCCTGCACACCTAGGTTAAAGAAAATGGGGTTAATATTTAGCTTGCGTTACTCGCAGTGTTCCAAAGTATAAGTGTACCAAATTTGGTGTGGGTTGGTCAAACGGTGTAGATTTGTATAGAGAACATATATACAGACAGACGTCAAATCTGCTTTATATGTATATATGTTTTGATTATTTTGGCACAATGTACTGAGAATTTATTATTTAATTGCAGTTCCTCAAATATGTATGCAACAAAAAGGCTTTATTTTACATTATTGTTCTTATTACTTTAAAATCAGTTGTCTCCTCTATGCCACAACCGTTTATGAACGCTTTGTTGAGGATATAGGATTGCGTGGCATAAACAGTTGCCCTCTAATATTCTTTTCTCAATCCATAAAAATCCTTATTTATTACGACTTTAAGCTGTAGGAATCAATCTAATTGCCTTCGTGTAGCAAGAAATGACACTAAAGTGACAAACCCAACCAAATCTAATTTATAATAAAGTATACTAAATTCATGTACTATAAAATGTTGAAAAACTGCATTCCACAACTCTCGTCACATTTCTTTATTCCAAACTTTCATTCCAAAGAGTTTTGACTACAATGTTGTTTCCTACTGGAAAAAATAATGTCAAAAAAATAACAATGATACTTTAAGTGATTTTCTACGCTTTCGTGATGTGTCTAACAATAACTCCTTTTCTACGCTAGAAATTCAACTTCCAGGAAGGTCTATAAATTGATGGCTGAAAAATGAGGATATAGGATTAGGATTGAGGATATAGGATTGCGTGGCATAAACAGTTGTCCTCTAATATTCTTTTCTTAATCCATAAAAAATCCTTATTTATTACGACTTTAAGCTGTAGGCCTCAATCTAATTGCCTTCGTGTAGCAAGAAATGACAGTAAAGTGACAAACCCAACCAAATCTAATTTATAATAAAGTATACTAAATTCATGTACTATAAAATGTTGAAAAACTGCATTCCACAACTCTCGTCACATTTCTTTATTCCAAAGTTTCATTCCAAAGAGTTTTGACTACAATGTTGTTTCCTACTGGAAAAAATAATGTCAAAAAAATAACAATGATACTTTAAGTGATTTTCTACGCTTTCGTGATGTGTCTAACAATAACTCCTTTTCTACGCTAGAAATTCAACTTCCAGGAAGGTCTATAAATTGATGGCTGAAAAATGAGGATATAGGATTAGGATTGAGGATATAGGATTGCGTGGCATAAACAGTTGTCCTCTAATATTCTTTTCTTAATCCATAAAAAATCCTTATTTATTACGACTTTAAGCTGTAGGCCTCAATCTAATTGCCTTCGTGTAGCAAGAAATGACAGTAAAGTGACAAACCCAACCAAATCTAATTTATAATAAAGTATACTAAATTCATGACTTACTATAAAATGTTGAAAAACTGCATTCCACAACTCTCGTCACATTTCTTTATTCCAAAGCTTCATTCCAAAGAGTTTTGACTACAATGTTGTTTCCTACTGGAAAAAGTAATGTCCAAAAAAAATAACAATGATACTTTAAGTGATTTTCTACGCTTTCGTGATGTGTCTAACAATAACTCCTTTTCTACGCTAGAAATTCAACTTCCAGGAAGGTCTATAAATTGATGGCTGAAAAATGAGGATATAGGATTAGGATTGAGGATATAGGATTGCGTGGCATAAACAGTTGTCCTCTAATATTCTTTTCTTAATCCATAAAAAATCCTTATTTATTACGACTTTAAGCTGTAGGCCTCAATCTAATTGCCTTCGTGTAGCAAGAAATGACAGTAAAGTGACAAACCCAACCAAATCTAATTTATAATAAAGTATACTAAATTCATGACTTACTATAAAATGTTGAAAAACTGCATTCCACAACTCTCGTCACATTTCTTTATTCCAAAGCTTCATTCCAAAGAGTTTTGACTACAATGTTGTTTCCTACTGGAAAAAGTAATGTCCAAAAAAAAATAACAATGATACTTTAAGTGATTTTCTACGCTTTCGTGATGTGTCTAACAATAACTCCTTTTCTACGCTAGAAATTCAACTTCCAGGAAGGTCTATAAATTGATGGCTGAAAAATGCAAGCATAAAGAGCTATTTCTTGGGCAATCGCGCCCCTAAAAAAGTCATCACTGTCAGAAGACAGGAAAAATAGATCCTAAGGTCTCAAAAGACATTCGCTCAAAAGAGTGTTATATTTCTCCACAGATTTAAATGGAACCTCAAGCTATACTCACTTAAACTTCTTAATGGTCTTCGTGAGTTCCTGTGAAACCATTAAGCGACTCATATCTGAATGTTGTGACAGATGTGATTAGACTTTTGGGGCCCTTTTTTCGCTCCTTTTTTACCTTCACAGAAAACAGACTCATCTATTGAAGCTTAGACGTGCTATTATTCACGCCCGTATGTTACAATCGAGCTTATGGGATTCCTAAAGCAGTTTTATGATATCTTAAGTATGTACTGATGCAGGTTTTCAGTTAACAGGCTTGAAATTTTCTTGAACATAGCCACAATTATGCTTCTATTTCATTTTAAGGATATTCATCTGATGACTGGATATGAATTTTCGTCTCTATGAGATGAATTTGGAGCACATTATATGATCAAATCGTGCCTGTGTTTTCACGTGGTTGTGTTGCAGTGAATATGTTTAACTGTCAGCGTTAATGAACATTTTATAACTATATTTTCATGCAAAAGTTTTTAGTTCCTGTGTGAACACTAAATAAATATTGTCTAACTGCTTTCATCATACCTTTTAGTGCTAACTTTTTACCTATTCACTCTCATAATGTTTTTGTAAGAAACTAAAGCTGCTAAATACTCATGGAATTTTAGTTTATTGTTCACTATTCAAACGAGATTGATTCTAAACAATCGTTAAAGTACTTATGATATACTTACTTGTGTGTGTTATTACGAGAGAAATTTCCAATGGAAACGAAGAAAAACCCAGAAGGAAGACGGTCGTTTACTCCATTACCCACATGCTCTCGCATGATAAATATCGTGGTTACATTAAAATGCAATTTATCACCATTTTTACAACGTTTAATCTAATTAGCATTGACCTATTAACTATCATATATGAATTTCGAATTCATTGTTTGGAATATCTATTGGCGACTTACAGAAATCGTATTCGAAAAACAAACCAGGTGACGTCACGTCCGGAATACGTAAACACATTCTACCACAAAAACGATAACGTCATCTACATTTATCTTGACAAAAGAAACTTTCATTTACTTGGGAACATAAGTATTGGAAAGTTTGAAGCTATATCATCTATTAATAATATCTGTGTACAGCACTTCAAACTCGAGCCTTTACTGTGGCAATTCTAACTTATTGTTGAAGGTTCAATTTTCCATTTCGTTATAAAAAGATATCTACAAATTGCAATGGAGAAAGATCTGAGGATCCGGTACCTGCACTCATTTTAATGAGCAAGAGATACGTTTTATCAACAGATGACGCCACAAAATAATAAAGATTGACATAAATAATGAATAAAAGATTGACATTTTCAAAAACGACAGATGTATCTTTTTATATATTCATTTCTGTCTCTATAAGAGACCAACCTAACCAACGTTCACTTTGGATCTTTACTCTCGGGATTGATCTTGAACCGTCGCCAATAGTCCGTTGTCGTGTTCCCGCGTGATGTTAATAGAACTACTTACCAAAGGATCACTTCGTATACAGGACTTGACTTAGCCTTTTGTTATCGATAGGCCCAACTATAAACTGCTGCCTCTTATAACCGATCTAATTAGAGGCTATTTTCGTCTGTCAAATTATTCTGTTGAATCTGTTTTTATTAGAGGTTGGTGTCATAAACTAATTTGTAAATTTTTGTGCATTTTAAAAATATATATAAATAATTTTTAAAGTTTTTAATTTTGCCGCTCTTAAATATGTTGCTCTAGATTGCAGCCTATTTGGAAATATAGCACTGTTCATACAATTCAATCGAATTTCGTTAAAGCACTACTATGATGTCATCATCGTAAAAGCTCGAATTCAACTAGCCATGTGATTCTGTCATTTGTTGAGAAAGTACAGTCCAAGACCTTAAATTGAAAACAAATGATGTATCAAGAATTTTATGAGAAGACAGGCTCAAAATTGATTATATCTTCCTATCCAATCATTCATTGGGTGTGAAAACTTGGCGAAGAAGTACATTACAAGACCTTTAAGTGAAAACAAATGTTCAGCAATATTTTAATGAGAAGACAGTCGCAAAACTGATCACGTCTTCCTATCCAATCCTTCATTTGGCTTGAAAACTTTATAAGGAAATACAATACAAGACCTTTAAGTGAAAAGAAATGCTCAAGTAAAATTTTATAAGGCAAGTGCAAAATTGATCATATCTTCTTATCCAATCCTTTATTCGGGTTGAAAACTTGATGAGGAAGTACAATACAAAACTTTTAACTGAAAACAAATACATCTGCAATATTTTAGTGAGAAGACAGGCGCATAATTGATTATATCTTCCTATTCGAATTTTTATTGGGCTTGTAAACTTGGTGAGGAAGTACAATGCAAGACCTTTAAGGGAAAATAAATGCTTCAGCAAGAATTTAATGCGATGACAGGTACAGAATGGATCATATCTTCCTACCCAAACCTTAATTGGGCGTGAAAATTTGGAGAGCACAATACAAGACTTTTAAGTGAAAACAAATGCTTCAGTAAGAATATAATGGGAAGACAGGCACTAAACTACTCTTATTTTCCCACTCAATTCTTCACGTGATTGGGCTAGTTATTTAAACTAACAATCCGAATAAAATAAGAGTGGATGTTATTTCAGTTTCCACCAACTCCACAATATACTCTAATGCACTGTAGTCCCTAAGCCCTCTATTCCACTTCTCGCACTCTCGGTCCGATAAAAAGAATAACAATAATAAACGAGACAGAAAAATGTAATCATTCTATCACTGCTAACTGCCTAATTTTCCGTGAGAAATATCACTTTCCCCATAACCAGCCCCGCAGATGACTCTCTGATAGTCAACATCGCATCTCAAGCTGTCATAAAACACTGCATTTACCTCCGCTCTATTATGATACTTAAGATCGGGTCGCCGGGTAATGAGTGGGTTTTCTGGCGTCCACGGGCAAAGGATCCCGCCTTTCGGTAAAGTGTGAATGCTGCGAAGAGAGCAAACGTTTAAGCGTCTTAAATTGACCCTTTTCTCTCAGATGGTCCGTCAGGTAGTGGCTCTTGCAGTGGGGAATGAGCTCCCCACTTACCCTGTAATTTGAGCCACGCCGGTCTGTGGCTACTGCCACAGTAGCGGTGTACACCTCTTCGCTGTCAGTTTTAAGCAGTGGTTTTCAGGGAATCTAATGCCAAGAAAAACCACTTTCGTTGGTCTTTAAAATTCGTCTTACGTGCGTTAAATGATCATCTGGAAGTAGGATTCTGGACGAAATTCAAGAGTGAAAATGTTTGGGAAGAAAATATAATGGTGGAATATACCGTGGAGAGAGCTTGACTTAGTGTGCAGTTTTTTACATGATGCTTACAGATATTTAGATTTTTTATCTTAAATATACGTTAAGATAGATGAGTTGTAGGTACGTTATAAAACATGTTTTACCCGAAATACGTTACATTTATATTAAATAAAATATGAAGAAAAATCCTTCGTTCTACATCGGTTAAATGGTCATTTGTTGGAAATGGAATTTTGGACGAAATTCAAGACGGAAATCGTTGGATTAAAAATGTAATGGAGAACTATACTGTGAAGATATTGGCTTAGTTTGCAGTTTTTACTCGATGCTTGCAGGAAACTTTAAATTTCTATACTAAATGCGTTAGATACGTTAAAGGATACATTTTATCCTGAATACGTTAAATGCACCCTAAATAAAATGTAAAATCAGACTCTTTGTTTTACGTAGGTTAAATAGTTAGATGGTGGAGGTTGTATTTTGGACGAAATTCGAGTGAAAATGTTTGGGAAAAAATGTATGGAGAAATATTCTGTAAAGAGAGAGATTGGCTTAGTGTGAACTTTTTTCTCGATGTTTGCAGAGAAAATTAGATTTTATCCTAATTAAGGAAAATACTGATTTACTGGCTTCGACACACTTTTTAATTTTGCCTTTGTGTGATGATAAATATTCCGGTGTCTTGTGAAAAGACACTATTGTATTCATAAAATGTTTCTTATAATTTAAGACTTGTGGTTGTTTTCGCAAATTTGATGATCGTTCAATTAGAAATGGGAAAATAACTATAGAAACATTTGCAAATTTAAAATGCACAAATGCTCTTTATCTTCTCTGAATATGAAACACTGTGATGTGCCGTTGTGTATTTGACTTTTGAATTATAATCCAAGAAAATCACCTTGATCTTTATTGACCCTCCAAATGTTTCAACGAGATATCTCGTCCAAGATAAGTTCAAGTTTGCTAAGGACAAGATATCTCGTCCAGACAGAAACTGCCCTATTACTCAAAGGGAAATGAATATCCAAATAGGAAAACAAATTGTCCCTTTTCCTGAACTGGTTACAGTTTAGAACAAGTTTTAACAGCAAAAGATGGCCTCTACAGGGCAGTTTTGTACGCGAAGATAAATCACCAGGAGGGTTAAGTGACATGCACGCTTGAAACAAATTAGATCAATCGACTAGAAGTTGTCAAAACTTGACATGTAAGGAGTAGCCAAGTCATAATATTAAAAAATCATGTGTGACAAAAAACAAGAACAATTTTAACACCAATATAACCCACTCTAAAACAGAATCATCGAAAAAAATATAAATTATGGTAAATGGAAATAGAATATATTGCACTCTATACATTAGGCGTCGATAAATAGTAGCTCGATTCATGCTCACACACATAATTGAAAAGGAATAAATATTATTTTATACTGAAACTTAAGTACTAGTCCTTTTAATGGATTAATAGACATCTCAAAGCTGGCACTGGCGACTAAAAGGCGACTTTTTCTGCTTTTTTTCAACCTTGGCGACTTGGGGTGTCTTGTTTTTGTTTCTTATTTCCAAGGTTCAGGATAAGCCTAAACCAGGTCCATAAAACCATTCTCTCTAAAAAAAAGGCAACTTTCTCCTGATCCAAGACAAGCTGGCCCACGGAAACACAGATGCAATTGATAAGGAGGGCAGGGGTTGCAAGGCTTGTGGAACAGGGACATCTGGAGAAGATTTTAACGCCATCCTCGAATCTCAAGTCCTTAGTGTGGCCACTTCTGAATCTCGCTAAAGAAGTCTGGAAAACTCTAGGCAACTTGCAACTAGTGACACTCCTGGAAAGCTGGCCGGAATATCATGCATATGTGCGGGGAACATGCCAAGCCTCTTTGGCTTTTGCTTTGAAAATAGAAAAATTTCTGTAGCCGAGAAGTCCTTATTAAGTGGAACGGGGCGTACACAACTCTCCGTAGCCAGCTGGTTGGCAACCTCATTACCATATACTCCAACATGCGATAGAATCCACTGGATATGTATGACAACATCATTGGCGAAATTGGAAAGAATAGTAACAACGTCCCGTTTTTTCTACAATCCTAGGCCATGTTTTGAGGTACTATATCGAACTCCGGCTGTCGGTGAGGATCCATATCAATTTATTGTCGACTGCTGCAGCGTAGTTTAAGGCCTCTTTCAAAGCCAACAATTCAGACTTAAAAACTGAAGAGTGGTCTGGGTTTCTGAGGCAAATCTTGATGTCGTCTTCAGCAGCTCTAATAAATAGACCACTATCTGCATTATCCGAGTCCAACTTACTGCCATATCAGTATAAATCCTCAATGCATGGCTCTAAAGATACAATTTATAATCTCCAGAGGATGTCTTTTTAAGCAAAACCTTATGGAAAGCTTCTGTTTTCAAAATTTTGGCGACTTATTTTGAAAACTCTTCAAAGGTCAACTTAAATTTAATCCCTTTTCAAATAAACTAATAGCCGAACGGGGAAAAAATTCCGGATTTTTCTTTAGATAGAAAATTTTCCAGGTACGCCAATTTCGAAGTTTTGCCGTCAAGTCGGGGCAACCATGAAAGGAAAACATCGGTAACTGTGGTTGCTAGATTGGTATGAAACCTAATTAAAAAAACATTCATTTTTTCATTTTAAATTTGAATTTCTTGGAGACTATTTTATTGTCTTAGCGAGATCTTCAACGTTCATACTTAATTAACACGCTTTGTGCTTTAATCGATTCATTTTACATCTGAGAAATTAAAATGGGGCTTGAGACTTTTTTGCAACAATTTAAAAAAATTATGCCACTAATGCTATTCTTTCACAAGTGCTTTGTCTGTGGCAGTCTTGACATTGCCAGGTTCTAGATTTCAATAAAATTTCACACGTTTAAAAATTGTTGTAACAAAGATCAGTGGCGTCTATGTCGTAGACGTGAAATTTAGATAGAATGTGTATTGTTATTGAGAGGAGCTTCAGAAAGTACGACCAATATGTCGACTAGTTGTCACGCGACTGCTCTGTTAAAAACTGACTTAGTTGACCGATTTGACACTTTATCGCCTCGTTTTGCATCGTGACATCTTATGACAGGGTAGGTGTGTGAAAACGTATTTATATAGAGTGGCAACAAGAATCAGACAAAGTCTACTACTATGAGATGATCGATCAATGGACCAATTAGATGATGAATCAATGTATGGGTGTCTTTTCCCGTTTCGTGTTCGGGTTTGATCGCGGACCGTTTCTAATTGCTCCAGTGCGACGTTAATTAAAAATACCATATCATCTCTGGTTTTGTGAACCAATCATATGATGAATGTAAGGTTCCACCCAGCAGAGGAAAGCAGTCTAAGGAGCACGTTACTACTAGTTTTGGTTAAATGATCTTGGGCACATAGATAGGTCACCATTGCTCACTCTACTTTTATATTTCCTATGGCGGCTCCTAACACAATACAGACAACGTCAAGTAATAGACATACAGCACAAAGTTTTATTTGCAGAACTATGGATTAAAAATTATTTGTATTTTATTGTCTCTGTGCTAAAGTACAAAGGTGAATGGAATTAACATATAAGGATCTTTTAAGCAAAACATGAGATTATTTTTTTGCGTTCTATCCAATCTTGGCATTCCCAGTTATCAATGTTACGTTATTAGTAAATATAGGCAAATTTTCCTTGAAATAGCAATAACAATAAAGTAAAAAACGAACACATAGATTGGCAGTAGGTAGGTAGCTGAATCAACGTCGCACTGAAGGAACACAAAGAGCTATTGGGGACGGTAATGGGATTATTAAAGATCCGAGGACACATCATAATTTTTGATGAAGAAGGAAGAGGTCAGGTCTGAGCTGTCACCCACTCTCCAAACTTCCACACCACGCCAACGTAAGAACATTTGAGGTCACGATAGATTTAACGCGCACCAGCCCTACGTACACAACTGTCTTTGGCTGGATCGAGTTTCGACCTCGCACCCCACCGGTTGCTAATCCACTACTCTGCCAGCCGGGCTACCACGTCCCTAATTTATTTCAAGGATTAAATTACATTTGTCTTCAGTGTAGGATACATAGGTCTATTGGTTATCAAAAATAGTAATTTATACAAAAAAATTACTTTCATACCATATATTTTTTCCGCTTCGGCACCACTTTGCGCCGCCTACAACTAGCAGGTTGCTAGCACAATGGACAAAACCAACAGAGCAACCCTAGAACTATGGGAAAATGGTCAATTATACAGGTAGGTGGCCAGGAAAGGACTGTTTCAAGTTACCTACAACTCCTTAACTCGATACGTTTATTTTGAAGTAACTCCAATTCAATTCAGTCCCTTCCCCTGTTCGACTCAACACTTGAGATAAATCGGTGGAGCCGTTTGAAAACGACAGCGTCAAATAAATGCGCAGGCGGGAGTTTCATATTTATTTATAACACACGTTATTTATTCTCCCTCTATCTCCCCGTTTTAATGCAGTAGAGCGCCGAAAGAGTTTTGATGTTTCTATTTCATAAAAAGACGCGGGGGGGTCGAGTCTATAGATATATGCATTAAAAGAAGCGAGGGGATAAAATGGCGATCGCTTTTTGTGCTCCTCTTGACATGGATGAATGGTGTGTCATATCATTGAATCAAACAGAGATTGCGATGACTTATTTAGAGGCTCTTCTTCGTCGCGCTTCGGATGGGGGCCTGCAGACGTCCGCGAGGATGTATCTAAGCTGCTTTCGAAGCAACTTTCTTTTAACGGTTTCTCATTTATTCGAGATTACGCTCCGGACTTTTTACGGGGTTCTTTTTCCTTTCTCGTGTCTTTTTTTCATTTTCCCACCTTTTACTGGTTCTTATTTATTTATACGAAAACTCGGAGCGTCGGGTGAATGGATTATTTTTTTCTCCTTTAAGATGAATCGGTGACGTCTGAAGTGTTGAATTATCGCGCATTTAAACGCGTATAGACTAATATGTAGGATCCTGATTGAATATTATATGTATTTGCAATTTTCTAATAATTATTTTGTTGATTATATGTTTTATTTTTGTGTTTGCGAGGCCACGGTTGCAGAGTAGCCGATTAGCAACCGGAGGGGTGCGAGTTCGAAACTCCGTCCAATCAAAGACGGTCGTGTACGTGGGAATTGGTACATGTTCGTCGCACTGTCGTGGCCTCAAATGTCCTCACATTAGTGTGGTATGGAATTTTGGAGAGTGGAGTACCAGCTTATGTGTGCAAAAAATGCACCTATGAACTTGTGTCTGGGAACCTTTTTCACGGACAATGTGCTCTAATTGGTCAACTATTGTCTGGTGTACCCTAATTGTATGTGCTGCGTATGGCAAAATTTGAAGTAGAAACGAAGAATCATCTATTCGCTGAGGAATTTCCGAAAAGGATTGTATTCGCCCAAAACTAGTAAGTTGCCAAAGGCATGATTAGTGAAAATTTCGTGGAAACTGTTCAATTGTGATTATAATAATCGAATAACCGCACATCATAAAACTATCCTGTTACTTTTCAATTTACAAATCCATTCTAAGCTATATTAGCAATTCCTACTTGAATTACAAAAAATTTACAATTGCAATTTAAAAAAAAAAGAATCTTTCACCTCAATAGCCTCGATAAAACTTACAAGCTGAAATTGTTTACTGAATTCAAGCATCAGTTTCAAAAGATTTTCGTAATATTTAAGGTTTTCATTTTTTCTTGAAAAATTGAAAAAAATGCCGCCTTTCAGATTAAAATCTATTTTTAGTGGATACCATCTCCATCGACCTTATAATAAAATAGACGGAGCATATGCCCACAGCTTCATGTTATTTCTTCCAGCTGATCAGTTTGAAAATCTCTCACGTGGTTGTGGGTAAAAGCATGAATCCTAAATTATTGATTGGTTAAAGTGATTATCCATCGTGATCAAAAACACTAGTCTGCGATTCGACAGCCAATCGGCTACTTCTATTCGTATGTTCACGTGATTTACCTTTTAGAGATCTTACGACAGCGATTTCGCCTTCATGATCCCACTATTTCATTAGAAGGTCTATGACCATCTGACATTGGTGTCAGAGAAAATCGCATTCCTGACAGACTGGCAAATGAGATTCCTGTTGTTCCTAATTCCTCTTGGTCTGGCACATGCTAGACCAAATCCATGAAACCCGTCGTCTTTAAAAAGTCCAAAACCATTAAAGGATTCTGAAAAAGGTCATGGAAATCCAAACCAATGCACGAAAGCATCTGATCCGGGGTAGCCTGTGAATTCGTGCATTTAGGACAAACAGGAAAAATGCTATATTTATCTTAAAATTTGAGTGTCAGTATGGCTCATGACGAAAGGAGGGAATTGCAGATTCTGTAGTCAACCAGAGGCACCAGAAGGTAGAAGTTCGACTTTGCCTTTTGCATGGCTAGCTTTAGCTGGGCATGGTGTAATAGATCTTGTTACTAGTAGATGAAGTTAGTGACTAGTAGTTCTGATGCTATTGTTGGGTATTGTTGAGATGGGGAATCGTTGAGGAAAAGCAACAAGTCTTCAGATGCTCATGAGGCCTTATTCTCTTATTTCGCATGAGTTCTTGTCCAAAACAAAAATTTCAAATAATGAATGCAGCGAATTAATCCCAATCATCAATAATACCCCGGAAAACTTCTGGATTTATTCTTGCTTTTTACAAAATGAAAATAGAGACTCAAACGGCTTTATGTAGATTGCAAAGTGGGCACCTTAGGAGCATGAAATTCATGGAAAGACTTTTCAAAAGACTTTTCCAGTTTGTTCTAATTGCAAGGGGAACAGACCTTTAATAATTACTTTCTTCCCTATATTAGAATTAGACCAGACTTAATCCAGAATCCTGATTACATAATTTCTTTTAGGACGAATGACTTGTCGGACTTGGTCTAGCAGACGTCTAGACCAGGAGAGGAATAAGCAACAACTTATTTTCTTAGCTTTATACTCCGAATGGAGAGAGCTCAGAGTACATTTTATTTCTTGTATGTAATGCTGTCTACGTCTCGTATGTAATGAATGACTTGCTGAACTTGGTCTATCAGGAACCTAGACCAGGAGGAATAAGCGACAACTGATTTTCTTAATTTTATACTCCGAATGGAAAGAGCTCGGAGTGCACTTTATTTCAGAAACACATACGAAGCATTATTTTTCCCCTACATATATTAATGGGACGAATGACTTGTTGGACTTGGTCTAGCAGGATTAAGCGACAACAATTGATTTTCTTTATATACTCCTAATGGAGAGAGCTCGAAATACATTTCATTTCAAAAACACATATGAAGCATTATTTTTCTCCTACATATATTTGTTATCGTGCAAAAATGAGTGCTTGAATTTTTCTATCCCTTAAAGAGGACAGGATTCAATTCCATTTCAAACTTTTCATCGCTTTGTTGCGTGCAAAATTGTTATCACACTTACTTAGCTTCTTTCATTGCACAATGCGAAAAGCTGATAATTCAAATTGGTATCGTTTCAAACACAATGTTCCATTGTTAGTTTGGTTACAGCTCTTTCACTCACCGTTTTTCCCTTTTTGTCACACAAAAATCTGAAATACAAATGGCCGCGCTTGCATATATTCTGAGCCAGAAAGAGCAGAAGAGCATATGATCAAACACCCATTTGCTTCAAAAGCAATGTCTACTATTTACTCTTAAAAGCATAAAGCTCACATTGGAAACATTATTACACATTTTCCGGGTACACGTTAACATTTCCTTATCCTCTGAATACGGATAGAAGAATCAATTGAAAAACTACAATGGAGCCTAAAACGCAATAATTAAATCGATAATATTATGAAAAAGGAGGAAAGTGATCAGTTGCTTCAGATCATACAAGCGTTGGCACGAGTTACCAATTTTGTCAAAACGTTTACGTAACTCGATAGACATGTAACACAAATTTCAAACAAGAATGTATTCAATCGGTCTCAATTCGAGGAAACATTGCAAATTTTACTATCATAGACATATCTTTTGCATCGTACCAAATAGGTTACTAGGATTTAACGCCCCCTTTTTTTTCTAGGGTCGTCAAACACACTATGGAAATCCGAATGCTTAACCCTACAAGTGGTTTCGACGAGATATCTCGTCCATCAAGATCTGACCAATTCTCTAATGTAATGATAACTTTCCATCAAAATATTGCAGATTTTTTATGATAACGAGATCAAGATCTGGTAATTTTTCTTCCAATGACGAGATATCTCGTCATTCCACATCTGATCAGTTTTGCTAATGGTGAGACACTTCGAGACAACTACCAAGATTATTAACACAAAGCTTATAGGATGTGGGACTACATTCAAAACTGTTGCACACTTATAAATTTTTTCAGACTTTTATTTGATCATCATACTTTTGCAAGTTGAACCGTTGTTTGAAAATGCAAGCAGTTACAAAGTCAGTAACAATATCTAATATCTATGCGGTACCTTGGAAATTTACCATTTTGAGAAGTTAAAATGAGACTACGATTAGTGAAGAGTCGATATTAATTAGAAAGTGTGTTAATGATTGGCATACCTCCGCTACTACCATGTAATGTCATGAGATAGCGTGGTGATCCGAGTCGGTTATTAATTCACCGGGAGATGAGAACTCTAGTCACTTTTCGGGTGATCTGAGTATCAACGAAATTATTACATAGTTGTATACTAGCTTTTCAGTTGCACACATAGAGACGAACACCTTCTTAAAAATATTTAGACATATATTAAAATTTTATTTAAAGCAAAACTGAAGAAAACGGCTCAACTCTTTTTTACGCTTCTCCAATACTTTCAAATCCCAAGGGGGCCGCGGTAGCCCGGTTGGAAAAGTAGCAGATCAGCAATCTGAGGGTTGCGAGTTCGAAACTAGGTCCAACCAAAGACCGTCGGGTACACGGTGGCTAATACACGTTAAATCTGTCGTGCCCTCAAATGTCCTCAAGCTGGGGTGGGGTGCCAGCTCAGATGTTGACCTCGTCATCTGACAATGGTTCAAAATTACGTGGTGTTGTCCTGGGATCTTTCCCAGGACATTGATCCCGGACCGTCGCCAATAGCCTGTTGTGTTGCTCCAGGGCGACGTTAATTAACTACCAAACCATCCAAATCCAAAAATTAATTTTTCATCGCATTCTATTTCCTGGTTACAGTTTACAATTAAAACTATTTTTACTAATATAATTTCGCGTGTTTAATAAATATATAATATCAAGACACAATAACGTTTGCAAGTGCGTTAGTAGCAGTTACGCGCATACTAAAAAATAATTCACGGAGATTAAATGCACGCGCTCAAAATGATGTCTCACGAGACCTTGTATACAAGATTGCCTTATGAACATATCATGGATATGGATGAATGGTCGAGATGAGAGAAGGATTTTCTTTCACCAAATTATCAACTTTTATCTTACAAAATGAGAGTCCAGTTGTGAAAAGGGGGTATCAATTGACAGATGAGACTTGAGTGATCAGAAATCCAAAAACAGGACCTTGAATTCCCTTATAGCACGGGATGAAATACATCACGGATGACAGCGACATCAACTATGTTATATGCTCCCACTAATTGGCAGTCAAGTCACGTATTTTTGAACGATTCTATTCTTTAAATTGAGTGAAAGGTTGAAAGATAAACAAAGCGCTTCCACACTGGGTCAGAATTGTCCTTTAAGATTCCTTCAGCACCCATAGGGATCGGTAGCGCGCACTTTAGGAAACAATACTCTAGATCATCCGGATGGTGCTTATTCATTATATATCTCTGTGTAAACCTACCTTCTATAGAGGTAATGTAAAAGTAGAGTGACCAATGGTAACCGTTTCAATGGTAACCCAAGATCATGTGACCAAAACTAGTGGTAACGTGACCCTTAGACTGCTTTCGTCTGCTGGGTGAAACCTCATTCATCACCTGATTAGTCCATAGGACAAGAGAAGACGCTCATCCATTGATTAATCATTTGATTGGTCAACTGATTGATTATCTGATAGTAGTAGACTGGCGATTTCACCACTTTTGTCAGAACTCTATATAAATGCTTATTCACACACTTACCATGTCTTAAGATGTTATATCACGAAACGAGGCGAAAAGAAACAAAATTGACCAACCAAGTCAATTTTTCACAGAATAATCGTGTGATTACTAGTCTACATGTTGGTCAAATTTTTTGAAGTTCCTCTCAATAACAATACTCAATCTACTTATATTTCACGTCTATGCTACCTTCTTTTGAAATCTGTACAGGAAGTTTGCGGCATCCAAATGACGAGACTTCCTTTTGAAAAATATCACGCTGGCGTAGTATGGGAGCTTGGAGAGTGGAGTGCCAACTCAGATTTTGACACATCATCTGACCTTGGTTCAAAATTACGAGGCGCTATTCTCATATCTTTCCCTTCGGGATTGATACTGGGCCGTTGCCAATAGCCCGTTGTGTTGCTCCAGTGCGACGTTAATTAACTACCTACATTTGAAAACTAAATATGTATCTATAAGACACTCCATAACATGAAAATACCAGCACAATCTTTAAGATAAAACAAATACAAAATGCTGGAAAAGTGAATGTCTTAAGAATGTATCTGGCAAGTCGTGCCTTTAGGCAGTTGAGGCTTTCAGCTTGCTAACAGGACATATAACTGCCTCACCGCTCATTTGCATATCTTAGGTATGTCCATCGAGCCTTGCTGCCCCCTCTGTAATTCTGGAGAAATAATGGACTAAAACCACTTTCTTCGATGTAGAGCCTTTACAAACTTTCTGAGGTATCTAGGTATTGAGAAGCAAGAGATCAGGGTAATGACTCTGGTTTTTTCTTCCTGTTTCTCTATGTGTATTATATTAATTTTCTTAAATCTTTTTACTGTCATTGTTTGCCTGTGTATCATACTATTTTTTCTTTCGCTTGAATTATTGCTGTGCCCTAGTCATCGGGAATTAAAAAAAGTTAATTTGAGACACCTGTAGAATCAATGAGACAGCTTGAGTGAATCTAAGTGTTACTTTTTATCTGGCATTCAGAAAATCAAAATGGTATTTCACAAGCAGTCAATCGATATGCGAAAAACAAAACACCGTCCATGAAAAATTCTGAGCATGTTTCATTTTAATTTTGAAATAGTTGAACAATAAGTTATCAGGAAAGAGTATAAATGGCGGTAGGAGCGTCCAATAAATTTTTCTAGTCCCGAAGATAAATTGTGCATTTTTTTACTGCTCTCCCATAACAGTATCTTTTCAGTTTTCTCGACATTTATTTTCTTTCCTGAAAACTAATTTTTCAATATATAGAATTTACTTAAACGAAATAAAGCATAATTCAGATGAAAACCTACATGGATTGCAAAAAGCATTCTGTTTTTCGTTATATCGATTCTTGTGAAGCACTTTTCTTAGTGTTCTATCTTTTAAACAAAAAGTAACACTTCATCCTTCTCAAACTGCAATGTTTTCCATATTCCGAAGAATATGCAAGCACATGCATATGCAAGCCCATGCATATTCTCCGGAATACGATAAGTGGTTTGTTTGGAATTTTGAGTGACATGAACAGGATTAGAAGGTTAAAAAATTTTATCTTGTATTTGTTAACCCTCCTGGTGGTTGACTCGACAAGGTTCGTCATTAGAAGAAAACTGATCAGATCTTGATGGACGAGATATCTCGTTATTAGAGGAAAGCTGAACAGACCTGGATCTCATCAATGTAAAAAAATTTGCAATATCTTGATGACTAAATATATCGTCATTAGCAAAATTGGTCGAATCTTGATGGACGAGATATCATGTGAAAACCACTTGGAGGGTTAATATTTTCACAATTAATTCCTCCTGTGTTTTTAGGTATTTATCAGAAGGACATGAACTACTTAACTTTTTCTGGAAGACTTGATCCAAATTTCCTGTATAAAAGTTTTATAAAAGTATAAAATTATTAGATGAAGCTCTTGAAGTCTAATTTTGTGTTGCTCTGCTCACACACTGCATACTATACTTCATTATAGAAAAAGCAGTGTTTCCTATTCCGCCATTAATTTGGATTTAATGAATTTCCACATCACACTTCTTTACAGCTCTTCATTTGTATCACGTTTTAATTGATTTATTAGTTAATAAGTCTTTTTATATCAATTTCTTGCCTAAGTTAATTACTGGTTCAACGAACATCTTCAGTCTCAATTCTGCTTGGTTTCTCATATGTAAATCCATTTGATAAGTTGTGTTACTTTGTTTTTGAGATACACTTGACCATTAGATTCATGATGACGCCAAATAAAAAGTTCGTGTTCACAGAAAATATTTTAGGAATTGATTGTTCAAATTAGCAATGTTTTATTTACTATTAAGTGTTGTTATTGTTTTAAAACTAGCAGTATAAATATATTGTTTGAAAGTTTCGGTAAATGAATTGATATCATGGCAAAGATCTTTCTTATTACATTTAAAATCAAGCATGCTATATTAGGTTAAAACATTTAATTTCATATTCTTGCAATAAAATAGTTTTAAGTAACAAGTAATTCATAAAATTTAATTGAAGCCCATATCATTTCTGTATATCATTTATGGACTTGTGTACCAACAAATGAGACCACCTTGATGTCACACTGTCTCTTATGAGGCCTTTTGTGACCTTATGCACAAAATGGCGAGAGAAACGAATCTCACCAGCAAGTATAATGCTAAATAGAGAAGTTGAGAACTATTTTAGTTAAAATTTAAAGTTAAAATTTAGAATTATTTCATATGAAATACTAGTATTTAGCTAGAACATTACTTATTAGTAAATTCAGGAGCATTTCAATCATATTCTTCAGAAAGAAGGTTTGAAATGAACATGATTTTGATAAAATATTATTCTGTAGTTTTAGGTGTATATTTAAATTTTTTCAATGCAATTTCAAATATAAGAGCCAAACAAAACACACAGGTTTTATGGTTTACTAATACTCAAATTTATTCTATGTTTGATGTATTGTACGCAAGGTATGAAGGACGAAATTTTTAATTGAAGGTTTTTAATTTAATAAAATATACTTATTAAGTAGAAAGTTGTATTTATAGCTTAAATGTAATCCAAATCAGACCAATACACCGAACCAGAATCCGCGCTATAGACGCCATTTTTGGAAGTCTCAACCCTCAAAAGCCATGTGATCGTAACGAATTGCAACATGTATCGAAACCAAATTCGCAAGTTGGCGACTTTCGGACAAGGCTCATGAACAGTTATAACCAATCAGACCGGTTGTCGGTTTTCACGACGAACACAAATGATCTTAAGGAGGATTCACACTGGCAAAGCCCGTTTTTATCCCGCTGCGGCGAAACACTTTCACCTTTTTACAGTTGCAAGCAAAAGACTTGCACAACTGTTGGTGGCTCTATTATATTTTTCTATGATCCTCTACTATGGTCACATCCTTTCCGGCCTTTTAAAGTTTGTTTCTCTTATTCTCTCTTGTAAAGAATGGTGTACTTCTGTATCTCATTGATTAGTATCCGTCAAATCCATAAGGGATAGCTGAATTTAAGGTTGAAACTGTGAAAATGTTCTTCAACTGGTAAATGGAATAATGATGCTTTTTTATCGCTGATTGGATAGTTGGTCAGCATTCCTTGTGTTACGTTTACGTCTTTCAAGTGTGAAATTACGTAGTGTCCTCGAATCTTTCCCTTTTGGGATTGATCCCGGACTGTCACCAATAGCCCGTTTTGTTGCACCAGTGTGACGTTAATTAAATTACCTACCTTTCTAGTGTGAATAGAGCATTCGAGAAATATACACACACGAGAACAGCGTTAAGCTGAATTCAAATAGATAGCTCATGGCGCAAAGCGACACGCGCAAACCAATCAAGTTGAAATTATTTCAACGAAGAGGAACGTCGCTCGCGTCAGCACCTCTGATTGGTTCGCGCGTGTCACTTTGAGCTTCCTGTTTGATTTCAGCTTAACGCTGTTCTCGTGTGTGTACATTCCCCGAACTGCGCGATTTCTTTTTTACACACTATAGTCACTATGAATCCGAATACTGTGGATTCAACTATTCGAAACTTGTAACACGGCGACTCACATATAAAGCTGGTTAGTCCGGTTCCGCGAGTCGAGTCATTTGGTTTTGAACGAGTATAACAAAGCGTTGCTACAGCTAGCTTCTTTAGTGCGGATTTTTATTACTAGGTACCGAAAGTGATAGCAGCTATAACGAGTAGGCAAGGGGGAAAAGTCATCCATGGCGATCGCTATTCATTCTTTAGCGAATGGAAGCCTTCTAACCAATTTCACACCTTTTCAAAAATCGATTGCAGCTCCTCGTCTGAGCCATACTATAACGAGTTTCCGACTTAACACAAACAAGGGGATTTCGAAGTGAATTTCCCTCATTCCTGTACTCGTTATAACTTCTCCTTAGCGCGTTATTGTGATTCCAAGAAGGATACTTATTTCACCCTACGTGGTAGAACCACTTGCTATAGATCTTCCATGACAATAGAACATCTGACGGGCTTTACGGGGGGATTCCCCGAGTTTATCTCTCCTCCACGTGTGGAAATAGTTGTCCACGCCTATTCTCTTTGACACTCGACTTGACAGTCACGTTTCCTCTAAGTGGTCCAGGGTTGTGTGAGGAATCTTGTAACCAGCAATTTAGTTCTCAGACTACCGGGAGCATTACAAAGAAAGTTAACCCCTTGAAAAATATCTTTTTGCAAGCATTTAGGACCACCCGCATTTCTGCAAACATTCCGATGCCCATGGAGTAGGTCTTTCCTTGTAATGTTTAAACCCGTGGATTGGAAACAATCACTGAAAGACCTCGAAGCCTTGCCACGCAGAACCAGCTAGGAGTAGAAATGATAGAAGTAAAACGTCCCATTTTTGGAGTCGAGAACAGATTCTAGCAATTTTTGTGCGCATCCACCGCAGGATCAAGCATTCGGTCAAATTTCATGATCAATCAAGAGGGTACATGATGACGAGATATCTCGTCATCAAGATATTACCGATTTTTTGATGATGACGAGATCAAGACCTGGTCAGTTTACTTCTAATGACGTGAGATGATGGGAGCTTGCTGGACGAGGTGTCTCGTTTATAAAGATCTAATCAGTTTTGTTAATGACGAGATATCTCGTCGTAAAAAGATGGCACATGATTAATTAAAGATTTTAAGGGGTAGAAAACCAAGGTGAATGAAAAGCAACATGTGGGAAAAGACGCGTCAGCTTATGCCTAGTATATGTGTGGTACGTTTTCGAAATTGAAAAAAATTAAATATTCACTCTAATTTTAACAGTACACCCCTTTTCAACATGTGTGCATGGATGGGAAGAGAAAAATTATACACTCGTGCAAATGAAACACGACACTTGTACCTATATGTACCTGGTTATGAATACCATATTAATATCTATAGTATATAGTATCAATATGCTAATATTAACACCAATATAATAATATCAATATTATATAAAGGCTGCGGTAGTCCGGTTGGATGAGTAACGGATTAGCAACTGGAGGGTTGCGAGTTCGAGTCCAACGAAAGACCTTCATGTATAATGGGGCTGGTGTACGTTAAATCTGTCGTGGCCTCTAATGTCATCACGTTGGCGTGGTGTGGAAGTTTG
Organism: Meta bourneti; assembly: GCA_933210815.1. Lineage (NCBI taxonomy): Eukaryota > Metazoa > Arthropoda > Arachnida > Araneae > Tetragnathidae > Meta > Meta bourneti. The sequence continues at coordinate 45,906,456 of OW119929.1, read as the reverse complement.
GAGAGTGGGGTTCCAGCTCAGATGTGACCTCGTCATCTGATCGTGATTCAAAATTACGTGGTGTTGTCCTCGAATCTTTCCCTTCGGGCTTGATCCCGGACCATCGCCAATAGCCCGTTGTGTCGCTCCAGTGTGACATTAATTAAATACCTACCTATACCAATAGTGTATAGTACTAATATGCTAGTATTAATACTATATACTAATATATATTAATAGCAATAATATTAATACAATTAGTACAATGGTATATACTATTAAATAGCATACTAATATCAATCTATGGAAGGTAATCCATCATGAAAACCAAATCGACTCGATTCAGTTTCGACCGAAATTTCTTTCCTAGCATTCTTCTTTAGGGCCGCGGTGGCCCGGTTGGAAGAGTAACGGACTTGCAACCGAAGGGTTGCGAGTTCGAATCCAGCCAAACACCGTCGTGTACAAAGGGGGCTGGTGCACGTTAAATCTGTCGTGGCCTCAAATGTCCTCACGTTGGCGTGGTGTGGAAGTTTGGAGAGTGGGGTGCCAGCTCAGGTGTTGCCTCGTCATCTGACCGTGGTTCAAAATTACGTGGTGTTGTCCTCGGATCTTTCCCTTTGGGATTGATCCCGGACCGTCACCAATAGCCCATTGTGTTGCTCCAGTGTGACGTTAATTGAAATACCCCCCCCTCCTAGCATTCTTTCTATCTTGGCTGCCTCCCCCCCTAACGGAATATTGCCATCATAATCCGGGTTAATAGGATTGAGGACACTCTTCTGTTCGTTTTGGCAGCGTGGAAGAAGTTGTAATTAATACATTATTTTTTCAAGAGCGACGAACACGAAAACGCATCTGTAGGATATGCTCTCATCAAATTAACCCTCCAAGTGGTCATGACGTGATATCTCGTTCATCAAGATCTGGATAGTTTTGCTAACTACGAGATATCTCGTCGAGACAAAACTGCCCTATTACTACAGGAGAAAGAAAATCCAAGTGGGAAAAACAAATTGCCCATTACTCGGACCTGGTGACAATTTGGAACAGATTTATGCATCAGAGGCTGGTCGCTGGTCGCTACTGGTCACACATGACAGTTTTAGATGCGAAGATAAACCATCAGGAGGGTTATTTGAAGAGATTGGATGACAGAATACAAGAACGTTTAGTTTTCAAAAACGTAGAATTTCAAAGTTAGAATTCACTGATGGTAAAACTTGTTTTGCGAGAAGGAATTATGTTTTGTTCCTCTGAAAAGCATTTCAGCCACTCCCTTCCAATGTAATCTAGTCCTTGAAACAATTTAAATGATCACGACGCTGGGCGTTGCATTAAAGTCTTTAGCAATCTGCACTTGAGACTGCCCTGCTTCCAATCTCCCGACGATTCGCCACCTCATTCCATCATCCAAACGTTAGTGTTACTCATTTTAACTATTTGCTTTTGAATTTCACCGAATGCTACAAAAAACACCACGAAATTCGCCGAGGCAAGCGAACGAACGAAGCGTGGAAATTATCGCACGCGCTTACAAAGCCTGTTCCTCTAAATGCACCGCCCACACGCGCACGTGTACGCTTACGTATTCGACGCTACAGATTTGCATCTTTGTTTAGAAGCATCAATTTTACTTTTCGTTCAGTATTTATCGAGAAATTTGACATATATATATATATATATATATATATATATATATATATATATATATATATATAAGTAAAACTACCCTAAGAATAGAATAGATTTCCCCGAGAAACAAGATAAAATAAAATATGTAGTTAAGTGAGCCTGCCTACTTTTTCAAGGGGAGCAAGGCCAGGTTGTCACTTAAAAATGCGATGCTTTGAGTTTTTTCTGTACTTATGTGAGGCCAGGCCGAAGAGATCAACATAAGTTACCCCCCGAAAACTCAAAGTACTACCAGAGAGAAAAAAATCATAAAAATAATACCTGTTACCAAGGTTAGGAATCAAAAGAAAAAAAATATATATATATATATATATATACAGGATTAAAATATAATCCTATCTACCAGGTTTTTTTAATATAAAAAGTGTATGCAGGTAGCTTTAGTGAAGTTGTATATGTCGTGGATTTTTGTCAAAAGCGTAAAATGTCAGACCTCACAGACTTTCAAAGAGGTCAAATTGTAGTAGCCCGACTAGTTGGAGCAACTGTGTCCGAAACAGCCCAGCTTTTAGGCGTTTCTAGAGGTACGGTGTCTAAAGTCATGACAGCGTACACAGCGCGGCAAGACAAGCTCGGCAAAGCAAAATAATGGACGGAAGGAGAAGTTGAGTGAAAGAGACTGACGGGTATTGAAGCGGATTGTAATGTCTAAAAAGAAAACAAATGCAGCCAAAGTGACCGCAGAGCTCAATCAGCATCTGGATTCTCCAGTGTCAATAATTACAGTTAGGAGGCACCTTCATAAACGGTAGAGTAGCAATTCCCAAGCCACTTGTCACAGATGTTAATGCCAAACGTCGTCTACAGTGGTGCCACAACCACAAAACCTGGTCGATTGATAAGTGGAAGACAGTTATATGGTCAGACGAATCATCTTTCACACTTTTCCACACAACAGGACGGGTGCACGTTTGGAGGACACCTGCACAAACGTATGATCGTGATTGTCTCCTTCCAACTGTCAAGCATGGAGGTGGATCTGTCATGGTATGGGCAGCCATGTCGTGGTTTTCTTCTGGCCCAATCGTAACCCTGAAAGGAAGGATCACTGGGGAGATCTATAGAGAAGTTTTATCTGACCAGTATAGTTTGACCAGTATAGAGAAGTTTTATCTGACCAGGTCCATCCTATGATGCAAACTTTGTTTCCTGCAAGAGATGGAATTTTCCAGGATGATAATGCTTCTATTCATGCAGCGGGACTGGTCCAATCATGGTTTGATGAACACGAGGATGAACTGAAACATCTACCTTGGCCAGCGCAGTCTCCCAACCTCAATGTAATCGAACCGTTATGGTCTATTTTAGAGCGTATATATATATATATATATATATATATATATATATATATATTATATATTTACAGAAATGGGGAAAATTTGAAGATACTAATAATTATTGCATATACAGTTGAGTATTTGTATAGTGAACTTCTATTAACCGAATAGCTTTGGGGAGCCTTAAAATATCAGGTATTTTACATGAAATACAATCCCTATTTTATTTCTATTTAGCGAAGCTTTGTCGTTAACCACCATTTGAATAATATCCTGGAATCCTGGAAAATCCTTTTCAACTTTTTGCGCGACAACGCGCTTTATAGTCAGGAATAGACCTCCTGTGATGTAACTCTACATAGTGACGATTTGTTGGTTGGGTTTTTATGGCGAAAGTGCCATATTTGGTCATGCTGCGCCAGACACATGACATACAATATCAAATAATGGACATATACACACAAGGAAAATTTTACTGACACGGAAGAGAAATACACCTAGGGAAGAATCGAACCTACCCCGCCTACAACTCGCAACTTGCTAGCACAGTGGGTATACCGACTGAGCCACGATGGCTGACTCGGATGATCGGCCATGGAAATATAAATCTTCTACCGGTCTCAGGGGTTTAGAACTTTGAAATGTTGAAAGTAAAAATTTATTATTTAGATCATGGAGCGCCTTTTCTTGGTTTCTCATATCAGTACTGCATGTTCCTATTTTTGGACCGAGTTCCTTAAATACCTTCATCGCTTAAAGCATTGCTATTAATCATAATACAGAATCCTTGCTCTATCTGTTACGATAGATCAGATTTCGTTATTTCTTTTAATTGTTTTCAAATCGGAAAAGCGTTTAAAATACTGCATGAAATAAATTTTTCTATCTGAAATCATATTGCTTTAAAATATTTTCGAAGACAGACTTAAAACCCTCCTAGAAGCACCGACCTTCCAAGAATTTCCGGACTTTTAGAACTTTGAGCCTGTCAGGCACACTTCCTTTTACCCTTTGACCCTGCTATGCTATTCATCGTTCACCCCTTTGCCTGTACTATCAATCACCGCTTTCGAGGGAAGGACGTAGTTATGTTTCACGGATAACATTGTTGTGAAAGAAAATTTGCAAACCAAACCTTCCTAAATGCAGATCCATTTATTATCTAGCGCAGGGGTGTCTGTCTGTCTGCACTTCATACAAATCCGTACCGTCTGGGTAATCTGTTCCAAATGTCATACCGTTATTCTTTAGAACCCTGTGGGAAACATATGCTACATATTAACAATAGTTTGATTTGTTTCTAGGGGGTTAAAAAACAATCCGAAATCCCCATAGAAATAATATTATTTACTATCATGATTGTGTTTGAAACCGTTGACTACTTTACCCGTATTGCTGAAAAAGCATTTTTTCTAAAAATTATATTTACAGAATTTAAATTCAAATACTTATATTTGAACTTATTATTTTCTTTTCAAAATATAAATAATTTATGATTGATTGATGATGTAGGGGTGTGGAGATTTAAAACGTTGAATTTTTCATAAACAATTTGATATTTTGTAAGGTACCTAGTTGAATTTACGTCGTACTGAAGCAACACGGGGCCACCGGTAGCCCAATTGGAACAGTAAAGGATTAGCAACCGGAGGGTTGCGAGTTCGAAACTTGGTTCAACCAAAGATCGTCATGTATACTGGGGCTAGTGCAAGTTAAATCTGTTATAGCTTCAAATCTCATCACGTTGCTGTAATGTGGAAGTTTGGAGAGGGGGTGCGGACCCTGTCATCTGACAGTGATTCAAAATTACGAGGTAGTATCCTCGGATCTTTCTCCTCGCTTTGGATCCTGGACCGTCACCAATAGCCCGTTATGTTGCTCCAGTAAATGTTAATTAACTATCTACCTGAAACAACACAATGCAGTGTTGGCTACGGCTCGAGATAGTTTGGAAGGAAACGAGTCTATTTAACACGAAAGCTCAAGTGAAAAACCCAATGATAATAAAAGCGTAAATTTACTACTCGACATCTGGCAACGCAGGAGTTAATGATTGAGTTTTTTTAATACGATTTAGAATTACGATTTTATGTATCGAGTTAAATTAGCTAAATGTGGTATAGATTTGAGCATTTCTAAGTACTATGAGTATTTTCTTTTTGTAAATACACTCATGTCCAAAATTATCTTTACATGCATAAAATCACGGATTTCTCAGAAACTGTGAACTATAATTTTATGAATTTGTTCAATGAATGAATCATGAATTTATGAATTTTATGCAAGGAGAGTTAAAAAAAGGATAACTCAGAAAAAATTAAGGCTTATGAATTTAATATGGAATGTGATCTCCTCTGACGTGTACACACATATCACAACGTCTTTTAATGCTGGCAATAATGTTGTTAACCACAGTTTGGGGAATTAAGTTCCACTTCCACTCCTCCAGCAATGCGGTCTTCAGGGCATTTATATCTCTAGGAGGAGGATGTCTCCATGCAACTGCTTTTCCAAGGTAGTTCCATAAGTTCTCTATCGGGTTCAGATCAGGAGATTTTGCTGGCCACGGTACTCGCTCAATGGCTTCACTTTCAAGGAATTCGACAACGAGGTTTGCTCGATGTGGACAAGCATTATCGTTCATAAATAAAAAGTCCGATTCATATGCACTCTGAAAAGTCTTACATAACTTTCTAAGACCTCATCCCGATATCTCTGGCCGGTCACAGATCAGCTGTGAAAACGTGAAGGGGCGTACGTCCATCGAACATTATTCCTCCCCATACCATCACACCTGCACTACCGAAATGATCACATTCCATAATGTTCGAAGGAAGATTTCGCGTTCCTGACTCCCTCCAGATGTAAATACGTTTAGAATCAGATGTTAAACTAAACCTCGACTCATCAGTAAAGAGAACATGGGTCCATTGGTGTTCACACCAGTTCTGATGTTCTTTGCACCAATTAAAGCGATCCCTCTTTTGTTGTGAAGACAGTGAAACACATACCCTTGGCTTTCTGGCATAAAGGTCTTTTTCATTAAGCCTTCTGTATACGGTTTGCCGTGATACAGCAGTTCCAGTGGCTGCTGCAACCTCTGAACGTAACTGCCGAGCAGTAGACTTCCTGTTACGCCAGTTATTGCCAGATATCGATCTTGAGAAGCAGTTGTTATTCATTTAAGACCTTGTCCAGGCCTCCTTACAACAGTTGCAGAGTTCTGAAATTGTTTCCATAGCGTAGAGACTGTCTTGAAATGTTCACACATCTCGCTGCTTCCATGATTGTTTGCCCTGCTTCTAAACGGCCGATAATTTGCCACTTCACAGATTCTTCCAAATGATACTTCGGAGCCATAGGAGCCATGACAAACCTTTTTGAGTTACCACTGAACACACCTTACACACTGAAATCAAACGCTGTATTGCAGAAATTCACTTTGCGCAAAGCGCTTGATTCACCTTCGGATGACATAACGCCTTGATTTGCATATCAGAAACCCTTTGATCACTTTTGATTGGATAATGCTAATTAGGCTTGTCTTTCATACATTCACTACAAAAATGGATTACATCGATTGAATATTTCATGGAATATCATTATTTGTGGGTATGTAAAGATAAATTTGGACATGAATTTAATTTATTGTCTATCAATATTATTCAAAAATCATTCGAATTGCTCTATTCCTGGGTAGATTCGGGAAGTCGAAATCCTTCACGTTTGCTGACATCTCTCGTTTTCCAGAATTCTATATTTTTTAAATAATCAGTTGGCTTCCCGGTTGGAAGAGTAACGGATTAGCACCCTGAGGGTTGCGAGTTCTAAACTAGGTCCAAACAAAGACCGTCGTGTTAGCGGGGGTGGGTGCCCGTTAAATCTGTCGTGGCCTCAAATGTGCTCACGGTGGTGTGGTATGGGAGTTTGGAGAGTGGGGTGCCAGCTTAGGTATTGACCTCTTCATCTGACCGCAGTTCAAAATTACGAGGTGTTGTCCCAGGACTTTTCCTGGTACTTCCACAACGGGCTATTGGCGACAATAGCCCGTTGTGTTGCTCCAGTATGACGTTAATTAACTACCTATCTACCTTAAATGATCAAAATTTCATTCAGTTTATTAAGCTGCTAGTGCTGTATTCATGTGTTCCATCATTTTTAAATAGTAAATAGATTATTTTAATGAATTAATTATTCTGTGCAAAAATGCTAAAGACATAGGTTCATTTCTTGGAGCCCCTTCTAAAATGCCACTCTCCCAGAAGTTTCGATTGAGTATAAAGGTGGGGATCACGCAGGCCATACTAGCTTGTTAGTACTTCTTGGACATTCTGGTACATTGTTTTTCATATGCGAACGGGCGTTACTGTGGTGAACTGTGTTGGTCACATAAGCAATTAATAGAAGTGTCATAGGTTCCAAGACGTAAGCAATATCCCAACAAGCATATCAAAAATGTATACCAGACTGGACCAGCTACCTATCAGGAGCCAACTGTCTATGTGGAAGATGTGGTGATTTCAAATGGGTTGGTATGATTGAGAGTCGATGGATTCGGGAAACGTGAGGGTATAGACGAGATTTAGAAAATTTATAATTTTTAAAATCGCTCAAAAACATCGGGAGAAAAGCTTACTATTACCCCGATTCGACTAACGTTGTCTATTATAAATCTATATAAATAAAAATGGAATGTTTATTTGTACATTGAATATTCTCGACCCATATCAAGATATTTATCCGTTTTGGCCCTTCTGATGCAAAATCTGTCTTACGCGTTTGGTGAATTTTTGTCTGTCTGTCCTTCAATCTGTCTGTATGTATGTGCGTGCCCGTACTACGTCCAAACTTCTGAGTGTACAGAGGCTGTTCGGACATTTTTTGAACGATTTTGATGAGCTGTAAAAAAAAAATTGTATGCTACGAAAGAATTTTATTTTAACAGCAGTTAAATAGTTAAAGTATAACTTATCGTCTGCTAACCCAGAGTTTTGTTTACTTTCAAAATGGCGCTTTTAAATAAGCAATGGATGGAAGGCTATGTTTCCTCTCTTTCCGAAGAGAATTATGTTTGGATGATAGAATGAGGTGGAGAATCGCCGGGAGACTGGAAGCAGGGCAGTCTCAAGTCAAGATTGCTAGATATTTGAATGCCCAGCGTCGTGATCATTTAAGTTGGTTCAAGAACTAGCTCACATTGGAAGGGAGTGTCTGAAATGCTTTCCAGAGGAACAGGACAAAATTCCTCCTCACAAAAATAGTTTTACCATCAGTGAATTCCAACTTTGAAATTCTACGTTTTCGAAAAACAAATGTTCTTGTATTCTGTCATCCAATCTCTTCGAATAACCTTCCTGGTGGTTTATCTTCACATCGGAATCAGTCATGTAGAGGACAGCCTCTGTTCCAAATTGTCACCAGGTCTGAGTAAGGGGCCATTTGTTTTTCCTACTTGGATTTTCCTTCCCTTGTAGTAATAGGGCAGTTTTGTCTCGACAAGTTATCACGTCCTTAAAAAAACTGTCCAGATCTTGATGAATGAGATATCTCGCAGTGACCACGTGGAGGGTTAATTTGGTGATTAATCCGATTAACCCGGATTATGATGGCAATATTCCGTTGGGGGGGGGCAGCTAAGATCGAAGGAATGCTGGGAAAGGAATTTCGGTGTTTATAATGAATTACCTTCCATAGAAACCCATTGTAAGTGATTACTCCGACTCCTGCTGAATCGCACCGAACCGAACAGGCCGTTTGTAGTGGGCTTCCTCCCATTACATACCACCAACGGAATAACTAATGGAAGGAAGGACAGATCACTAGGACATCCTTGGTATTGATGTCTGTCTTTTTTATATATTACTAACAGAATTAGTCGGCTATGCTCTGGTTGAATTGGTTAAATGTTGATTTTATTTCATAGAAAAATGCAAGCATCATTTAAGTGTACAGAAAGTATTTTTTAACATCGTTTTAACTATTTCAAAGCTTCTACAATTTACTTCGGACACAAATATGTATACATAATATATCCATCCATATAATCCATTTCATATTCATCCCACTCTTGCTGTAAGACAAACTACAAAAGTTTTTTCGGAGATGACTTCTTCAGAAGTCGATTTTGAGTTTTGGAGTGATTACGAATCCCAAGTTCATATTCAGAAAAATGAGGAACTTTCAGCGTACAGTCTTGCATTCAGTTTTCCAATCAATATTTATTATTTGTGGTACCCTTGCACCATGAATTCGATGTTTTCGAATTACATTATCATTGTGAGAGGATGGCAAATTAAACTGTTACGGCATTCGTGGCTAATTTATTTGGAAGCACACATTTTTTTCTTGAAAATTCTAATCAGCCGCACGTGGAATAACGGAGCTTGTTTTTAAAACAAATGTCATCAGTGTATACAAAGAAACACTTTTACACATTACACTTTTTACAAAATCACTGCTTTCAATGAATGTTTCACAGATGCCTAAGCTGTATGCGAACAGTTTCAACTTCAAGTAAGCAACCTCGACCTTCTGCCACTTAAGACAAAAAAATTCCGTTTTTCAACAATCCTAGTTTACATACTTCCTTACTATGATATTATTCCAAGATCAGTAAAATCTTATTTAGAATTCGCTTTCCTCCAACAGAAAAATTTAGTTTTAAATCGAATCCTTTTTTCAATTGAGAGACTCAGTTTATATATGGAAACCACGTACCTATTTAGAATGATAAATGTAGTTACTTGACTATGGAGTACAGCTTTCAATAATACCCATGAAACATGATAAACAAATGCAAATGAAATTGATTTTAATCGTCTTTAACGAAAATATATAAAAATTTAGAAATATCTTTGAATTACAACGTATGGCTACCCGTTTTGATTTAACGTAACATCTTTTAGAATAACTTTATTTTAACTTTATCAGTCACTTTAAAATATGAAGTTATACACCTTACTTAAAAAGATTTCCATTCACTTTTTTGAAAAAGAACAAACTATAACGTATTTAACCAAAGATTTAAGGAAAGTTGTCGAAGTATACATATACCACTAAGAAATTACCTATGTCTAGTGGTATTTGGCAGAAAATAAAAATAACTCATTACAATTTAACTCTTAAATAATATATCTATAATATGGAAAGTAATGGAACACATAAATACAAACAGAAACTAAATTCTGGTCATTAAAAAATGTCGAATTCTGAAAATAGTAAGATCTGAGCAAGCGTGTCGAATTTCGACGTCATGAGAATATTCTAAAATAGAGAAATTTGAAGAGACGCTTGAAAAATATTGATAGATAATAATGAATTATTTACAAAAAGAACACAAATTTACAAAACTTAGAAATGCTCAAATGTGACCGCAACATTTCTGTCTTAACTCAAATACACAAACACGGAATTCTAAATCTAATTTACGAAATTTAACATTAATTCTGGCTTTGCTAGATTCCGAATTGCAAAATTATGCTTTATGATCAATGCGTTTTTTTGTTTTGGCTTTTCGTGTTCCATTACAAAATGCTTTCTGTAAAAGTTCTGTAAAATTAAGTATTTTAAATATCTATTTTTCATCATTGAAATATTACTAAATTATTTATATTGTGAAAAGAAATAAAAAATCAGTTCAAACATAATTAGAATTTTAAATTGTTTAAATAAAGCTTTTCGGAAAAAATAGTTTTTCGAGCAATACTGGTAAACAAACTGAGTTGTGTACCGCAGTCGTTTTATGCCCAATGTTTTTCCTATGGCAATTTCGAATTGATTAACCCCCTCTGCAAACGTAAGTTAAAGTGAACCGGGGTTAATATGTAGCTGGCGTTACTCGCAGGGTTGAAAAGTATAAGTGTACCAAATTTGGCGTGGATTGGTCAAACGGTGTAGATTTGTATTGAGAACAGAAAGACAAGCTGACAGACGCCAACTCTGTTTTATGCTATGTATAGATTGATATTAGTATATGCTATTCAATAGTATATACCCTTGTACTAATTGTATTAATATTATTGCTATTAATATATATTAGTATATAGTATTAATACTAGCATAGTAGTACTATGTACTATTGGTATAGGTAGGTATTTAATTAATGTCACACTGGAGCGACACAGCAGGCTATTGGCGATGGTCCGGGATCAAACCCGAAGGGAAAGATCCGAGAACAACACCACGTAATTTTGAACCAGTCAGATGACGAAGTCACACTTGAACTGCACCCCACTATCCAAACTTCCACATCACGCCAACGTGAGGACATTTGAGGCTACGTCAGATTTAACGTGCACTAAGTCCCCATTATACACGAAAGTCCTTCGTTGGATTCGAACTCGCAACCCTCCAGTTGCTAATCCGTTACTCATCCAACCGGACTACCGCAGCCCTTATATACTACTGATATTAGTATATTGGTATATTAATATTAGCATATTGGTACTATATGCTATAGACATTAATATGCATTGCCAGGTACATATTGGCAAAAGTGACGTGTTTCATTTGAACGGGTATATAATTTTTCTCCTACCTTCCTTTGCACACTTGTTGCGCGAGGTGTGTTTTGTTAAAATCAGAGTGAATATTTAATATTTTTTTGAACTTCGAAAATGTAATCCACATATACTGTGCATAAACTGGCCCTGTCTTTCCCCTCGAGTTGAATCTCCCCACGTGGATACATGTTGCTCTTCATTCCACCTGGGTTTCTACCCCTTGAAGACTTTAATCAATCATGTGCCACACGACAGTACTAAGATCTTTTCCCAAGAATAGTTTTATGGTTACCCCAATCACCGCAGTCCGATTTCCCACTCACAAAGCTATATAACAAGCGTTGACTTAGAAAGTATACGTTTTCAACCTGAGTCACGTGAACATTCTTGAAGGGGTCTAGTCCGGAAAATTGGATGATTTAGCGTCAGTGGCGTAGCGAAGGGAGATCGATAGGAGCTACGGCCCCGAAAGACGTTGCCTAAAGGTACGGCATTTTAGAAGTATTCATCAAAAAGTGGTTTAAATGTTTTTAATATAAAAATTTTAAGCACTACTTTGTTTTCGTCACAAAAATATTTTCCAGCTGTATTTGGGTAAAGTGAGTGTGCTTTCATATCCTCCATCTTTAGACGCTTAAAAGTCAGTCTTACAACCGTTGAAAGTGAATTCTTTTCACTTACCCCCTGCAATTGTATTGCTATTCAGAAAAAGATAAATGGTAAAGGAATAAAATTATCTTCTCACAAACGTCGATAAAGCACTAAACAAGACGGGCGTCTTCTTATTTCATCCTGGAGACTCGTTAATAAAGCTCGGCCTTTTACTAGTTTTTTTGCTTAGAGAATAATAAATTAATATTGGGAAATTGATATAATACTATCAAAATTTACATGGTATGAATGAGTATATTTTATCCAAATAATCTTCATTTTAAATGGCCAAATTCTGTTTTGGACAGGGTTGCACCAAACTCATTTGCCCCAGGTTCCAAAAGGTCTAGCTTTGCCTCTGTAACCATATATCTCTCCGAAAGGGACTCAAGCAAATTAAATTAACGTTATTTGAATTGACTGAAATGATTCTCGATTACAGAATTGGCTAATGTTCATAAAGGTAATTGACTGATAATTCGGTATCGCTCCAGTTTTAAATTGATGAACATCTAAGTTGTTTTAACGTATTAAAATTGCATGAATGTGTGGGTAAATTAATATATTTAGACATGAAAGTATAACATTATGAACATAAAGTTTCCTTTGAATAAAAATATTTTATAATTATGTTCAGCAAAAAAAATCTACATTAATTGAATTCAGGTTGTTTGGTTGAGTTTTCTGGCTTAAGGGCTATTTTTGTCCAAGATGCGTTAAGCAACGTCAAGTAAATGGACATACACACTCAAAGAAAGAAGAGAGAAACACATTCAGAGGAATAAATGAGAGGAGATAATAGAAAAAGGGAAATGTTATTAGAATACCTCGAGGTCGCGAAGCCTGTGCACACCTAAAATGTTTCTCTAAAAGGTAATTGATTTCAGAAAATATTTTTTGCACTCATGGTGGAATCTTATGGAGTCCTTACCAAATATGCCACTATGTTAAGAAGAAATTCAGTTTCAAAATTCTCATATTTTTTAAGGAACGTAGCCATTTCTACATAGAATTTAGTTTAACAATCCACGTTATTTTCCCCCGATTCTGCTTGTTTAATCCATTAATTGAATTCAGGTTGCTTGTTTGGATTTTATGACGATAGGACTATAATCGGACGAGACGCGCCAAACAACGTCAAGTAAATGGACATACACATTCAAGAAAAGATACCGATACAGAATCGATACATATACCCAAAGGAGTAGAAGGTAGGAAGAAACAGAAAAAGGGAAAGATCGCCTGAGTACCTCGGGGTCGCGAAGCCTAAGGTACATACACACCTAAAGTAGATATACCCCTGGCGGGTAATTGAATTCAAAAATTGTTTAACTAATGGTATAATCCTATGGAGTTCTCAAAACCGCCATATCAAGAAATTCAATTTCGAAAATGTGATATTTGTTTAAGGAACGTAGCTATTTCTGGGTGGAATTTAGTCAAACAACCCACATGTTATTTTTATATTTAAGGGGCGATTTTGCTTATTTAATCCATTAATTAAAATCATGTTAGTTGGTTGGGTTATGGCCCAAGCACTTCCCTGTTGAGCCAAACAACGCCAAGCAAATGGACATACACACTCGAGAAAAGCATTACTGACTCAGAAGAGAGAAATACACCCAGAGGAGTAAAAGATAGGCTGGGAACAGGAAAAGAGTAACTAGGGTACTTCGGGATCATGAAGCCCGTACGCACCTAAAGTAGAGGTACCACTGAGGGATATTTGAATTCAGAAACTATTTTTGACGCTATTGGTGGAATCCTATGTACTCCTTATGAAATATGCCGCCATATTGAGAAGAAAATCCGTTTCAAAAGTTTGTTCGTTATTTAGCGTAGCCATTAGATGCGTGGAATTTGCGTGGAATTACAAGCCACATATTACTATTATTTCTAAAGGGCAAATTTGCTTAATTAATCCCCCGTTTTGAGGCTTTCAAAGTGTTTTTGCTATTTTATTTGAAATAGCAAAATAACTGTTAAACATAAAATGTTAATGTTTAAAATTTTAGTTAGTTTATGAAAATCTGTTTTAAAAAATTACATATAAATTGAAATGAAATTTTAAATATTTCCTCTGTCAAATGTACAATTCTAACAAAAAGAAATAGAATAATCAGAAAATTTTGAAGGAATGATTTACAAATCTATATAGTATCCATTTCCCCCAAACATTAATTGTCAATTCATTAGTCAATAGTCTGAAGCATCTTAATACTAATAAGCACACTAAAAATCTTTTTAAAAATCTCATCCTTAGATATCCTAGCGATAGTTCTTTTTTTTACCCTCGCCTGAGGGCCGAGGTTGCTCAATTGGAAGAGCAACGGCTTTTCAATTCGAAGGTTGCGAGTTCGAAACTCGGTCCAGTCAAAGACCATCGTGTACACGAAAGCTAATGCACGTTAAATCTGTCGTGGCCTCAAATGTCCTCACGTTGGCGTAGTGTGGAAGTTTCGAGAGTGAGGTGCCAGCTCAGGTGTTGTTCTCGTAATCTGACCGTGATTCAAAATTACGAGGCTCTCCTTCTCCTGCACTTCTGCTTTTTGTTGTTTTCCTTTCTCGTTGAATCTAGTATCTTGTGTTTGGCGCAGCTTGGCCAAGTATGACCCTTGCGCCCCATAAATCTCAATCAACCAAAAAGTCTGCTTTCCGTATCGCTTTCGAAGAAAAGGTATTGATGTAGCTACAATATTGACAAAAGTATTGGCTTTACACTCAATACTTTTGTTCATTTTATTTTCTTTGAAATTTTGTTTGAAAGAGCTATGAATGTCCTCGTGCGGTTCTCTCTTGACCTCTCCTCTGACCCTTTTCACCCTTACTTTGACCACCCATAATCCCGCACACCGCCACGGGGTCATTTCTCTCTCTGATCACGTGACACTTGCACCTGTTTTCCCCCATCAAGTAGGGGTTGGGAGAAGCATCAGAATATTACGCTACAAACTGGTACTGAGATTAACCCTACATATGTTGAAATGGCCCTTGCGCCATAAAACCCGAACAAACCAAACCAATCATATGTTGGTTTGCAATTTTGATTTATTACACAGAAAATAATTTTCACCAAACATTGCGTCCTTGATTTTGAAAAGCATAAAATATTATGTAAGCTTATAAGATGTGTCCTATAAAAGTAGAGATATGTGTGATAATATTAACCCCTCATTTATTTTCACAGTCCAAATATTCTGTTCCTTGCGAATTTGACCAATATATAAATAAAAGAATCGTCGCATAGTTATGTAAGTTTAGTCATACCCGTGCGAAAAAAATATTTCTTGAAATAATTCCTTAAACATAATTTTTTGACAATTAGAATGTGTCAATCAAATGGGAAATTTTTAAGATGAAAACCCCATATATTGATTCATTTCTTGTCATGATATTTACATCTACATTTTCAATACTAAATATATAGATAATATGAAAATATTTCACTTCCAAATAAAACTTTGGGAGAAACGGCTTTCAAAGGCTATTAACATGACTGAACGAATTTTAACAAAAATATACATAAATCTGCCTGCGCAAATTTGAAAGTAACTATTTGAAGAAAAAAATGTGTAGCTTATTAAGTTAGCTATTAGTAAAAATCAAATCTCAGGACGTGACACAACATTTATTGACAGGAAAAGGCGGTACACATCTCAAAACGATCAACAGAATGATTGCTCTCTATATTTAAAAAAAAACGCTTCCGTTTTTAAACGGGGCACATGCGCAGATGAGAGCACGATCATGCCCAACCTGATATAAAAAATGTCCGCTCGGGTAAAGAAAACTAGTTCCGCAACAATATATTTTTTATACATGAGTATCCTCTATGAATATCTGATCTGCGCGCCTAGTAAACCGATTCGGATGGACGTATATGAACTGCGGGGCTGTTAAACTTCTCCTGAGGGCCGTATTTGGTCTGCGAACCTGATAAAAATATTTGGAGGTCCGTATCTGGTCTGCAGGTATGAGATCAATCCACTGCAACTGTTTTATCTTATGGGTACCGTTTTATATGGATGGACTGAAAAAAACGTTATCAAGACGAGAACAACAGCTATTTCTCAAATAACTAATAGTTTACAATAATAACAAAATAAGTCTTTTATATATATTGAATGGAAATAATATTCGTGAAGAAAAATTAATACAAGTTGAAGGAGACCTCCATTTGTTATTAAACTTTCGAATAGTAGAGGTTTTTATGTAGTTATTTATTTTTTGTAATAAAATATACGTGTAGATCCATACGTGATGGCTGGTAACAAATCTGAATGTTGGTAATTCCAGTTTATTAGTTCAAAAGTGTTTCAAGAAGATAATTTTATAAAGAAGTGAGAATATTATGGTGTTCGGAAAAAGTTTCATTGAGAGACAAGCCGTTACTTCATCATTATTCTAGAAAGAAAGTCAGAAACCTCCGAAGCCGAATTCGCTTCGATAATTCCTGATAAAAAAAACAAACGCGATATTTTTTATTCTAGTCCTGAAAAAAAAATCTTTCCTGCGGAAACAATAATTTGCACTTCAAAAGGCTTGAATTGTGTTTACCTCAAGCAGCCTCATCTCATTTCAGTATCATCAACGTGAGCGATAACAAAAGAAAGCGATAAATTACAACACGAAAAAAATTACCCTCTTCTACCAATATCTGTCCCAACGCCTCCAATGGGCCGTACTCGGAACTCGCTCACTTTATAATTGGCCTATTCCATTTCCCGTCTCCTGACGTCACGAAACCAGGCGCATGATTGGATGGGCGGCTCCCTCCGAGGCGCCTCCCCCTGCCCACGATGAATGCCAACGAGTGCTCTAAGGGCTCTCAGATGCGGTCCGAACTTACGAGAGGAAGTACCTGTAAGAGATCGAGCAGCACGGGCAATTCAAACGCTTGATCTGCTCCGTTTATCGTCGGGTTTCCGATCCTACTGTTTTGTCCTCGACCATTACGGGATCGCAATTCTACCTTGGCCAGCGGGCCATGACAGTCGACCTCCAGCAAAAACCGATGCCGCCGGACCGTCAAGCGACCAGCGAGGATCCCGCACCGGAGGACAAGAGCGGCAAGACCCAGATGCCGGCCACCGTGCGTCCCAGTGCGGGGTTGCCGTCCCCCAACTCATCGGCACATTCTTCGTTTCTCATCAAGGACATTCTGAGCGGCGGTGGACCGGCTGCCCAAAGGACAGGTCAGAGGGGCTTCAGCCCGACTCTGGGCTCAAGCCCTCCTATGGGCGGCCCACCCCTTAGCGTTCTGCATCATCCCATGCAGCCGCCGCCCTTCTTCAGGCCACTGGACATTCGGAGGCCCAACGGTGGTGGCAATTTCTCGCCACCACTGGAGGACGACGATGATGCAGGACATTCGTCCGATGAGGAAATGTCCAGGGATATTGGAATGGGTAAGTAGTTCTTTCATAACTATATACTATTCCAAAGTTTGATCAGTCATGTTCCATTTCCTCCTTGTTCCTTCCAATATTTTTGCATCATTGTGACGATGACCCAAATGTTGTTAAATGCTTAAAGGGCGAGTTTTAAAGGAAAGCAGAAATTGCTCAGTGGTCAAATATATTTGCTTCACTGCATATTTTTAATTCCTCAAAAGCAATTGTTTGGTGTCCCTTAGATGGACATAAAAAAGTTCTAAGAAACTAATATCAAAAAATTTTAATTATAGTATAATGTAATAGAAACGTATTACTAGTATTATATATTCTCCGGGTTTTCTGTATCAATGCAGAAAGCCTGTTTTCTACCTTATAATAGTCCAGGGGTAATGCCCCCACTTCTATGTTTGATTATATTCTGAAATAGGTTCATATTTCAATTTGTGTCTAATATGTATGGATGGAGTTATTGCATATTAGACATTTGCAAAATAGAAAATTTTAGATAATGTGATTTATTACCTGTTGAATGGAGGGTGAACGACAACTGATAGATATTTTATTGAGAATTCATTGCAAAACTTGAGCTTCTTGATAATGATTTGGAAAATAACCTTATATGTGCTTTATTACTTGAAAATTACTTCAACGATTGATAAATTGCATGTACTTCTAAAGATTACCCGTGCGCGCTAGCAGATTCCAAAATATGTAGTTGACACCTATTGTGATCAAGACAGTGGTATTCTCATATTTTAAGCCACCTGCCGCCCCTCAGACGCCCCATTGTTTTGGGGATCGAAAGAGGTCTCAGCCAGGAACCTTTAAAGCAGTAATGCCTATACTGTGTCCTCCGGCAAAGTCAAACCTCGAATAAATCAACCGTACTGAAATAAGACCATTCACCATGTCTGATCGCTTCTCAATTCTTCCTAAGAATTAGAAGGAACACATTTGAGTTATGAGGGACTGTATTCTTTGTACAATTGAGAGATTGCGCATGCTTCAATCTGTGTCTACTCACTAAAGTTTTCCAAATCGTGCAGATTATTCATGTAATTAGAAATTTGCAACTTATCCGTTTTCTGAATTTCAATATATTATTCCTAAAAATTGACGAAGAAACACCAATGAATATTCGTTAAACTTGTAGTTAAAAATTTAAAAACTTTAAAATATAACTAATAAAGATTAAAACAGGTGAAAATGGTGAATAGCCATTTCAATGGAACGAAACGTCCACCGTCATCAGGATTTCTGTCATACGTTAACCTTTAATCAGTCATCCTTATTAGTTCAATAAATCTTTATTAGTCATATTTTTTTTAAATTTTGATTTAAAAGCTTTTATAATTATTATTTTTTTACGAGACGATATCATGGTAGTCAAAAAGAGGTCGTTATGCTACTTTTTAAATCATTTATATATAAGTGTACAACTTTATATCATTTGATCTATTCATCTAATCGTCGAAGAGGCATTATCAGTCTGATTTTCACCCACGTCTATTACTTTTTAAACCTTCAATTTAAATTATTCCAAATGAAAAAAAAATTAATTTTCTTGTCCTGTTAGGTTGGAGAACAGTTTAATCAATGCATTAACGTTTTAGATCACTGGAACCCACCACTTCAAAAATTAATTTGAAATTAAATGAGAATTGGGAAGAAGGGAATGAATGTGAATGGAGAAATGAGTGATTGGAAAATGGAATAAACATAGTGTTCATTCATAAACCAATTTCACTTGAATCGAAATTAATTATTTGATATAAACCTATCGTCGGTTTAGAGCAGAAACTCATTAACTGACAAAAAAGTAAACTTTGCAGTTCAGCCGTTTATTAACCAAGTTCTATTCAGCCGTCTATTAATTTTTAAACAAAACTAGAAATTCTAAGCAATTTTGATAAAGTTAAATCTTTGTTCAAACAGATTACAATATGACAATGCATTTCTCATCGTTATGAAATCAAACGTTTTCAAAAAACGCATTTCCGAAAAATGTCAGTTAATGGGTTTCTGCTCTAAGTCGACGATATTTGCTTTGTTTCAGTGGTCTATAGCGGAATTGTATCTCCTTTTAAGAGCCAAATATTTCTTTTGTTGCTGTGGTTGACGAAATGTTTGGTTGGTTGGGCAACATTTACAGTAAATAATTAACCTTAATTAAAAGGAAATTTTTTACACCAATGTTGCATAACAACAAATTTTTTACACCAATGTTAGGATAACAGCAATAACTCATATTGCTGTTATCCTAATTATTGTATTATTTATATTTGTGATGCACGAAGCAGGCATCTGTAACCTGAAAAACTTTGCCTTTTGAACCTGAAAACTTTGAAACTTTGAAAGACTGTAGCTTCTCCTCTACCGTTCCCCTTATTAGAATATCAAAAGTGATCCTCCATGCCAAATGAAAGTGATGTTAAAGCTTTACATGAGTTTTTTTTAACAAGATTGTAAGAAATGAGCAAAATTGGAATCGTTATCGTTATCATGAGCATCGGCGCTTAGGACTTTCTGATTGTGTTAACTACTATCGATGTGTGAAAGATGATTTGAGATGACTAGCACCATCGCGCATAACATCTGCGCTTCAGTTTTTTAATTGTTTGGATTTATCTATTTATGGCAGTGGGGTTAATCATATTTCATACGGGCCACTGCTGTAACAACTTGTGAGTAGTAGGCGGCGGGGGTTCAGTTCCTGTAACACCCTGGGTATGTTTCTGTCTTCTGCGTCGGTAAAATTTTCATTGAGCGTGTATATCTGGTACTTGTAGTTATTTGTCTTATGTTTGGCGCAGTTTGTCAAATATGTCCTTGCGCCATAAAACCCGAGCAACCACATTTCAAACGTTACTTCTATTCATTTATAGTGAATAGAAGCATCGAAATGCATAGCATGAACATTCATGCTATCAGAAGCATGAACATTTCATACTTCTGAATGAAATAGAAGCTTTAAAAAATATGAAGAAATGTTTCATGTACGTTATTGGTTAACACCAACTTTTTGTTGTGCATTTTATTGGGAATACGTATAAAACTCGTATAAAATGCACGACAAAAATTTCTTATCTCAGTCGTGTTATCACAAGCTTAAACGCCCAGTTCAACTGCTTCCAATTCGTTTGTGCAAAGGTGAGAATTTGGCGAAATCGATAGGCTAGACTATTTTCGTGTTCCTTCATATTTTCTTTACTTGGCTGATTTCTATCTTTAGATTTTTCATTGCGTTTTGTCATCATACTGCTGGAAAATTCCATTAGAGCAGCGAGCACTTCCGTGAAGTTTAAGCAACACTTCACAGCTCCATTACTCGAATAAAACACATGTAAAGAAAACGGCAAAATTAATTGGCGAATGAATCCTGTAATGATTGATTTTATATTGCTATCCTTCCTGGCTATTAAAAAGCCCTCCGGTTAACTTGCAGGAACTTTTGAAGTGGACCTATTCATATTGGGAACTAATTGTCAGCATTTTCCTAAACCTAGAAATTACTTGCCGGTTCTTAAGATTATAATAACGCTTTTTATTAGAAACTCATGGGAATTGTGTCATATATATTGAACAATAGCTTTCGTAAATGTCCTAACTGCAATTTAAAAAGGTTTTCGTTATATGACTTCATTTAGATCGATTTGACGCAGAAACATTTTGTATTATATTTAAATATGGAAATGTGTTAAGAATGGGCATTTCAGTGAGGACATCTCTGATGATAGGGGTTTTCTGTCTTTAAATCTAAAATGGAACAAGTTTGGTTGGAAGTAACTATAGTCTGTTCCTTATTTACCTTCCATCATTATTCGAACATTATTTCGAAGTACTACTTTTCCCTGGTATGTGGAACAAATCGAAAGACAGTGCAAAATTAACTCTGAAAATGATTGTATTCCTACAAATAGATTCAATCAATACACATTCATTAAAATAGTTTAAGCAATATTGTTCATAAATTGCCTCGTTTGATGAGTGAATGTGCGAATTGTTCCAAGGAAACTTATTTTCTCAAATGTGAAGTTATTGCATTTTGTAAATTTAATCAACTTGATTTTGTTGAGAAATGAATTTACATTACTTGGGTGTGCGTGAAAAGACATTTCTCTTTGGATTACACGTAACAGATATCGAACAAATTTGTCTACAGCAAATGTTTTCATTTAAGATTTTTAGTGAAAATTACTTAATTGAATTTTCAATATCCCCTTTGAATTTTCACATCGTGGAACCTTTCTTTTCATATAGCTTTATATAGCATTGATCTTACGAACCTACAATGCATACTTGAAATTTCAATGAAAGACGATTGTACAAGTTAATTTTAATGTTTTTGACAGAGATTAAGATAATTGAATTGAAACTAATGAAATTTTTATGTTTAGTAAAAAGTATGTTCTATTTATGGTGGGCAGAAGAGTTACATTTTACACATAAATGTATAGCGAGATTGCTTCATCCTGAGAAATGTCTTTGATAGATATCCTTTTTTTAACATAACTTAAATAATTTTTCTTCAATACATAAAATGTTGCGAGGCGTTTATATTCAGATTTATTTAATTCAGCAGCAATAATTAATAATTTATAGTGGATTTTATAAGTACAGATCCGCGCTATGTGAATATTAAATACAGAATAAAATGTTGATATTAAATACAGAATAAAATGTTGATATTAAATACAGAATAAAATGTTGATATTAAATACAGAATAAACCCTACACCCTGTACATTTGCCGCTGCCAGTTGTTTTTCAATTTCGTAAATATTTGTGTACTTCAAGTATATATTGTTTTACCTGAAAAACTGTTTGGAAAAACCCGTCCATTTCTGTTTTGTTTGCGACAAATTAAAGATGTTAGATATATCAAAATTAAAAATTATATCCTTCAAGGATAATTTATATTATTGTCTTCCAATTTTTTAGGGATGTTTATGACAGAAAAATCTATTGCCTTCTTGTGTGAGGTAATATAATATCGCTAATAGAATATACGATAATAAAGATATTTCATACATCGGATTGGTCTCTTGTTGGAATTTCGTGTTAAACATCGTCCTTGTTGAACTTTCGAACATTTGAAAATAAGCGACATCTTTGTGTTTTATGTGTTTGACTTTTGCATCACTAGCAATTCTCTTCATTTATGTATATGTTATGGGTATTAACAGTGACAGACATGCTCACTTGGAAATCGGGAAATTCCCAATAGGCCGGTGGTTCTAGATGGCCTTTAGGGCTTTCATTAAAAATATCTTTAAAATGTGACTTTTGACAGGGGAATTTATTTTAAGTAGTATTTTAAACGCTTTTCCAAATACAAAACAATGAAATGTTAACAGAATAAACGAAATCTAGTTTATCCTAACCGACAATAGCAAGGATTATGTATAGTAATTGGTTACAGTGCTGATATAGTTACCGAATTAAGCGATCAAGGTGCTTAAGAAGTCCCACATTACAGTAAAAGGAAAAGGCAGTAGTGGTTATAAGAAACCAAGAATCAATGCCTCACTATCTAGTACTTTCAGCATTTGAAAGTTCTCATCTGAGGCTTGTAGATGGTTTATATTTACTGGGCCGATCATCCAAGCCAGTCCATCATTAGGTATTAAAAAGCTTTTCCACTTTTGGCAGTTTGACGCATACCGTTTAAGGGGACAGTGGACTTTCAAAACAAACTTTTGCAGTTATTATCCGATTGTTATGAAATTTGCAGACTGCTGATTTTCTATTATAAAACGTGTATGAAGTGTGGTCCAAATATATTTCCATTCGGAAGTTATAACATAAAAAGTGCTAGCAAATTTTGAAAAGTCAGCAAAAATTGATAGGTCCCATACGCATTAGTTTTCCGTATTGCCAAAACTTTAATTCACATATTAGTTGGTATACATATGTGATACATATACATATAAATCAACTCCATTTGACAATTGTATCGTTTAATGGTAAAGCAAAAAAGTGTACTAAAACACCTAAAATTTTCCAAAGCTAAGCACAGGTTAAGCAACCATTTTAAAACGAAATTTCAAATTTTGGAGACGAATTTCTCATTGGCACTGAGATATATACAGCAGATTTCAAGGATTATCCAAACTAAAATTTCAAGTAAATCAATTGAATCCAGATGCGCAGAGATAATTTTCAAATCAAGAATGTCAAAAAATCTCAATCGGAGGAAAACGCGTTTTTGTAGTAGACTTACTATACTTATCTACTATATATTTTATAGTGCAATGTAACCTCATCGAAAATGATCGTAATTGAAAAATTTTTTTGCTATCCACGGAATTAGATATCGATTTATTTTTAACGCTCAACTTAAAAAATCGATTTTGGTGATTTTGAAAGTCCACTGTACCCTTAAATCGGAAGCGGATATTAGCTGAAATACATGAATCCCGATTACTTCTTACAATTAGCAGTGTTTGTCAACCGATAAACTGTGTACATGTTTACTTTTCCTCCACAGAAAAAGGGAGTGACAGATAAAAACAGAGAGATAGTTCAAACACTCCGACCGGCAAATTTCCTGCATTGATAGCTCGAGCAAAACCAGATCATTAGACTAGCATTTACTAAAATCTGGCCCTCCACCCACCAAATAACAGGCTGTCACAACCGGAGAAACCGTCACTGCAGACTCGGAACTGACAATCAGTTAAGGCTGTCATTTTCACACCTGGAAAAGACAGACTATCGCATATCAGCTACGGAATAGGAAAAAATAATAATCACTTCTAATGGAAGCCGAAAACGTGATATGTTTAAATGGCAGTTGATATTCATATTGGGTTAATGGCAACACTATTACGCCTCGGGCAGCTATTGTTCGATCCAAACGTGACGTTTAGAAAATCGAATAATGCTACAGGTTTTTTCTCTCGGGAATGACTGACCCCCTCAAGTGCTAAATTCATATGGAAAGGCAACGTACTTTAATTTAATTGATGTTGTTGGGTCATAAAGCTCATGCGTTGTTGGAAACGGGAGATAATTACTATGATTTGGAGAGTGGAAAACGTCTATTCCCTTGTTCACACTATTAAATTGAATTGGTGAGCTTGGATTACCAAGTCTTTGCAAGATATGCTGTGAATGTCTTGTAGTTATCAGATTTCATAAGCGATAGAAGTTTGCTAGCACACGACGCCTAGCTAAATACCCTTTTCTCCTGCGTCATTTGTTCGTCAGTTTTTGAATCTGTAGAGTTTGGATAGCAGGAAAGTGGGCCACGACAAATTAACGTTTGTGTTACACAAGGTTGCCTCTAATTTGATTTATATAGGGAAACACTTATGCAATTTTTATGTATGGACCTATTAAAATCTTTCGCTAGGGTCATTTAAGCACTGAAAATTAAGACAAGGTGTTTACGGTCTGTTTGTATTCGTGCATAAATCAAAGGATATTCAAGTTGTGATAACTTGTTTATTGCTGTGTCATGGTCTTTTCTTGCATGTGCCGGTGTGAGATTTTACCGTCGGGATTTGGACAGAGTTTAAGGACGATTGAAGAATTAGTACATTAAAATACGAAATAAATAAATCTAAATTACTCAAAGATTTAAAATAGTTGACTTAATGTGGTTAGGTATAAGCCCAATCTTTCTGGGCCTCATTTCAAATTAGCTCTTGAAATTTGAAAAGCAAAGTATTTTTTATTTTGAATAGTTTGTCTTTAGTGTCGTGCGTGATTGATATTTGATGCTGATAATTTGCAATTTAGGTTATGAATCTGACTGATTTATGCGAACTCCACGATCTGGAGACCGACCCTTCACATCTGGTCCACGTTAGGCGCCACCCCATGCAGCCCTGCCCATATATATATATATATATATATATATATATATATATATATATATATATATATATATATATATATATATATATATATATATATATATATATATATATATATATATATATAATTTTTTCTTTTCCTTGGGCCCTCAGGAGCACATCTTCTTTATCTGTTCACTGGCGCTTAACTCCGTGTCAAGTAGTTTCGAGGAGATATCTAGCCCATCAAGATCTGACCAATTTTGCTAATGCGAGATATCTCGTCATCAAGATATTTCCGATTTTTTAATGATGACGAAATCAAGATCTGGTCAGTTCTTCTAATGGTAAGAAAGCTCGCCGAGACAACCGCCAAGAGGAAAAACTGACTCGAGGTACTCTAGTGATCTTTTCTTTTCACATGGTGTTTAATGTCTTTTTGTAAACTCTGGGGTCAGGCTCCCGGGATACCCAAGCGATTTTTTTCTGCTTTCATCCCACTACTTTGTTCCCCAGTCCCTCTTTTTTCCCCTTTCACGGTATTTTTTACTTGATGTTGTCTTGTGCTTGGCGGAACTTGCTCAAATATAGCCCTTGCGCCATAAGACGACAAAACAAACAACCAAACTTCTTTTCTTTGGTGCAATGGGATGTCCTCCAATCTCGACTGCTGGAAACTTAGACTCGTGCACTGCACTTAGAGATTTTATTTGTGTCGTTCATAAGTATTGCAGAACGCGTGGACTAACAACATGAGAGCTATTGCCCGTCATTTGCAAACATTGTAAAGATCTCCTTAGTTGGTCCACGCGACACAGTAGTAGACTTTGTCGATTTCACCATTTTTTATCGAATACGGCTCTCGTGCCACGAAACCTAACGGTAAATTCAAGTATCAGTACTTAGCATGTAGTAATCGTCAGCTCAGCGATTGAAACTTCGCGATACACTGCCTTCTTGAGTAGGACGACAGCTTAAGGATGAAGTTGTCAGGGTCAACGAAACAAAAAACCACCGCAACCCCATCTTCTAGAAAACAGTCCAATCAATCATTCCACCGTCCCGCGCATCGTAATCATGTTGCTCAGGTGAGCACTCTCGCCGGTGTCCCAGCGTTGTACATGCTCATATCTTCCTTTTTAATGGACAGTGTCACCGGTTCCTGCGCAGTCGAGCGGAGCGTGGGGGCGTAAAATTTTAAATGATGCGTGCTTTACGTTTAAAAAAAAAAGAAAAGAAAAATTACATTACAAAGAACGAAACAGCGAAAATAGCAACCTTGAACCCTCGAATTCATTTCCTTTTTTTTACGCACATTAAAAAAAGTGAGGTAGCATCTCTGGATGGACCTCGGCCATAGTGGCTGATGATGATAATAATAATAACGAAAACAGAAAATAAAAACGGAAAATGCATCCCAACTGAGGCATACCGCAGCATGTAAACGATTCGTTCGAATTATCATTACGTAAGAGCTCCCCTCTCCCCCTATTTTGCGCTTTTTTTCGTTTATTCCATGCTCGGCGTTCCCGAACGATGCTTTGGAATCATTTTGTCGGTAGCGCACCGCTTTTTCTATGCATCGAATGGAGAAAGAGAACGGGTTCATTGTTTACCTGTCGGTGTGTCGCGCAAATGAGAGAGCAGGGCCTGCTCGGTCTCTCAGGCCTCGTTTTCGGGGCCTTCCCCTGAGATGCCGCTGATGACACGTTTGGGTTTACTCGCCAAGAGGATTACCTTCGGCGAGAGAGAGAGAGAGTTGATTTGATTCCGTGATGCCATGTTTGGGCTTTGGGAGAAGAATACTCAATTTCGGAAGGGAAGTAAAAACCAAAACTAGAGAGGTGAAGTCATTAATATGAGAGTCAACAATAAATTAGCAAATGGAATAAAAATGGATTGTTTTGCCAGCGAACAGACGATCGTTTAGGGAGCATTTCCACTCGAGTTTCTCACAATGGTTCTAAAAAGAGATAATTATATACTTACCTGAGAGATTGAATTATTTTGAAAGCGTTGGTTTTTTATTTTTCTGTAAATCTCTAGATGGTTGTTTTTAGGTTTAGTGGCGCAAGGGCCATATTTTTCCAAAACCCGCCTGACAATATCAAATAAAAAATGTAGAAGTTAAAAAGAGGAATTAGGAAACAGAGTAGGTAGGATGAAAGCAGAAAAAGAATGCTTGAGTATCCCAAGAGCGAGACCTCAAAGTTTACTAAAGACAATAAACCCCATGTGAAAAGAAAAGATCACTTAGGTAACTCAGGTCCGTGAAGATGTGCCCGAGGGCTTAATTCCCTAGAAATCTCAATTTACGACCGATATTGAAAATCGGAACAAATGAATGTATGCAACCCGTAATGTCAAAGCTTAAGTATTAAAACATATTAAGTTAAAAACATTTCCATGTTTAGCAGCCTGCCCGGTAGCTGAGTAGTTTGAGTTCTGGTCCTTGGTTCAACAGGATTCGAATCCCGATCTTGGCATGGATGTCCGTAGTGATTTGGAATCCACTTTAAGCCGTAGGTCTCAGTTCAATTAGCCGTCGTACAGCAGATAAAGGACCGAAGGACAAATGAAACCATGCTTAGTATCTGTTTTGTTACAATTGAAATGAAAGTTGCTTACGAAAAAGGTCTATTTACATACCAACGTACCATACGGTACTTTGTTTCCTATTTCATAAGCCGTCTACAATACTTTCCAAGAATAGTGTCTGTCAGATAGTTTGAAACCAATGCCCTTACACTGCATGCTTTGCTTAACAACATAAACGGTTGATTGGTTTCGGGTTTTATGGCACAAGGGCCATACTTGCCAAGCTGCGTCAAACCCAAGACAGACCAACGCAGAGTCAAAAATGTTGCGAAATGGAAAAAAAGTGGGATTAGGGAACATAGTGGGATGAAAGCAGAAAAAATATCTTGGGTGTCAACATAAATGGATTATCAACCTTTGAAAACGGAGCGCAATCTTGTTATAAATTGCATCCCAAAAAATGTCCATTGTTTTTAAGAAATGCAATCACCTATCACAAAAAAACGCAAAACTTTTCAGTCAGTTGTGCCTGGAGCAGTGAAACATACCCAAAGACAGGCTTGAACGTATTACAAATCTGTGTGATCGGAATAACTTTCTCCTCTGCTCTTGACGTGTATATTAGAGCCATCCTACCTACACGGGATACCTAATATTTCATAAAAAAACCCGAGATTAATAACGACTAAAGAATACGTCCATCTTCGGTGACAAGTTGACATCGTATCAGCTCAGATATCACTTCGCTCCGGGCGAATTTCTTTTCTCTAATGAATGAACTTACATGACGCAAGGAAACCAGTGACCATCTCGCATGTTACCAGGTAACACAAGACGCTTTGCTCCATCCGTTTCGAATATGCCATTCTGCTTTATTAATGCTCAAGCAGAGATCGTGGAAAAAAAGGGGGACGAAAAAAAAGTGGAGGAATAAAATGAAATAAAACGGATGGCACGCGCACCTGTTAGACATCATTAAGGTCGGATATTGAATTTAACTTGTGTTGTTGATTTTGAGTGTTGCGATCGAATTTTATTTCTTCGTTGTCTCGCAGATCAGATAGGCGTCTCAGATAAGAGGTTCAGAGAAATCTGATCACAAGACGAGAAGGATTTTTTTTTAATTAAGCCAAGAGGATCGGTATAAGAGCAGAGTTTATCGGTATAAGATCGGTATAAGAGCAGAGTTATGAGACACGTCTCATCAAACATTGACTTGTGTGTGAAAGAATTCGAATTGAAATTGTTATGTGAGGTTATCCTCAGTGTAAACCTCGTCATCTGACCATGGTTCAAAATTACGTGGTATTGTCCTCGATCTTTCCCTTCGGGCTTGATGAACCGTCGCCAATAACCCGTTGTGTTGCTACAGTGCGACGTTAATTAAATACCTACCAGTGTAAACCAACGAACCAGTCTGCGAAGATTTCACTCTTGCTGTTCAAATGCTCTCGCTGAATACATTTTGGGGGTACCTTAAAGGTTAGTTTAGCACCGTTTTGGCAAGGTTTGGCGTTTAATCAAATTGGTGTTGACCAATCAACTATCATATATCAACTCGGAATTCATGCTTTGGAATTTTTATCGGCAAAGTGCTGAAATTGTATTCGAAAAACAGGAAACGCGTATCGTCGCAGAAATATTGTCGCCACCTATATTTATCTTGACAAAAAATGCCTCTCAAAGCATACATAAACATCGTCACCAAAATAAAAGGACTAGGGAACTCGAAAAATGGTATAGTTTGAGTTATATTTAATTTAGTAAAGTGGAGATCATATACAGAACTCAATGCAAGGGAATATGTAATTTTTTACCACTTAAGGCGGTATCTGACGGCTAATGAAAAATGTAGGAATATGTGAAACTAGATTTGCGGCAAACGGTTTTTCCTTTATCTCAACAACCAAAAAATTGAGTTACATAGTTCTTGCATTCAGGTGACGATATAAGATACCGAAAAAGGTTTAAATTAATTTTGCAGTCCTTAGTCGAACATTAGAATTGTTTGTCCATATACCGTTACAACAGGCAAGAAAGCATATTTGAACATGATATGCCTACTATGGTGAGGGGGCATTGAAGATAGAAAGTATTTGTGGCATGAATTTGCTATCCTTATTTGCCAATTAAGAGCCAATTATCGCTGGATCCGTAATATTCGAGGGTTGAAAAGGAATGTGGGAAAGAGAAAATGAAATATGAAATTAGATATAATTCTAAAGGACTTAAGCTGAATACAAGCCAAAAGGTTTTTTGTATGACATGGGTCACTGTTAGTTTTCAGAAAGATTTTTGTTGGGATCCGATCAAAGTTTTTAATAAAAATTCGCTTTCGACACAACTCAATATGAAGATTTTTTTTAAATAACGAACAAGTGATTCTATAAACACACAAACCGTAGACAGAAATCAATATTGGTTGTTTTTGTACAAGGAGCCATAGTTGGACAAGCTGCGCCAAACACATGACAGCGTCAAGTAAAAAAATGTCATGAAAGGGAAAAAGATAAATCAAATCGAGAAATGCGCTACAATCTTTAATAATCATGAAGGACTTCTGCAAATTAACGGAGAAGTAAAATATGTTAAAAGATATTTAATTCTTCTTTCACCTCGTCTGTAAAATTGACTTTTTTGACTTAGTTGTGTGTCACTTTCCTCGAAAAGGTGCAACACGTCTGTCAAAAGACAAAAAGTCTCCCCAGTTAAGCGCGTTTGAGATCGTTAAAAAAAGAGAATCCGACAGTTTGTTTATGGAGTAGTTCCGAGTGGTTTACCTCTACCGGAGGCACAATTTTACGACGTTTACTGCTCTCAAGTTTTCGGCGTTTCTCGAAAGACTCGGATTTTCCTACACCTCTTACTCGTATGGTTGATCAAGCGAAACACTATCACGGCCGCAAAAGGCGCTGTATATAAAAACAGTTCCCTAGGTATGAACGGGAGCAATTTTACGCACTCGTGCCTTGTTTACAACGGGCACATATCTCGATGAAATATTCTATTAGTCTGATTATGGCAATTTTGCCAGTTGCCTCTTCAGTTAGCTGCGTCGAGCTTTCTCGTGGCTTTGTTGAAAGGGAGTGCTGTTTCGTTTTTCAGATGGCGAGAGCGTTTCTAGTGCTTTTATGTGCCAGTAGTAACTTTTATCGGGACTTGCTGACTTTGGGCTGATGGCTTGACGAGACATGTTGGCGATTTTTCGAGACATGTTGACTTTGGGCTGATGGTGTACATCCGGTGGTTGGATGACCACTGCTTTTATGAGGAATAGTGGTTTTCTTCAGGATTTATTCACTTTGAACTGATAGGCTTGCATAGGATTTGCATGAGCGAACGATCTCATTCGATCGCTTAATTGTTACGGTACAAAATAATCGATTGGTGTAGTTGATTCAAGTAGACAAACATCAAGATTTGAAAGGGCATTATTAAATTGTTGAATTTGAAAATTTTGTATCACCTGTGGGTAGGTTATGTAAAGAAGTGATTGATGTTAATAGATTTTTAGTTGACGGTAAAAAATAGTTTCTGAATTGGTATAGATCTGCTTGTGAAGAATGTCCCAAAACGAATTTCTTAAAACTTGATCCGGTAAAGTTTGAGCAAATTCTTAACCTCCTATAGGTTTCAATTTTCTTGTTTACCTTCACTAGAAACATTTTGAGAAATACTTTATGCACATATATCTTTGAAGTAGGTATAAGTTTTTTATTTTATACTAACACAAGGCTCCTTTTTTCTCGATATGTACAATCTGGATTTTTAAACTGAGCCATTGAATATTAAATTAATTTTGCGTAGCACAATATCCTAGTTGGACAATTTTTATGCGTTTAAAAATATATCAAATCACTAGAGAAATGGCATTGAAAGTGTGAACAGTCATTTTAACTAAATGATTAGCCCTAAACAAATAAAATCTCACCAAGCAAATACTTTGAACAGTGTGAAACAGTTCTGTGAACCACGGTGCCATACCAAAACGCAGCCGCGGAACCGAAGCCTCAATAAACACAAAGCCTACCCATTTCGCGGTTTTGAACGTCCGGTGCTTATACGGTTTCTGAACGCCCTAAATTCGGAGGGGGACTTCTCTACCGGTGTACAATGGGAATAACAGACGACTGGCGTTGAGGCTCATTCATCCAACTCTCACCTTTCTTGGTGGTTTTTGTGGTTTCGCTTACCTACATCAATGTCCCTATATTCTGCCATTTATTTTGATGGTTTCATTTCTCAATTCTGGCAGTACGATCGCTCGACCAAGCCACGTGTGGAGGATAAAATTACATAATCTTATAGGATGTAAGCAGTGGTCATTTGCATTTGTAGCATCCTCTGAATAGGAGGCTGTATAAAACGAGTTTTTGAAGTTTCTAAATAGCATAAGGGAGAGAAGGAAATGTGGCTTTAGTAATTTCGGTGGGAAATCTCATATTTTGAGGTAGTGAATTGTTATAACCATGTAGAATTTTAACAAGCGACTGCATCTTAGTGGATATGAAAGGTTGGTTGGTTTTTAATGGCGCAAGGGCCAGATCTAGCCAAGTTGCGCCAAGCAATGGCTTGATAAAAGAGACAGAGTATAAAGATTTGGAATAATTAAATTGAACTACAAGCTTTGGAATTGTTTGAAAGTATGCCTAATGCAAAGGTTACGAATAGATAATTCAGAAGTTACGAATAAACGCAACTTGCATCCTTTTTACCGTAAGTTTGACACGATCTGGCCCTTGCGCCATAAATATAAAACAGCCTTTTTATCTTAAAACCATTCCTATTACAAAATTTAGTGTTTTTGTGATGCAATTTTATTGATTGAGTTAGCCTATATGTTTGTGACTGTGTAGTAGCTTAAACTGTATCATTAGTTTCCATTCAGAATTAAGAACGTAAAATAACCTATTCTGCAACAAAATAACGATGATAATAGTATAGGAATAACACTTAAGAATGAAGAAGAATAATGATTATTTGTTGATGCTAATTAAATTGATATCTTATTCTTTCTTTATGTTTAATAAAACTCAACAAAAACAAGCTTACTTCTCACACAAAAACCTGTTAAAGAACTACTTTTGTAGTCCAAGGTTCCCTAAAGATAACATATCTTCGAAAACGGGTTGATTTGTTTTAAGGACTGAACGAGTGCTTATAGCTTTTCAAACCCTTGAAGGCACCCATTTTAAGCACTTGCAGTCACTATTAAATTCCAAGGAAACAACTGTAGAAACTTTTGTTTACTGTATCAAACAGACACTTTCAGCAAGCACAACAAATCATTTAAAAAAAAATCTAGATCGTGAGTCAGTAATTTGACTCAGTTATCGTAACCTACCCTTGACACGAGCTGCGAAAAACGGAGACTCGAACAAGCTGATAATTTCCTTTTACGGTTTCGCTGCTGATATTTAGTAGAAGGTGCATACTGTGTTGGTGCTTATGAATGGGTGATTCAAGGCGTGGGAAAACGTGCGAGAGCAGAGAAAGTTGTAAAATGTTTGGCATGATCAGCCATGCTCGTGACCTATATCTATTTCGGATAGTTCTTGCGCTCTTGCAGAAGGGTGTTTGTTGTGCGAAATTATGCCGCTAATCTCGATGGAAATCCGTGGTCTGTTTTAAATGCTTCGTGATACGGAATTCAGTTTGGGTTTCGATCATGTCTCGTAATACAAATTCGAACACATCTGAGTCGTTTTAAGCATGTTGGATCAAATACACTTGGGAGAAATCGTGTTTGAAATTTTAAATCCCGCCCGAGTAAACAACTGGTCTTGTCACGTGTTTACTGTTGGATTAATAGGGAATCCATACATGATTTCTGAGTTTTGTCGAAATTCGCTTACGCAACAGCTATAGGATTAGACAATCTAACATTTCTTTTACGAACAGTGAATTTTCTCGTATAAGACATGCAAAAAATTGAATAAACAGTTTTTGTGACAATGTATTTTGGTTTTTAACGTACTTAAAGTAATAACCATGTCTGTATAGTTCGATACACAATATGCTCTTTGTATACTATATTAAGCGTTCAAGCTATTACAGAATTACAATACATAAAAATGTAAATTTCAAAAAACAAAACAGGCAAAATTTACCCCTTCTGAAGTCAAGTATTCAGCAAAATGTTAAAATTTAAATTTAACGTCGAAACTAATAAAGGTTGCAATCCAGGAATTGAACCATTCATGCGCATTGATAAGAGTTTAAGAACATGAATATGCACTTCAAATCCCATAGCTCAGGTTGCAAATATGGTGGCGCGACCCCTTGGGCCACGCAAAAAGTTCATAAGGGAGAAGCGACAATGTTTCAGTAATAATAACCTTAAATATCTTGAAGAAATAAAACTGCCTTTGAAGAGTATGCAAATCCAACTAATTATAACATTCACACACACACACAGCATCATCATTTGAGAAACAGAACGTTCCCAACTTGTTACGGTTGTCTAGAACGATAAATTTTTATATTAATTGAAGCATTTCATCCGTAAGCATATAGTTGATTTTGACAGTTTCTACTTGGGTATCAGTCCTTCGTGAAAGTGTACCTTCTCTATTAAAAAAGGTATTACGATGATCATTTATCTATGGCTTAAGTCTCACTTGAAATATATATTATGATTTTAAGGAATTCGATTGGATTAAGAATACCTTTAACCCTCCAAATGTTTCTGACGAGATATCTCGTCCATCAAGATCTGAACAATTTTGTTAATGATGAGATATCTCTTCATCAAGATATTGCTGATTTTTTTGATGATGACAAAATCAAGATCTGAAAAGTTTTCTTCTACTATCTCATCTATCAAGATCCAGTCAGTTTTCTTCTAATGACGAGATGCCTCGTCGAGACAACCACCAGGAGGGTTAAGAATGATCCACTATTAAAATCTACAGGGAGCCTGGATATAGTTGATATATAGATTTGTTGGGAGCTTGGAAGCAAAATGTCTGAGAACTGCCATTATATTTGGAAGGGACTAACTCACCTGTCCCAATGTCCCAATTGTGACTAATGAAGGATCAGTTCACATTTTTAAAGGATTGCATTAAAAGAATCAATTCAAATAAAATGGAATGAAGAAGTATAAAGTACACGTGATTTGGGTTCTGTAGATTGTTGAGAGGTAAAAAAAATAACGGTTCGTGAGTAAAATGTTCAAAGGCAAAACCCATTGTTTGCATCTCATTCCACATACAGATGCATACAAAAACCCATCTAAACCCAAACTAAGATGATAAGTAAATTAACAAACAGAATTGAGACTGTACTTTCAATCTGGAGAAGTGAACCTTTCAGAAAAAAAAAAGAAGTCTGCGAATGCACTTCCTGAAAGTCGAGTTATCAGCATACGCATAACGAAAATATGAGATGATGCTTTTAGTAAGAACAAGCATGGGTGGAAGAAAATTGTTCATTGGAAAAAGAGATGTTCCAAAAATAACCTGTTACACTCGTACTCGTCCAAGCGAGCAGTCCGACGGATGCACGACACAAAAGTAAGGAACTGCTGAATTGGAAAGGACAAAAAGCACACTTTAAAAACTTTATGTTATACCCACCACTGAATCAAATAATGAACCCGTTCGTCTTCGCCTATCATGGCGTCTGTGCGGAGTGTTTAGCTTCAACAGATCCCCTCTAAATCGAGAATCGTCTCCTTTAGTGTTTTCGTACGCGTGTTGGTTTTTTCACTTTCATTCTCGCTTTTCAAGGTGGTGTTTATGGTGGGATCTCAAAGAAGTGAGTTTAGGTGGTAGTTTGGATCACTTGGAAATGCAACGTTGTAATGGTAGTTATAACGTCACTACATTTCAGTTACGCTTTGTCGAGTCCTTTTCAGATAATGGGTTCTATTGAAAAGTGCCAGTTTTTTCACTGTCTTAGTCGCTAAAGAAGTTTCCCTCTGTCTTTTAACTGAAAAGGATTCACTTTCAAATCTAATTTATCCATTGGTAAAGCGTTAAGCTTCAGATACTTTGAATGAGAAGTTGAAGAATATCTAACTCAAAGTTTTAGAAGTCGGATGGATAAAATTATACATTGATAATTCAGTTGCATTTGAAAATTTTTTACATTTTGTATGTACATTTGACTTATTTAGTATGTTTTTTGTAAGCAATTCATTCAAGGAAACCTGAATTCCTGATGATTACCATTACTACACACAATATATTATGCGAAGCAATAAAGTATCTAGCGTAGATTTGCATTTATAAATGCCTCGAAAGAACAAGATACTCAATTCCGTAATTACTTAATATCCTGCAGGTATCAAACATTTAAAGAATATTGAGTATTTTTTGCAATTAAATTTAAGTATATACCGGTTTAAAGCACTTCCAACTGAATTTTATGTGATTTTCGCCACAAGATGTTTCATTGACGCAATTCATTGAATTTTTTGTAATTTCGAAAATTATAAAGTTGTAACTTATTTTTTAATAATTTTAGACAAATTGTTAGAAAACGGCAATACATTCTCTCAAGTTTGTCATGGACAATTTATTTTTAAGTTCCTTTAAACTAATTTTAATTTTGAGTTTAACTTTCTAACGGAACTTTTTCACAGGTGAAAATGCTTTGGATGATTTTTATAATTTTTCTCTGTTTTCAAAGGTTTTCTCCAATATGCGACAATAAACTCAGGAAATAGTTTCTTTGAGACTCGCCTTGCTCGGCTTTGGATAGAAGACATTAGCCACATTTCATAATATCAGTATGAAACATTTATTGCACTATAATGAGAATGCATTTTAATTTTGAAAGCATATAGAGGGTAAAGCTACAAATGAACTCAACGGTAATTAAAATACCATACTAGTAGTTATTTTAAAATGTGGATCTAAAAGAGTTAGAAAAGGTTACCAGCTATTTTATGAAAACTAGAAACTTTTTGTGTAATTTGTTGTCTTAATTTATGATCTATGCGGCCAGAACTATACCAATCTATAACGGATTTATCTATTAGGATGAATAGTTATTCATCCTAATAACATAATGCCTAATGACATAACATCCTAATAACATAATGCCTAATGACATAACATCCTAATAACATAACCATAATGCCACTGTACAAACAAGCGTCATTTTGAGTATGGGTGACTATGGGGAAACATTATTTTGTTTTCCGCGGATGTGGCAGCGGAAGGAAGCAATTTACTAGCCTAGATCTAGGCGACAAACAAAAATCTTAATAAATACAATCCCAATTGTGATTAAGTGCGCCAATGTACAAACTTGAATACATTTCTTCAAGCATCCTCTATGAAAAATAGGATAACTCCCGTTTCTATGGCAACAGAAAGAGGCACACTTTGTGTGTGGAGCAGATCTCGTGGTATACAGATAGTAGATAGTCTACTACAAACACTTTATTGGCACCATTCATGAATTAAACATGCACAATCTATAAAACTGATATTCTCAACACAAGGAGTCGTTAAACTCAGCTACTGGAATTTCACTCTAGAGGTGAAATAAAGCCAAGTAGAGACAGATGTGAGAAAAACAAATGCCATTACTGTCGACACCACACAATACTGCAACGGTCTCTGACTTTTGTCAGTCGTAAAAATATATCCCTAAGTACCCTTCCTCCCTCACCAAGTGGTCATTAGAGCTAATTGCTCAACGACCGAGAATATCCACAACTGCAAACAGTGTTTCCATCTCGCATCCGGACAATCCATTGTCTGTCCATTCCGCGAAAGTCCGGGTCCGTCACACAACACCCAATTAACACACACCCCGGCTACCTGGTATATTCCCTCCAGCCGTCTCGCAAACGGTCGAACTTTTCAAATAAACAATTTACCTCTCTGTATGTCCAACTGCGTATCCCTAATGAAGGCGGGGTACGGCAGGGCTGTATTTGCTGAATAATTCACGCGAATCAATCGGTGATTCAGGAATAGATACCTCGCGGTAACGATGCTAACGACACGCGCCGGGGTCAGTACCGTTGTTGGGAAGTCGGCGATCGGTAATTGCAGAAACACGACATTTATGACACGTATGTGTGTCCGATCGCGTGTAGCCATGACAACTGTCGCACGTGGCACTGGACACGGATTTAATGAGCGGAGCATGTGCCCCCTTATACTCGGTAGGGGATGCGAGTGTTGTGACAATGTTGCGTGTGTTGGGGGCTCTCTGGTGGGTTTCAAATACAATGGGGACACGTGGCGATGATATCAAAATTGTTGAGGTTCCAGGATTTGACTTTTGGGGGAACATGACTGCGTGTGGACACCAGGATATTTGACCATGGCACTGTTTGTCATGCGGATACGGTTAGTTTGTATGTTAGTGCTCACTATGTTTTAATATTGAAGAATTACTATGTGTGTATAGGAATGATTTCCTGCAACTCAAAATTTTCAGGAAGTGCGTTTAAAGTTTTCAATTGCTAAAATATTTTAATAGTCTGTTACATTTTAACAATGACTGTTCTGGTACTAATGTCACTGCTCTCCAGGTTGCATTCTTTTATTAGTTCACCAGTAAAGCGAACATAAAGAATCTTTATTTCTTATATTTTAAGAAAGTTTTGTACTTTAATTTTAACCATATTTAATTTAGTAACAAAAGGGCATTCAAAATTTTACTATTTTTCAAAAAAATTTTGCGTTTATGTTTCTTAAAGGTCTTTCTTTTGTCTCAACTTCAGAGATATTTTAGTCTTCACAATCATTCTTTTACGTTCCTTGTAAAACTATAAAAGTCGAATATTTCAAAACTAATATTTTCTTTTTCATCTTCGAACTGCCACGTTCATCAAAATGCCAAAATTCGAGGTCAAAAAGTTTCCTTACCTAAAACTGTTTCTCTATCTGCTAAATAAGTCATTTATTTATATCTTTTATTCATTTTTATGTACCTCAAAATTGGTAACAAAGTTTATTCTTGAGAATTGACATTTTTGAAATTTTTTTCTCTTATATTCTCGTCACATTTATTTACTACCTGAAGAGAAACTGCTTTGGAACAGGTTTCGGAATTAAAACAATAAAAATTTAGGAAATAAAATTATTCCAAAATCTCCGAAAATAAGAAGTAAATACTACATTTTCTAGTCTTGTACGAACAGGATTCGACTTAACCGGCATTTTGCACTGGGTTCTGGATCCAACGTCCATTATCTCTTACGTTATCATAATTCCTGTCTCTAGCTGCCGAAACAAAAAGGCCAACAAATGGCCCATTACTCTTTATAACAATTAGCGGTGATATCCCGATCGTGGTCATCGGACGAGAACAATGATTGAGCCTGCATCGGAAGCCCGACTTCCTCTGCGATGCCATGGCTACGATTTGTTTCGTCGATTAAGTGCACAGCCACCGTGCATTGTATTCTAATAGGTTATTAAGAGTCTCTCAATCTTCATTTTCCGAAGGTGACATCATCATCTCGTTCGCTTCCGTCACTTTTGCGTTTACAAGGCACTTTGTCTCTCAATTATCAATTAGACCTTTAGTTATTCCTTTATTAAACCCTTTCACTTGTTATTGGTGCGAAAACTTAAGTAAGTTTCTCTGTCTGGTCTACTACGAGAATTTCTTCAGACTGAAAGTCTGACTGCTTCAGCATAAACGAGATTTAGCCCTTTTCTGTAGGGATGTTATGGTGTATTTATTCCCAATTCTTCATATCGATGTTCCCGAAGAACAACGACGCAAGTGAAATCAGTCAATTTATTCAGAAAAAGAATGATCACTATAATTACAGGATGTGAGAAACTTTGAGGGTAATAAAAGTGGGGTTAATATTTGAATTATGTTACTTTAAATAATGCCACTCATGTATTTATATCTTGAAAAATCCTCCCAAATTTACGGATGGGCCGCTGTAGCCCAGTTGGAAGAGCAACGAATTAGCAACCGGAGGGTTGCGAGTTCGAAACTCAGTCCAGCCAAAGACCGTCGTGTACACGGGGACTGGTGCACGTTAAATCTGTCGTGGCCTCAAATGTCCGTACGTTGGTGTGGTGTGGAAGTTTGGAGAGTGGGGTGCCAGCTCAGGTGTTGACCTCGTCATTTGAACGTGGTTCAAAATTACGAGGGGCGCTGTTTCTGGATCTTTTCCTTAGGAATCGATCCCGGATGGTCCCCAATAGCCCTTTCCTCTCCAGTGCGACGTTAGTTAATTACGTACCTACCCAATTTTACGGAAATTTCTTCCGGGACAGCAATATATTGGACATTTCAATCACAATACCAAAACACGCGGAAAGGTATATTAAAGACAATTTACGATGACCATTCAAAACGATAGAAAACAGATATTTTGACTTTCTCATAACATTCTTACAAGAGAGACTGAAAAAATCTCGACATTTTCAATGTTGACGCCGCCGCGGTTTCAATTTAAAAAACTTCCACGAAATGAGCGTACCTATTTTCGTTTCCCTAAACGTGCCTAATCACAAACCTGCCCCTCCCGTTACACACAAGGGGGTTCAAAAGACCTTGACCTCCCCGCAACGTGTGGCCCGATCTTCAACCCACCCACCAAAAGGCTCATTTTCGCCTCAGACTACCCGGGTCTGAGGAGGGGAGGAAA
Organism: Meta bourneti; assembly: GCA_933210815.1. Taxonomy (NCBI): domain Eukaryota; kingdom Metazoa; phylum Arthropoda; class Arachnida; order Araneae; family Tetragnathidae; genus Meta; species Meta bourneti. The sequence goes on along the minus strand of OW119929.1, from coordinate 45,866,032 downwards.
GCAGAGTCTGTGCACCAGCGAGCACACTGGGCAGTCACGGATTGCAGGGAAAAACAAAAAAGTGGACAAAATGTCGGTGTGGCCTTTAATTCCCGATGCAAATCCGTCCAGCCTTCCCACGACGGCGGACTGTTTTCATCCTTGAGTGGTGCCGGTGGTCACCAAAGCAAGACAAGGAGCCATATCCCTAACCGCTCTTTACCCGATCATGATAATTGGTCTGGAGTTAGCGACCGATAGACCATCGGTCTCTGCACCCCCACCCGGTGGGGTGCACCGGAAGTGTGGCACCGTGGGAATGGCCACGTCTGTCCGCGCTTGTCTTTAAACGCTTGCGTGCGGCCCTTGTGTCTTGGGGTCTGGTCTGCGGACTTCCTTCCTCGCTTCCTCCCGGCATGCGGTGGCATTTAGGGGCATTGTTTCTTGGACAGGTGGCGAAGGCAGTATCAATGCAAAGCGACGCTACTTATCCGATCAATGAGGTGGATATTACTACATTTTTATTTTCATGCTTTAATACATGGTTATTCCATACTGACTACCTACAAATACGCTTACACCATATTGTGGAATCTGTTCCCTTCGAACTGGTGGATTTATCCCTTCGGGACGGATCCCGGACCGTCGCCAATAGCACGTTGTGTTTCTCCAGTGCGACATTAACTAACTACCTACCTGCCTTTGCGAACTGGACAAGATAACTGGGCAGGTAGGTATTTTAATTAACATCGTACTGGAGCAACACAAAGGGGTATTGGCGACAGTCCGGGATCAAACCCGAAAGGAAAGATTCGAGGACAGCACCTTGTAATTTTGAACCACGGTCAGATGATGACGTCACACCTGCACTGGCACCCCACTCTCCAAACTTCCACACCTCGTCAACGTGAGGACATTTGAGGCCCCTACATATTTAACATGCACCAGCCCCCTTTGTACACGACGGTCTTTGATTGGATTCGAACTCCCAATCCTCCAGTTGCTAGTCTGTTACTCTTTCAACCGGGCTATCACGACCCGAGATGCTGGGATAGTTTATGATAGTCGCACTGGAGCAACACAACGGGCTATTGGCTAATACAATGGAAGTTTTACTGACACAGAATCGAGAAATACAATCAGGTTAAGGGAGGTAGGAGGTACAGGAATCAAACCTGTACCTCCTACCGGCTGCTAGCGTAGTGGGCAAATCCATAGACATCAAAGGTGTTGAGTATTACGAGGGGAGGCTGAATTTTTGAGTCTCACTATAAAGTTCTAAGGTTTAAGGATACGTTTTTAATTCAGAGTTGGGCTTATTTTTCTTTTCAAAAATAATTACTTTCAAACTGTACTTACTTATCATTCTAATGGAATCTAAATAAACTGAACGCAATCTAATAATATTATGTCTAAATGGAGTGTAATTCCCATTTTAGATAGACTAGTTGTTTTAATCTAATATAAGCAGAAAAATATTTTAATTCGGTGTGAGAGCAAATACGACTCGTATAAAGGGATTGCGCAGAGCAATAATACAGCTGCCTCCTCGCTGCGTTGATTTTTTAAAGAACTAGACGGAAAAAAACCGAATCCCACTAGATTTGATTTCATGCATTGTGTCTACGTTTGAAGCTCTATACTGCAAACGGATCCACCACAAAGTAAATGATTCACAGACTCGCTATAAACCACATAATAATTAAATAAGATATTTTCTCAATTACCCTCCAGTTAACCGGAAATGGTCAACGACTGTTCTTGATTCCATTAAGCATTGGAAAAAATGTTTAAAATTGTTTTCTGAATCGTTTCAAAACTGGACATCAGACCTGCTATTGAATTGAATTTAACACTGAATTCAGCTGCGAGTCGATGATTAAAAAAACAGGTTATTCTTTCCAGTACTGTCTAACCACGAAAAGAACACTTACATAGTCGGCATTAAAGTGCAAATATTTGAAAAGAAAATATATGGGTCGTGTAATTCCATTAGATTTATGAGAAAAGTCACCTAAGGCCTAATAAAAAAAAACATCGTTATTTGGATTCATAATTAAACTTAAATCCTCCAGAATTTAGTTGGATTATAATAGAAAGGAGTAAACAACTCCATTCCACTGTATTTTCTAATCTTTATGTTTTTACCATTATATTCAATCCAACTAATAATGCATACAATAATCATCCAGTCAATTTGATTACCATTGCTTAAATAACTATTCTCTAATCTTAAACTTATGTAGGTTACACAAATATTCTCCAGGTAACAATTGAGGTAGCAATTTGAGTAAATTTTTAGCAATTTTACTTCGTTTAAATACATCATTTAATCTTTCATCACATGAAGCAAAAACCACTTAATATATCCAACACCCAACCCTTTTCAGTTCAGTAGAAATAAATTTAAACTTCCTTGGACAGTAATTTATTTCGCTTGGTGTATATAACATTCGTTATTCCATAGAACTCTTAACAATTTAAAGTATGGACTATACTTTCAATAAAACGAGAATGTGCTGACATTAATTGGTTTATCCAATGGCATACCTTAGAAATATTTCGTAACGTCCTAAGCAACAGCTTAGATTCAGGAGTCAACATCGTCAGGTCTTCTACTGACCGCCGGTCGTAAATCTGCAAGCGGATCCATCTAAAAGATCCTAGATGGCTTGGCAACCCCTTCTTTAATTAAATGTTCCTCACTAAGAAATAGATGGACAAGGGGAAGGGAGAAAGACTTTAAACTCTCTGACTGAACGAAGTTTTTTGGTGTGCGATATCAACGGCCATTTGAGTTGATCCCTATAATATCTTAATTCCTTTTTATAGCGCCCTCCCAAGGGACCAATATCCCTGTATTCTATATACAGAACTTTAAAAATTAAACGTAAGTATTGTAAATTTCTCTAGTAATTATTTTAATTGTATTTTGGCTGCGTCGTTGTGAGCAAATCACACGGACCAGTACATTACAATACACATGAAACTATTTACTTAAAATTCAACTAAATAATTATTTTAATAAAATTGGATTTAAGTAATTTATATAAAGCTGCATAAAATTATGTGTATAAAACATATCTACAAAGTGTCCGTTGTGAATACCATGACGCAGTGTAATATTTCGTGGCACACTTGACCACGCCGGCATAGCGAATCATTGATTTAATCCATTTAATGGCGTATATTAACTTTTTCCGTGACCTACTTTCCCGCAAAGCAACAGAAATTCAATGTCCAAACATCCACATTAAAATTTAAAGGTCTAAAATTGAAATAACATTGAAGGGTTGGTTGTGTTTTTGTGACTCAAGGGCCATACGTGGCCGAACACAAGATAGGCAACGTCAAGTAATGGACATGCACCCACAAAAAAAAGGTTTTACTGGCACATAAAAGAGAAATACATCCAGGGTTAAGTTAGAAATATAAACCTACGCCGCCTACAACATTGAAAGGACTTATGTAAAAAAATTTAAACGAATCTCCAATGCCTTTCTCTGATCTCTGGCAGCGTTCTTTAAAGACAGATAATATCGGTTTGGGTGGGCTGAATTTTGTAACCGCATACCCCCAAGCTTTTCCTTAATGTCTCCGTCGTCCAACGCCTACCAGTCCCGTACTGTATACACACTACCACGACTAATGGTGCTAATATAAAAAAAGACAAAATAGGCGGTACCAGTGGACTCACCGTAATCGTCGCAGAGGCTGTTGGGGGAGTTGAGCTGCAATAATTGAAGATAGTGGTGAGAAAAGCGATTGGAGTCGCTGATAATAACGGCCGCGACTTGATATGCTTATTTTGTTCTTTCAGGCACATACCGAGAACTGCTATTTTCCCCAGTGATGGTTTATTTCTTTGCTTTAATGGTTTCTCTTGCAAAAATAAAACGACAGCCGTTTTATTCAGGGATTTTTTTAGCAAAGTGGGAGAGAATTCGGTTTAGAATGTGGCAATTTAAAAATAAAAAGCGGGGTGAGATGAAATAAATTTGTTTTGGGAGAAAGGGTCGTATCCCTCCCAGCTATCGGGAAAAATCCCACCAAAAGGTTGTCGATTGATTGGTGTGGTTTGATGGCTAAAGGGTGTAGATTTTGTAGGTTTTGAATATCACGGAGGCGAGGCATCTTGTTTTTTGAGAAACACTTGTATTTTAAATTAATCTATTACATTTATAAACTGTAATATTTGCTTCTCAATTGAACTACGATAGGTATTTTCTATCAAACTAGATGTAGGTGGTGGATCATATTTCCTGCACGTATTCCGAACGTGACGTCGCGGCTTGTTTCGAATGCTATTTTAGCATTTCGTCAATAAAAATTTCAAAGAATGAATGTTCCGAATTGATATATAACAATTTATTGGTCAACGCTAGTTAGATTTAATGCCAAACCTCAGCAAAACGACGATAAGCAACATTTTAAGGTACATCAGATATGTATCATACTAGAGGGTAGCGGAAGTAAAATCACTTTCCTCAGGGATTGGTTTCCACTGAAAGTCTACATGATGTAGCTCATAGGCAGCCTCTTCCCTTACCGAGTTTGCTATCTTTCTAGAAATCGACTTTCCCAAGATTTTCCATCTGATTTGTTTGTTTACACTGAAAACCCCTCTCATACATGATATAGCTCACGGGCAGGTCCATTTAGAAATATTAGCCCCCATTTCTAAAAAGATAGCAAACCCTTACCGAAATTTGCTATCTTCCTAGAAACTTCGAGGTTTTCCGCCTGGTTTGTTTACAGAGCTTTTAAACTCACAAGAACGCATTACTCACAATTATAATTCCCATACATGGAAAAATATTTTCCTTAAAACACATTAAAAACATTTCCAGTCTCAGCGGTAATGCAAATACACAGCAGAATTGTTGACATTCCGACCCATTTAAAACCAAATGAACGTAAACGAGACGAAACGTGTGAAAAGATCGCGAAAAATAAAAGAATAATTGCAATAAAACGACTGCAGTTTGTTGGTTCTGAAGGAAAACTCCAGATACCGCACCACTATAATAAGCTCTCCTAAACGCATCTTTTCCAGCAGAGAGGCAAAGAGGCACTATCAAAAAGAGAGAAAAGAGAGCATCGGGGAGGGCGGCAGCGAATGAGAGAGAGAGAAAAAAGAGAGAAGTCCGTAATTGAACACTGTCAGTCTGAGATGGCTGGACTATAGGTGTGTAATTTCCGCCGGCGCCAGGCCGGTAGCCCTGCTTGTCACCGACAGCCCTATAATCAGCCGCTTACACCACTCCAATCGGCGGCCCCGAAAACTGCCCGGGTCGGCCCTTTGTCTCTGCGACCGGCTGAATGGGAACCCGAGAGAGGTTAGCCAATTTGGCGGAGGCTAAATTGACAGGGAGATCTCTTCCCATGCGAATTTTCATCTTCGTTTAGCGTTGGAAATTATTTCAAGTATTAAATTGTCACTTTCGTAAGTATTAAGTGGGATTCCTCCTGGAAATTAATGGATTTGGGTTTCCAGCGGAATTCTAGACGACTTTCTGGAATTCTTCTGCATTCATGTTTCTAGTTAGGTTTATTTTTCATATTCTTAAGTTAGATTTGATTGGGAAATCGGGGTGGCCACAAATGGCGACAAAGCCGTCAGTCGTTTAGCGAGAACAAGGGGCTGAAGTGATAAAATGTTTCATTAGCGTTATCTACAGTATTTGCAACTATACTGTCAAGAATTTTAGGGCAGGTAGTCCTAAAATTCTCGAAAATACAGTTGCAGTACACCGCTTGTCAAAACAACTGCAAATAAAAGTTAGTTTTATTCATCGAATTAAGATGTGCGATGTTTGGATATAGTTAGTTTTTGATGGAAAACGTAAGTAGTAAAACACAAAACATACCAAGAGGCACAAAATGTGAAGAAAGCAATTTTATAAATATATGCTGGAAATTATGCGTGTAGCTTTTCTATGTGAAATAGCACTAAGGCGATAAAATTTGATTGTAATGCACATAAAAATGCGCATACATTTAAGAGACTAATAGTTTAAAGGAGTAACCAATGCGAGTCTTTCAGATGAGAGTGATAAAGTAAAATCCGAAGAAAAGAATGCCATAATATCAATAATTGCAAAAAAAAAATTCAATTCGTAAATTCATTTAGTTTCAATTTTTCGCTTATATTATTATATTTCCAGCATATATTTATGAAATTCGCTTATATATATTATTTTTTAAATTAATGAGTCACTTAGTTACTTGACTCCTTTGGACCCAACAGGTCAGACATCCCCTTTAGCCCTGACACGATATATATATATATATATATATATATATATATATATATATATATAATTCAAAATTACAAACCAAAACAAAGAGAAATCCAAAAATTTTAAAATCAAGAAATTTAAGAAAATTTTGAAAAAAAATTATGGAAGTGTTGGTGGATCAGGGCGGAGCCTCACCCAGTCAACACAATATGGTGTTTTCTGCGTGTGAGCGGCAGAACACCAAAAGTAGCTCACGCACCCCTCCAAACACCATAAGAAAATAAATTAGAAAACAAAAATTAGAAAAACAAAACCAGTGACAACCAAGGACACAAACCAAAGATAAATATAATACAAAATTAAAATTAAATTAAATTAAATTAAAAAGGATATATATATATATATATATATATACCAAAGAAATGTAAAAAAGAAGTAATATATATATTACTTCTTTTTTACATTCCTTTGGTTACCACATTTTACTTTTGGTTTTGACAATGACAAACTTTGAAAATCGGTGTAAAATCATGCACGTAACATTCTCAATTGCTTCCCTGACTTTTGATGACATTGTACTAATCCACCCTTCTCCTGCAGATGACCACTCTGGCATCGATGCCTCCAATAGTCCAGACCCATCCAGCAGTCCCCCCTACAACCTGAAGGTGAAAAAGCAGAGGAAAGCGAGGACGGCCTTCACAGACCACCAACTCCAAACACTAGAAAAGAGCTTTGAAAGACAAAAGTATCTGAGCGTGCAAGACAGAATGGAGCTTGCGGCCAAACTCAACCTCACAGACACGCAAGTCAAGACATGGTACCAAAACAGAAGGTAACCACCCTCTCTAAAGCTCCTACACTATCAGTGCTTACAACAATCATTTTGAACCCTCCAAGTGATTTCGATGAGATATCTTGTTCGCAAGATCTGATCAAGTTTGATAATGACGATATCTCGTCAAGATACTGCCGGTTTCTTTTATTAGGACAAGATCAAAAGCTGGTTAGTTTTCTTCTAATGACGAGATATCTCATTCAAGATCTGGTTAGTTTTGCTAAGGATGAGGTACCTCGTCGATTCAACCACCAGGAGGGTTAATTTGGAAATAAGTCCATAAGTTATGCTGAAGTATAGTCATACCACGCATGCTTATTTAGCAAGCAGAAATTTGATCTCAGGTTCCCACATCTGCAATTGTTGGGAATTATTTTAATTGTGATAAAGGGAGACTTGTGAAAAGAGGGAATTATGAATCATAGCAGATGTATCAAATATTTAGAATTACCTAGTTCTACATTTCCTTCAGTTGCCACGATTTGTTGGGACGATGGATTATGAATTTTTTCCAAAAATAATTTAGTGTAAGTTATTTATATTGGGGACATTTGAGTAGTAAATAAACTGTTCAGAGTACAAGAGTTAAAAGAAAAAGGCCCTGATCGAAACAGGAAGGGTTATAGGAAATGCAAAACGTTTAAGAATACACGATAAACTTCACTTTGTTTAAAGTTTGATATTTCTTTGTCTTTTGTATAGATGGGTATCGATATCCAGTTATGTGCTTTTGATTTTATAGCTTCTATTGTTCCTTAAAAGAAAGCTGGACATATTTGTAGGAAGAAAAAGCTGGCAAATCTGTTATCCTAGCATTGTATTTTACTTTTATGTTACTCACATTCACATTATTTGAACTGTTTCTAGAAGTATTGTGAAATGGATAATATAAATAATGTGTCTTAAAACTCTTAAATTTTGAGTCGTATATCTACCATCGTATCAGCAAAAGAACGTTTGTACAATCGGAACTCATAGGAACTTCATTCTCCGTGGCATTTGGGACCAGACCATTGTGAAAACTGTCGTTTATCAAAAGCACTTTGCTTGACATCGATTTTTGTTTTTCTCAGTGTGAGTGAGAATATATAACGTAATATAGACTCAAAAATGTCGCTAACGAAAAACAAACTCGAGGCGATTGTAAAAATTATTTATCTTATGTCAACTTTAAGCCCATCGTTATTTTTAAAATAAAAATAATTAACGTCTTAAATCACACAATTTGAATTACAAACAATAACAATTTATTTAAAGGTATTGAAATAGTATAAATTCAATAATATACTATGTAATGGGTTTTGTACCACAGCTAATTTTCATTCAATTTCAAGAATTACAGAACTCGAAAATAATGAAATAATGTTTAACTTATCCAGTGTAACTTCTGGTGTAATATATAGAATGTCTTAAGTAACAAATTTTAAGTATATCTCACCAATAAAACTAATTTGCCAACCATTTAACGAATTTCTTATATAATTCATAATTCCATTTAACCTTTTCAAAAATGTTTTTGAATTGAATTTCTTAAGTATTTGAAACCCTTAAGGTTATATAATTTTGTTAACTACAATTCTACATTTTCATGTCATAAAAACATCTATTTAGAGATATACGTCCCATGAGGCCAAAGGTAAACGTATCAGAATCAAAAGTTAATCTAGTGTTTAAAGTATATAAACAAACTTATTCACAAGAGGTTTAGAAACATATATAAAAACTGTTCACTTCGGTGCTCAATGGCTTTGCCCGCTATAGCATCCTATTCTCTGTAGGATTTTATATGTTTGTCGATTTACTTGTCGTTGTTTGGCCAAATATGGCCCCCTTGCGCCATAAAACCAAACTCAATTTAAGTGTCGTTATAAATACGCTACACACGTGATATACGCTAGTCATTCCAGGTTAATACCTTACTGTTAAGTGTAGAGTTAACGATTCATTGACTTTTATCCATCATTTTTCTTGATATGGATTTTTTAAACTTCCAGGACAAAATGGAAGCGACAGACTGCTGTCGGACTCGAACTGCTAGCCGAAGCGGGGAACTTCGCTGCTGTGCAGCGCATGCTCCAGACGTCCCCCTACTGGATCAACCACTACGCCTCAGGCCTGCCTTTCACTGGTGTGTCCGGCATGGATTACTACCGACAAGCGACGGCAGTAGCTCTACAGAAACCCATGGCGTACCGCATGTATCCCTCTGCCCCGGCTGCCACCCTCGGCCTGCCCGTCAACTTCCCCAGTCAGGGCATCCACTCCAGTGTTCCTTCGGTGGCTGGTGGCAGCGCCACCTCCCCGAACTCGCCTCTGTCCACCTCCACAGCCTCCGCGCTACCTCCTTACTTCAGCAGGGAGCCCCCATGCTGAAAGTTACAGGGGCAATCCTCTTTAGGACCGATATATTAATTTATTTCCATGTGATCAAGGACCCAGTGAGAGATGCAATCCAAAAGGCGGTCGCCGATCTAAATCAACAAGTGGTGTGTACAGAGCGCTGACCCATCCTTTTGGGATCTGATCGTAACTTATTTGTCGTAGTGCGGCTTCCGGAGAAGGTAATTTGAGTCACGGGGATTCTGAACTAGTCTATAAGTTCTCTAGTGATGGTTGTCTCGACGTGGTATCTCGTCATTAGCAAAACTGACCAAATTTTGATGAGCGAGATATCTCGTCATTAGAAAACTGGCCAAATCTCCATCTCGTCATCATAAAAAAATGGCAATATTTTTATGACGAGATATCTCGTCATTAACAAAACTGGCCAAGTTTTGATGGACGAGATATCTCGTCATTAGCAAAATTGGTCAAATCTGAATGGACGAGATGTCTCCCCCATCATTAGAAAAATAACCAAATCTCCATCTCGTCATCATAAAAAAAAATTGGCAATATTTTGAGGACGAGATATCTCGTCATTAACAAAACTGGCCAAATTTTGATGGACGAGATATCGCGTCAATATAAAAACTGATCAGATCTTGATTTCGTCAATATAAAAAAATATGAAAATCATTAGCAATCTATATATCTCTATCGAGATATCTCGTCATCAGTTTTGCTAATGACGAGATATCTCGTCACTAGGAAAACATTGGAAAAACTAAACAGATCTGATCTCGTCATCATAAAAAATCGGTAATATATTGATGACGAGGTATCTCGTCATTAGCAAAATTAGTCAAATCTTGATGGACGAGATATCTCGTCGAAACCACTTGGAGGGTTAAATTAGGAGAAAGGTGGTAAACTATATAAATTCCTTGTTCAGAAATCAACTGACTTAAGGTCGACTGCATTCTTCCGGGAGCCGCACTACATCACTCTATGAGCCTCACAATTCCATGCAGCTGTAAACTCAGACGCCTTATCTGAAACGTATGGAATAGGGCGACTGAGTATTAACATTCTTAGCAGGTTGAATGATTTGAATATTTTGTTTGGTCTGAGGATGATTCCTTGAATCAAAATAATTTTTCATTTCTCATTTGGCGGGTCGCACATTAAGCCAACATGCGACAAGACATATGTCATATATATTCGGTTCCTGAACGGACGCATTCGCATGTCACACTTTTGGCTCAATGTGCGACACCTAAGCGGTATGGAAGGAAAGTATTCAAAAGGTCGAATGTCGGAGGTTGAAAGAATAAAACATACGAATATCTTTGCTTGAGCCAAGGAAAAGTAATTCGATATTTCAATCTCAGTTGAAAAATCCATTCTCTCTGCATTTAATTGCACAAATTAAATGTCATACTCATGAAGGAGAGCTAGAAGTCAAATATCGTATTACGCTTCTGATATTTATTTACTCTACATTATATTTGCTTTTATTTTATTTTTTAGTTAAATTTATTATACATTTAATTTTATTAAAATAAATTTTTAAAATATTTTAAGTATTATTTTAAAGATTAAGAGAAATTTATCGATGTTATGGGATTATGATATCAATCTTAGAGTAATCTATAAGATATTTTTCTACAATTTGAAAACAATGAAGCATATTAAAATCCAGTTCAATGTCTAAAGGCAGGATGAAATCGGAAATCCTCATTAGAGCGGTATGGGTCAAATAAATATACTAATCTCTTAGGAAAGTTGAGGAAACTTAAAAAATTTTCAAACCACGCAGATCCTTATTCCAAACCTTTTGAATTCTTGTAGGTGAGGCTCATAAGGTGAGAATGAAACATCTTTTCAGTGTTGAAAAATTCAATATCTGTCTCATTTTTTCTGGAGTAATTTGTTCATGTCCTGTAAATGTAACGAACAAAGCAATTCATTGTACAAAGATGCCATATTCTGCTGTTGTAACATACTACATTTCCTCTCTTCGTTTGAATGTATATTTATGTTTCTGTCCACAAGTAGTTGTACAGATATTGGAAACAACACTCTGTTTTCAAAGATGACATGTTTGTCTAACTCCTGTAACTGTTCATACAATTGAAAAATTGTGTTGCAGTCGAACTTCCATACGTGTAATGAATTAATTCGACAAAAAAGGTGGGGAATGAAAATAATTTTTTATTGCTCTGAATTGCATAAGTAAACAAATTTGACATTTATCTAGTCAGTATTGCAAAATAGATAAATGTATTTCAATGAACATTAAGTGATTTGATTCGTGAATCCAAAGTGATCGCCTTATGTACTGTTGATAGCTTACACTATTGTGAATATCAATCAGTTTAAAATTACTATCCTTCAGAAACTCGAAGTTTCTGATTGCTTCATATACAAATAATTATTTTTTTATTTTTGCTTGTACAAAACACAAACTACAAGAAATTGCGTGACAATTTGTTAAATTTTAATTTTAAATCGTTATTATTCACTTTAAATTTCTAAATTTGTTAATAATTAAAATTTGTTAACCATAATTTAAAATTTGTTAATAATAAATTAAATTTTGTTAATAATTTAAAATTTTATTTCAATTTGTAAAATTTTTATTTTCATTCTCGTTGGTAACCTTTATATTGTCGGCCAAATCAATCTTATTCCAAATATAAGGCAATCATCTTTGGAAATTAATGAATTAAAAACTTAGAGTAATTTGGGCGAATAAAAGTTATTAGACACATAATTTGTCCTAATGTATCAAGAAAAAAATATTTGATCCCTAAAAAGTTCTCATATACATGAAAGTTTGACTGCACTTTGTGATAATTTTTTTATTTAACATTGTTATTTTAATTGCTTCGAATCTATCTTGAATATTTTATGACTACTTAATTTGAAAAGTAAATGACTTCATGAACCATTTACTGTAGACCAGGCATCGAACATTGCAGAGCAATGTTTAATGCTTATGTTCTCCTGCCTGCTGATGTCTTAACTGAAATTATAGTAGTGATGTTATTGATATTTTCAATTGTTTCGGATCTACTTGAATGTCCAAGAACTACCACGCTTAATTTACAATGTAAATGACTTCATGGACCATTTACTATAGGACATTGGCATTGAACGTTGCAGTGCAATGTACAATGCCAATGCACAACTGCACTTAATCCCTTTTATGAAAAAGGAGGCATCTTAACTAAATTCTGAATTAATCATCTCTAAAAATGCATATGTATGATAAACCATTTTTTCTTCAGTTGTGTTCCAAACAAAGGATTGTTTTTTCTTTTTAAGAGTTTCCAGAATAGAAAAAGAACCCAAATTCTTTTATTTTAAAATCATTGTATTGGTTTCTGTAAGGACATCTGACTTTTATAAGGTTGGGTTTTATGACGCAAAGGTCATATTTGTCCAAGCTGAGCCACATTTTTAATTAACATCACACTGGAGCAACACAACGGGCTATTGGTGACGGTCAATCCCAAAGGGAAAGATCCAAGAACACCACCACGTAATTTTGAACCACTCGAGAACATTTGGGTAGTGTAAAAAAATATTCGCATTTCGTCTGATTTGTTTGTTTTTTCACTGAATACCTCTCTTATACATACATGATTTTGGGCATGATACACGAGCAGCCTTTTCTTTGAAAAGTTTACTACCTTTCTAGAAACGAACCTCCCAGAGGTTAACTTCCTTGGAGTACCCATGTAACACAGAATGCATCCAGTGTTGTATTCTTTGGTTTACGAGGAGAAACCTTTTGCTCGAAAACTTAAAAGGCAAATATTCTCACATCATAAGATAGTATATAAAATGATTTGAGGTTTGTTGCTTCTATTCTAGAAACTCTTCGATTATTTTAATATTTCTTCCAGATGTAAATAGAGGAGGTTAAAGAGGAGTATCATTGTTAAAAGTACATTGTACAATGATAATGACTATGCCATAATGATATAGTTCAGTCAACTATTGTACATATAGAATAAAGAAGGCGAAAATAAAAAAATTTTTGTAGAATTTTTTGTGCTGCTTTATTTATTTGCATGTTCTATCTAATACACAGCTGATATAAGCAAAATATAACTGTCTACAACTCTTCTGATTGGAGCAAGTTTTAAGACTTATAGGTCTTAGGTATAAAATAGGTTTTAAAACTCAAAAATAACTGAAATTAGAGTAACAGTTATGCAGTATATCGATTTTATAATACTTAAATGTTATTACTTTAATTAATTTTAAAGTGCTGAAGAATAAAAAATGTATCAAATTTAGTAATAAACATGTAGATTGAAAAAAACCCAGTAATTTTTAAAAAAGTTAATTCGAATTTTTTAATTTCCTGAAATTCGTAAAATGCATTTTTGGTTGACGTTGATAATTTTGAACGCAATTACTAACACAAGATCTGAGACCCTTAAAATTAAAATAATACGAACAAAAGAAAATATCTTATTGAATATTAATATAAAATATTAATTTAGAGTAAGTCAATTAAATATATATTAAATATATTTAACGAATTATGACTTATTTTTAGATTGATAGTTAACGCATTTTTAAAACTTTAAAACTTTTCTGTTGACTTTGAGCACAACACATATATATATAGTAGATTTTAATACATACCTCATCTTAGTTCTCCCAGAGAGGACAACGGAAATCTCTTGTATTTAAAAAAAACATTTGAAACATGAAATTAATTTTTCAAAACAAAATATATTTTAGATTTTCATCAAATGTTCATTTGCATATCTCAAAATATTCCACAATTTCTTTGGTGTTAAACTATTTCGTTAAGATTCATAATTATCTAAAAAATTAGTAATATAAAAATAAAATAAAGGATTTACTTAAAACACATAAACTATTTTCAGAAGTGATGTTGATGGAATTTAAATTAATAACTGGCATAAATGTATACTCACGGTTGAGTTTTCACTTAAAAAGTTAAAGTGTATGTCATTGTAGTGTTTTATGGCTTGATACAAAGTATTTCCATATGTACATATATGATCAAGAATGAATTCATACATCTGAGTGAAAGTCATCAATTATTTTAAATCAGTATTTTTAATACAGTTGTAATAAAATTAAACTAATCTGTAATTTAAGTTTTCAATTTAACTAGCAAGTTTTTAATGTAAATTTTTTAATCATTGTTTCATTTAGATTCCTTTGAACTGTTTCAAAGTGCCTGTACAATAATATTACCGATATCGTTAACTACTCACCGATATGTATAGCATTACCTGTTAGCCCGACCACACACTGGAGCAGCATGCGGTAAAACATAAGACATGCGCATGCGCACTCTATATGAAGAAAACATTTCTGTGCGCATGCGTACTTCAGCCAAGTGTTGCAAGTCTGATATTGTACCAATATGTGGCTGGTTTTAGAAAAAACTTTCTGCAAAACTTAATAGTAAACCATACAGTTTAGAATTATAACAGCACACACAAAATAAAGGAAAGTGAACCAGCACATTAATGAATGAAATGAGTATTAAGGAAAATCGGTAAAAACTTCTGGCACAAAATTTTCTCAAAAAATTACTTGCTTGAACATTTTTATTGTGATCCAATATTATAATGAATAAAACATAAAATCAAATTTCTTCAAATTTAAGTATACGTGCATTATAAGAAAGAATAATTAGATTACCGTAATCTAATATGAATGGTTTCGATTATATTTCCAAACAAGCATTATCATGAAAGTAAGCTATGGATTGGAAGATTTGAAGCTATTTAGTGTAGCTGCTCCTAAACTTAATTCCTGTTTGGTACAGCATGGTCAAATATAGTCATTGTGTCATAAAATCTAAACCGAAGCAACCTAAACTTAATAGGTTCCGAAACATTGCTTCTTACAGACATTGTTTTTTCATACACATAGGTGGAAAACTTGTGGTTTGGGGAATAAATTTAGTTTGTCATTAAAAAAGTATTAAATCTAGAAATATATACTTTTTTTAATATAATGTAGCAAATCTTTCATCTTGAAATCTAATATTTCTTGAATTTGGTTATACAGATTTATGTTAATTATTGACCATGAACACCATTACCTATAAAAGAATATTAAAAGTTCCCATTTAAATCTTAAAGTAAAACTACTGTTTTTTATTAAATCTATTCAAAATGATGAAAGTTTTAGCTGAGCATAATCATTATCTCGTGTCATCCACCCATTGCCATTGGATAGGGCTTATCCACCTTTAGATGTAGAGTGCACGTTTGTGGGGGGTGTAATATGGTCCATTATAATAGGAAAGCTGCAAACAAGCTCCACATGGTCACTTGGAGTGTCATATCAATCACGTTTAAGCTTGGTCATGGAAGTAACACTGGATTCCAATATTCCTGAAAGTACCGTGAATAAAGAACCATACACTTGTCCATCTTCCTTTCAGGGCTTAACTCAAGGTCTGTCCCAAAGACGTAGAGAAGGGGTAATGCGGTTCATATCCCCTTACCTTACACCTAATCCGGTTCTCTCCAGAATGGAACACCTGTGGGACGAAGCAGAACGGACAAATTCTATTGGTTGTCTTCCTCAGAGCTTAAATCGGATTTAATTGAAGAGAGCGACATTTCCAGAGAAGAAATAAACGGAAAACATATCAGAATGTCAACAGTAATAACTAATACTGTAGATTAAAAGCTATTCAAATCCCTCTTTTTGAAACTATTTGAATGAATTACAGTAATCTGACAAACCTTTTTATTTATTTCAAATCCCCGACCTTTGATCTCTTCGCTCAACAAGGGGCAAATTGACCACTATTCGGGAAGGAGCACCTAATGGCTTAGCCGCTGTTGATCTTAACAGGGACAATCACCAACATCCATGTGCTTACAAATCTTGAGGGATCGGGATTTACTGGGAGGCAGACAGACGCCGAAAAGTGACTATTTCAGTTTGGCGACGCCTGAAAAACCAAGCTTTTCACAATATTTTAGCAAACTACTAAAAAGTAATGCATTCAAATTTCCTTTGAATCATTGAGGCAGTGACTCAGTAGTTTGTCCACTGCTCTAGCAGCACACGAGCTGAAAGCGGCGCAGGTTCGTTTCCTCTTACAACCCTGTGTATATTTCTTCTTTCTGTGCCAATAAAACTTTCTTTGTATTACAATTTACTTGACGAAGAAACATTTCTTGGCACATCTTGGCCTTATCTGGCCTTTGCGCCTAAGAAACCAATCATCTTTTGAATTATAAGACAGAGATATCACTGAAATTAAAAGCATTCAATTTCGTATGATTAGGTTGGATTTTATGGTGCCAGGACCATATTTGGCCAAGTTGATCCAAACAACCTTAATCAATGGATATATAAGCAAGGAAAGTTGTACTGAGACAATATCTATGGGAAAACATTTTGTAGGAATACTGAGAGGCATTTTCTGTCAAGCTGCAGTGTTGTGTGTGGCTATAAGTTTTGGCTATATACTCGTATATTGGCTAAATGTGGCGGTAGCGTTTCTGCGGCGAAACACTTCCTGTATGAGTTCTGAACTTGATATCAGTTGGATTGATTGTTTATCGACTACGATTTCAGTACTTTGCCAACAAAAAATCCGAAGAATAAATTGCAAATTGATATATGATAATTGATTGGTCCCCACCAATAAGATTAAATACCAAACGGCGGTAAGCTGCATCTAAGGTAATCTCGATATATATCATGCGAGAGCATTTGGTAGGTAGTTAATTAACGTAAAATATTCGTTGATCGTCTGGTTGTTTGTTTACACTGAAAATCTCCATTATGGAACGAAAAGATGATTATTTTCAGCTGCATAGGTAAAACATTTTGCTCGGATTGTTATTGTCCTAAATTTGAATCAGATGGTGATATCGCTAAAATAAAAAGCATTTATATTTCACATCGGAGAACGTTTCATAAGAATATTCATTTATAGATTAAGATCAATCATACTGTGATTGAGGTATAGACAATGCGCATTATCGAATATTTAACTATATAAATAAATTCAATATGGTTCATTGCCATAAAATAATATAAATCCAGTCTTTATCTGTTAGACTTCAAATCCATTAAACAGACGCATATTGTTCTTTGTAAATCCTTTTCAGGTTTCTTGCATATTTTGCTTTGTTCAACCAAGCATTCAACGCGGGACATAAATTCCGCACTTTATATATTTTCTTTCAAAAAATTCAGATTTGATGGGACCATTCTTGTGAAAATTCACAAGAAACGAAGCTAAGGTTCCGACAACTGTGTAACATAAATTCTCCAACGTCCGAGAGCCAATTTTCGCCCGAGAGAAAATTTTTCCACCCCAAGCAATTCTAATGTCAACCACACTTATTTTAAAGTAGTGGTCGGGTAAAGTGTGGTTCTAACAAGCCCCGAAAAGGGTACAAAATTCTCAAGTCGTGACTGCCTAACGAGCATGTTCTACCAATCTTTTCCTTACACTCCAATAACAGTAATAATAACGACTAATTTAAATCCAAGTCTGGGCAGAGAATGGCGTATCAAAAAAAATGGTGAAGTGGAAAATCAAAGCTCCATTCTATATTTGCGAAATGTATACCACACAATGCATAATATGCATACAATGATATACAAAATAGAATAATGATGCATCACACCAAAGAGTTGAACTTTTTACCATTTTCTCTTTTATAAATGTCCGCTATCGCAGATGCTTTAGATTTATCGACCATAGCAGTCAGAACTTTATTTCACACACAGAATGTCAGGGAAAGGTATTTCTTTTTCTCTCTCAGTTTTCTGTTTGTTATTTATTTATTTCCCTTCTATGCCGTAGCAGAAGCCACACACCAGGAGCAGGCGATTGTTATTTCTGTTCACTTTTTTAACTTCCACTTCGAGGCATTGTTGGGGACTAAATTTATTTTTTAAATGCCTCCACGTATTTATTTTTATGTCAAATCGGTTTAATCGGAATCTTTCAGCTGTTAGGAAAAGCATGTCTTCTCTTTTACGTTTCTTGTCATAATGACAAAGCATGATCAGTTTTGGTAGGTATTTTAATTAACGTCGCACTGAAACAACACAACGGGCTATTGGCGATGGTCCGGGATCAACCTCATAGGAAAATATCCGAGGACAACACCACGTAATTTTGAACCACGGTCAGAGGACGAGTTCACACCTGAGCTGGCACGCCACCCACCAAATTTCCACACCACGCCAACGTGAGGACATTTGAGGCCACGGCAGATTTAACGTGCACCAGCCCCTTTGTATACAACGGTCTTTGGTTGGATTCGAACTCGCAACCTTCCGGTTGCTAGTCCTTTATTCCTCCAACCGGGCTACCGCGGCCCGATCAGTTTTGGAATTATCAATTTTTATCAAATTTCGATTACAACTTCGCTGTCGTATTTTCTAAAATATGTCTGAGCTGCGTTAAATATAAATGAAACCATTATCAGATCTACGCTTAAATTTCTTAATTGTTGCATGTAGTGATAGCATTATCGTTACTCACATTTCATACTTTATTTAACACTCAAATTATTAATAGAAGCATCAAAGTATGCGTATTTCACACATCCAAATGAAATACAATAATTAGAAAACTTAAAATACTTCTCGTGCCGTTACTGGTGTTAATTCTTTTTTATAAAATCACAAGAAAAGGTTCACACCTCAATCATAATACCACAATAAGTTCCAGAACGTCCGCTTCAATTGCATCCCATTCGCTTGTTCAAAGGCGATTCCCATTTTTTCCCGTCTAAACCTATTTTCGTTTTCGATCAGTTTTTCTTTTGTTGCACTGATTTATATCCTCCAGATTTTTTATTGCGTACTATGATCAAACTGCTAAGGAATTTCATTAGAGCAGCGAGCTCTTCTGTGTAGCTTTAGCAATATAATGCAGATCCGCAGCTCAGATTAAGCGTACTCAAACTAAGCGGCAAAATTTAGCAAATAAATCACATGGTGGTTGATTTTATACTGCTCATATCCATTTGTTGCCATCCGCCAACATACAAATAATGTTGACTTTTGCTCCTTATATTGGTGAAATATATATAGATTGCTGAATTAACGTACATGCCCAATTATACTAAAAGAAACTCATACCCCAAACGGAAAAAGTATATAAAAAAAATAAAATTTCAAATGATAGACTAAACGAGGGTTATATTTTAGGTTATAAAAGAACCACGAATAGTAAAAATCTCTCATCCTTCCATCTATTCAAGGTGGCCCGGTTGGAAGAGCAACGGACTAGCAACCGAAGGGTTGAGAGTTCAAATCCAGCCAAACACCGCCGTGTACAAAGGGGGCTGGTGCACGTTAAATCTGTCGTGGCCTCAAATGTCCTCACGTTGGCGTGGTGTGGAAGTTTGGAGAGTGGGGTGCCAGCTCAGGTGTTGCCTCGTCATCTGACCGTGGTTCAAAATTACGTGGTGTTGTCCTCGGATCTTTCCCTTTGGGATTGATCCCGGACCGTCACCAATAGCCCATTGTGTTGCTCCAGTGTGACGTTAATTGAAATTCCCCCCCCCCCGTCTATTCAATTAAAATGAAATGAAATACTGAATTTTGTAAACTATTTGCAACTACTTCGGCCTTTGTTAGTATAAGGGTCGAACAGCTACCACGAACAGCCACCACGTACACGAGTCTTTAGTTGGATCGAGTTTCGAACTCGAAACCTTCCAGTTTCTAATCCGCTTCTCTTCCAACCGGGCTTCATTATACGAGAAACGTGGTACTTAATTAATTAAATGTTCACGTTGGCGAGGTGTAGTAGTTCGGAGAGTTGGGTGCCAGCTCAGGTGTTGACGTCGTCATCTGACCGTGATTCAAAATTGCGAGGCGTTACCCTCGAATCTTTGCCTTCGGGAATCGATCCCGAATCGTCGCCAATAACCCGTTGTGTTGCTCCAGTGCAACTTAAATTCTAGTACCTAGCTACCTTAACTAAATATATTTCATTCAATTCCAGCTATCCATATCTAATTCCACATTTTCACATTTCATCTTTAACATCACTTCGGGATTGATCCTAGACCGCCGCCAATAGCCCATTGTGTTGCTCCAATGCGATGTTAATTCAACTGCCTACCTACACAGATTTTCAACACTTGTATTAACGCCCTGCCCAGTATAAAATAAAAACAATGTCTACGTAACTGTCAAACAATAATTTAAAATCCATTGTCCTCAGCAAATAAAAACAAACATTAGATATCAGTTAAAATTCAATAAAGTTAAGAGGTTTTCCCAATTGCGTATCCTCGTGGAACAACTTATCAAGGGAAAATAAAATCAAAATAATAACCCTAAAACAGCAACGAAACAAAAAAAAGCTCCCAAGAAGCCACCAGAAGCCCGAAACTGCTGCAACATCTGAAGAAAAATCTCTAACAAAAGGAAATTTAGCTAACAAAATAATCTCCCGGTGAGCTTAACCCGTCCCAGCAGACAGACAGGCTGTGGGGGTGGAGTCGTAAAGCAAATAGAGTTTTCTAACACTCTTTTTTCCCTCTCTTCGGCTCCCTCTCTTTTAAAATCAAACCGCCGGTCGTTAGGGAACTGCACCATGTAATCATCCAGATAGAGAGGGGCCATAAAAAAACACAAAAAAGAAGAGAGGGGGCAGTTTTTTTTCTTCAGTTCGCTATCCGTTCTATCTGATATTCCCACGCAAGAAGAGGGACCTCACCCAAGGTGTGAAACCGTACTTACACGGTAAATACCTCTTGATCACAAAGCTTAAAAACGCATGATATCTCTGCCCTCCCCCCTCGAGTCAATTCCACCCCTCGCCACCCCCGCAGTTTCCACTTGTGCATCTGGCAAAACAAAGAGAGGTTGAGATCGGTTTCGGTAGCTTGAAAAAGAAGGGACCAGTGAAATGTTCATCGCTGTTGGAGAACAGTGCTGAGTCAATGGACATTATCTGTGGGAAATAAATGCACAT
This sequence comes from Meta bourneti, assembly GCA_933210815.1. NCBI lineage: Eukaryota > Metazoa > Arthropoda > Arachnida > Araneae > Tetragnathidae > Meta > Meta bourneti. The sequence goes on along the minus strand of OW119929.1, from coordinate 45,844,665 downwards.
TTTATTACTTTATCAATTAGGTGATTTAACTCCAAGGAGTTTCGACGAGGTGCCTCATCCATTAAGATCTTATCAATTTTGCTAGTAACGAGATATCTCGTCATAAAGATACTGCCAATTTTTTTATGGTGACGAGATCAAGATCTGGTCAGATTTCTTTTAATGACGAGATATCTCGTCCATCAGGATCTGGTCAGTTTTGCTAACGACGAGATACCTCGTCGAGACAACCACCAGGAGGGTTACGATACTAGAGATGAGCGATTTTTCAAGAGGTAAGAGCGGGGTTAACTGACTTCCAAAATTTTTGTGTGTACAAATTGTAAACGTCCCGATACATTAATTTTTAACTAAAATGTTATCTTTTAACTTTTATTTAATTAAGAATTGTTCTTTGTTACTCTGATTATAAAATGTATTATTTAATAAAGTAATTTTTCTTTATTTAACAAAATAGTTCATTGAAAAATTTAGAAAAGTAAATCTGACCACCTCAAGTATGGCCCATGTGGAATTTTTCATATCCTCCACGTAGCCATAAGACCTCTCCTTATAGAGAGTGCTATACAAATAAGAATGGAGTGTTTTATTGTACATTGAATATTTTCAACCTATTTCAAGTTTTATATCCGTTTTCGCCTATACACCTTCTGATGCAAAATCCGTCTCTTGCGTGTTTGTTGTCTATCTGTCCCTCTGTCTGTATGTGTGTTCCCGTTCTACGTCCAAACGGTTGAATATATTTTCAAGAAACTGCATACTGTGAGTACTTACATTCATTTAGTGACTGAACTTGGTTGCGTGAGTCTGTCTGTCCGTCTTCCTGTTCTATGTTTGTGTTTGTACAAGTATCACGTATAATTTGTTCAGCATATTTTAATGCAATGTTCTATATTTGATGATACACCATATTTTAGTGTAGGGAATGCACTATTTGAAATTTCTTTGATTACATATTTAGGCAAGTTTCACGTCTAAACATCTGAGTAACTATACTAAAATCAACCATAATTTGATAGTTTTGGAGTAGCTGGAAGATATATTGAGCATGAAATTACTTGAATTGCTTTTCCAGTGCTGCTGGAAAATCAATTTTTTTTCAGATACTATTTTTACGGAATTTAAATTCTAATACTTTATTTCGAGTCTTATTTTTCATTTACGAAATGTAAAAAAGTTCTGAATATTTGAGAGAGACGATAAAGAGAATAAAACATTATAAATAAAATATACAGAGCAATACCTTTTTAAATAAGACTGGTAGCTAATATTATAACCTTGGTATTTTTTTAATCGTTTGCTTTTTAAATTGTGTCCGTTATATTCCAACAATCTATTTTGTAGTGAAAAAAACAGATACATTCATTACTTTTCGTTTGAAGCTTTTTTTAATATTTTAAGACGTATTTCTGGATTTTCAATTTGATGTTTTTTGTTCAATTACTCTAATCAAGGTAAGTAATGGTTTAATTCATTTTAAAAACATTTTAATCATTGTATGATAATTTTGGGAAACGCTTTTGTTTTTAAATGACATACAAGGCATTTATATGCATACTCCGAACTATTCTATGCATTCTGGGTAACATTGGTATGCTCTAGACTTTCTTACTAAAAATTTAAATTCTACAAAAATGTAAGATGTTAAATATGACATTTATTTATATTTATGAAATTGTGCATTTAACAATTGTGTACCTTTATGAGAGTGTGGTAGTTGTTACACATGTTATGAATAGGAATTTCAATCTATTAACGAAAGCGGAAGTTAGACATCGACCTTAAAATGAAATAGACGGAGCATGTGCCCACAGCTTCATGTTATTTCTTCCAGTTGCTAGGTTTGAAGATCTGTCACGTGGTTGTGGGTAAATGCATGAATCCTAAATTATTGATTGGTTAAAGTGATTATCCACCATGATCAAAGACACTAGTCTGCGCTTCCATAGCCAATCGGCTGTCAATTTGTGATTTACCTTTCAGAGATCTTACGACAGCGATTCCGCCCACATGATTCGTCTATTTCATTAGAAGGTCGATGGTTAGTTAACCAATTCAACCTAAGTAACGCCTGGTAATTCTGCTAGTACCAAATGATTTAAATTTACTTTCAACCATTATTCCCCTTGTTTAGCTTTGTAAATAGTTCAACACATTTAAATTGAATGGTTGAACAAAACACTACTTACCTTCAAATCGTCGAAGTTAAACACCATTGGGGGGGGGATCAGTACCTGGGATATCATCGTATACATGTTAACCCTGAAAGGCACTATGCTATAAAAATTTAAAAACTCTATGGATGAAAACTTCATTTCATGTGAACGCATTTTGCTCATTACAAAAATTGTGTACTTTTTATTTTTAAAAGGAGGTGGGATATCAGGTATCTCACCATACATCTAAAGCACACCTTCACATCAGAATATCAAATGAGAGAATAGTCATATACTACAGGTTTAATGTACCTAGATTTATGTACACAGATGTACCCTTTCAGAGATGGTAGGACGCCAGATATTCATTCTATTTACAGCTATAGAATTTTTCTGATGCACACTACAAAACAAGATAACAAAGAACAAATTTTAATTTTAAGAAATTTCATTTTGGAAACGAAAAATGACTAACCAAATTCAGCCGAGGGGTTAGACAAACAAATTTAACCAAACCATTTCTCTAAACATAAATGTCATCTTATTTTTAAAAATATTATGCAATTATATTAATAAATTTATATTAACTTCTAAAAGCATAACGGATTTCGGAGACAAGGCTTCTTGCGGATGTGTAGGGTTTCAAGTCTAACTTATATCCAATACAATAAAGCACTAACAAATCAACGAATAATTAAAATAGAAATAAAATTACTCATCCACACACACATAGAAACCAATTTCTTACATCTTAACCGATTCAAGCATCATTTACTCGTTAACATTTCAAATATCACGATGTGAAACTTCCTGAAGAAATGTGACAGCGGAAGAGAAAGCGAAACGGAAATGAAAAACTATTCGAATTCAAAACATTTTAAAAATAAAGTCATAAAATAGTATTAAATCAAAAAAGATTATTTTGAAAAAATTGCATAATCTAAAATAATTTGTAGAAACTATGTCAATAGGCAAGTCGGTTCTACTAGATAAAAGTGTTAAATTTAAAAACCCATCTTACAGTTAACCAGCTATTCTTTCTATTGTGCAAGCAGTTCCTGAAGTTAGGCACATAAATGAAGTTTGTACTGTGTATTGCTAGAGTTTGCTAGCAATTACTGCTTCAGCCCTGAAGAGGTACCTGACAGATACCATTACTGAAGGCAACCTTCTCGATTTAATTAGAAAATAAATTTAAATAGGTGCGGCTATCCTTTTGAAGAAAATACGAACGATTGATTAATCAACTATAGAAATCAAATTGAACGAAATAGATGTGACTGCCAAATGCATAAGAAATTACTTCGGAAAAATAAAAATACGTCAGGCTAACGTCAAAAAGTGAGCAAAATCGTTATGGAACACTGGTGATTTAGACAAATGTTCCATTCAGGGTCCTGCAAAATATTTTTTTTCTGTTAAAGAAACGATGATTATAAGCCTTAAGGTATATACCCCTGAGGCGAATGCTTACGTTATTGAGCTGTTAAAGTGACTAGAATGTCTTAATGTCATTGTTATTACATTAGGTCGGGATGAATTTCCATAATGCGCTCGACTAAATCATGCTTAAGATGCGTGTGTATAAGTTACGTGCAAATAAAAACAGTTCCGTGTTACTGTTCTGGAACACATTATTGCTTAGTTGCCAACTTTTTATTATTGGAGCAGGTCATTTGAACACGTACAGATTCGATTAGCCACCGATTCAACTTAGATATATATAATAGTTAATAGAGAAATATATAGTATTCAACAGAGAAATACAATATTTAAAGTTAACAATTAGGAGTTGATACAGAGATAGGGTCATTTTAAGAACATTATAGGCTTGGTTCGTCGCTCTACTGTCAGTCTTTGCTCCACGAGATCTAATTAGACCAGGATTTATAGGCCTTGGGCAAAACAATTTACCGAGCGATTTATTCGAATATCGCTTGCTTTTCATAAGGGTGAAAAGCAACACATCGATTCGAAACAAACCTTAAAACTTTTTGCGAATTTCAATAAAATCAATATTTAAAAACATATTGTGTATATGTGATCTGAATCTGACAGAAACTTCTGAACATAAGATTTAAAAACACAAATCTATCAACATATAGATTATAGTAGGAAAACTGTAAGTGTAGCTAGTCATTTTTATTATTAACAAACGAAATATATTTTCTAAATTAATTTGTTAAGAAGTATTTTATAACTGATTTGAAATCGAAGGTCCCCAGGAAATGTCAGTTTTTATTAGTCCTTTCTTGCTCGGGACGTATTCAAACTGGAAGTTTAAATTATATTAGAAAGTCTCTCCCTGGGGTAACCCTCCATGTGGTCTTGACGCGATATCTCGTCCATCAAGATCTGACTAATTTTACTAATGATGAGATATCTCGTCATCAAGATATTGCCAATCTTTGATGATGACGAGATCGAGGTCTGGTCAGTTTTCTTCTAATGACGAGATATATCGTTTATCAAGATTTGGTCAGTTTTGCTAATAACGAGACACCTCGATGAGGCAACCACCAGGAGGGTTAATCAAGAACTAACAGTAATAGACTCAGTTCATCAGACTCGGATTCGGTTCGAATTCTGGTCTAGGCATGGATGTTCGTAGGGGTTCGGAATCCCCAGTGGAAATGTGCGCTTCGTTTCCATTTTGAAAATTGCAATTCAAAACCTTTTTAGTATTGCAGTTTAAGTAATAATTGTTTTACGGGTGAATTTAAACAGAAAAATTACAAGAATCAGTTCGAAGTAAACTGGCCATGGCCCCTTATATTGAGGGACCATTGGGATCTACGCAGAGTGCCCATGTGTTAAGATGATACTAGGCAGAGGAGCTTGGTTTGGTTTATTGCTCTAGGGTTATTTTGGGCTACACATGTGCTAATTAGATCGATGGCAAAAGGTTTTGATGTGCTGATATGATCCAGAAACTAATAGTAAAGGAGTGGCTTCCAAAATTTATTGTGGAAATTTTTCTTTAACGGCTCATATCTTAAATTTTACAGAAACATTTAAACTGTTTTTGTGTTTTTGCATTTTTGTAGTATTTTTTATTCGTTTGTAATCATTTCAAGTACATTTTTAGTTTGTTAAATTACGTAAACTAATTTTGGTGTTTTGATGAATTCAAAGTTTTCATTTGTATTTAATCGTTTTCAATTTTCACTCGATAGAACTATTAGATAGGCCAGATAGAACTGTAAGAAACCATTTTACGCGCTATCTTTTCTGTTGCGACGAGAAGCTAGTTTGAATTTTGTAGTAAGATAGTCATTGTGGGCCTTAATAGATTTCAATTTCTTAAAAGGATCCTATACTATCAAAACAAACTTTTGCAGTTGTTATCCGATAGTTATAAAATGTGCATACTTTATTTTCTTCTAAAAAGACTAAGTATTGGTATAAAAATATTAAGCCATTCGGAAGTTACTACATTAAATGTGGTCAAAAAATTTTAAGTCGTGTTTGCTGCAGTTTGGTAAGATAAGGCATTTGTGCAATAAAACCCCAACCATTTCCCTATATTGTGTTTTGTGAAGTATTTTCCTTCGTTATATTTGGATGAAAAAATTGTAGAATTGATCAGGGAGGGTATTTTTTGATTCCTCTACTATTCCAGTGTATTATTTTACATCTTATACAATTTTATGTTCGGAAAATAACCTTATTCCCATTGGCATCAAAATTCGGAAACTACCGGCTGGTAGTGTTGTGAATTACTTGATCTCAATCCCCCGCCGAAACAAAACAATTCTCACGCCGAGAAAGATGAAATATTTTGGGAGAGTATTGTGGAATAAAATTATAGCAGAATTCCCCAAACCAATAAGAGCACAGTGGTAGAAAATTAAGTTTCTCTGACCCAATTCGGGTATCAGAGAGGGTGAGAAAACAAACATTGTCCATGAGATAGATTTCAAAATGAAAAGACCATGAGACTTTTTTTTCTTTCGAAGGAGAAAGACCATCACTTCGAAAGTATATTTTTAAAGTTTCGAGTACCGGTTACAATTTCTTCTTCTAGCAACTTGTTTACGGCATTGTTGGATAAATCACTATAATCGAGATCGATCAAGGAAACTGAAACTAAACAAACGACATAAAGTGTGAGATAAATAACGTACTTGAGCTTAGTGTTAAAGTGTTTTAATTTAACGATCGTCACCCAGTGCCGAACACAATCTAAAATGAGGGTAGGTAAGTAGTTAAATGAACGTCGCATTGGAGCAACACAACTGGCTATGTTCGAAGGTCCGGGATCAGTCCCGAAGGGAAAGATCCTCGTTATTTTTAACCGCGGTCAGATGATGAGGTCACACATGAGCTGGCGCCCCACTCTCCAAACTTCCATACCACGCCAACGTGAGGACATTTGAGGCCACGACAGATTTAACGTGCACCAGCCCCCATGTACACGACGGCCTTTTGGTTGGATCTAGTTTCGAATTCGGATCTCTCCGGTTGCTAATCCGTTACTTTTCCAACCGGGCTACCGCGGCCCCCTCTAAAATGAGAGAACGGAATATAGTTAATTCGTTATATAGTTAATATAGTTTCATATATATATAGGAATATCCGCCCAGATATTTAAAACTTATCTAGAAAATAGATTACTTTTTTAATTTCTTTTCAAACATTCATTATATGCACCATATTTCTCTGAGTTTAACAATTTGACTTCAGGACATTTTATTTCATTTATTGCATTAAATTGTATTATTGCAATACATTTCATTGCCACTTTAGTGGCTGAGTGGTTTGACCACGTCTTTGGGTAGTTGAATTTACATCTCACTGGAGCAATACAACGGGCTATTGGTTACAGTCCGGGATCAATCCCGAAGGGAAAGATCTGTGGACAGCACCTCATAAATGTAATTTTTGAACCCCAGGTCAGATCATGAGGGCAACAACTGAGCTGGCACCCTACTCTCATGCCCTTATCAACCTGGCAATTAATCGGATTTGATTAATACCCAATTAGGAATATTATTTGAGGTTAGGTTGAGTGCAGTCTCGTTACGTTTATCAAAAGGGTAGTAAAAATAACCGTAGTGAAAAACCTAAACGCAATACCCAGATCTAAACCGATTTCATACAATATAATTTTGACTTCTAATTTTTCCAATTAAACTTTTCCTCCACTAAGCCTTAAGGACTAATTGTAGATTCTTTCAAATGGCACACTATGGTAAAAACGATTAAAAATCCATTGGACGAAGTTTCTGGTCTTATCTAGTAAGATAAGAAAATGTGTAAAATATGAAAAGGAATTCTTCTAAGTTGTTGCTGTTAATCCCTTTGGTCAAGGCATAACCAAATTCAAAAGACCATATTGTGCAAGCCGCACATCAGCCAAACCCTGATCAACCAGGAGCCGTCTCATCATTGCATAGGAAGAGAATTGCAGTTTTATTTAAGTGAGGTATAAAGACAGAAGTCTGACTTTACTTGAATTGCCTATTAACATTTAGCTGGGTATATCTAGTGGACAGGTCTTCTCACTGGCCGCCATGGTCTGTTCCATCCCATATTCATAACCCACAAAGCTCCCAGGATTTAAGTTAGTACTACTGAAAAATCCTTGCGCTGGGATTAGTTACAATTTCTTTTAATGTTTTTTTATTTTTATATAATTTTTATTATTTTGTCTTGCACTTCGCGCAGCTTACCCGTCTTTGGACTTCGCGCCAAAATACCTCAGACAACCAACCAACCCTGGACTTCAGCACTTACAACAGTCGATAAAAGATGCATTTTTTTTTTAGTTTTTAGTGCAAAATTAAAGATTGGTTGGGTTGGGTCTTATGGCACAAAGGCCATATTTGGCCAAGCTGCATCAAAAGGAAGACAGAACGAAAAGTAATGGACATAGAGAACGTTTTTACTGTGAGATATACACTTAGGGTAACAGATTGTTTGATTTTTATGGTGCAAGGGCCATAGTTGACTAAGATGGGCCAAACACAAGACAGAAAACGGTAAGTAATGAATATATGGACACACAAGGAAAGTTTTACTGACACAGAGGAAAAATTCAACCAGGTTATAGGAATTGAACCTGAGCCACCCACAACTCATAGGTTGCTAGCATGGTGGGCCAACTCACTGAGCCACAGCGGCACCATGAAAAGAAAGAAATTAACTTATCCGTCCTTGAAAGGATGCGACACCGAACACCAGGTGTAAATTCCCGAGTGAGTGTTTACTTTTTCTAAACGCCGAGTGTCGTTTATTTCTATGGTTTCTTTTTCATGGATGGAATTACCTCATTTTCCCACCTTCTTTAATCCATTACCGTGAGAACAAACAGTACCACTGTCTCGGCTGACTTCTCAGCTGTTGTGGAGAGCAGATTTTTTTATACACTGCCACCAGTTTGATCTTTTTTCTTTATTCCACCTCTTGGGCAGGGGTTCGTATTCAGCGCGAAAAGAAAACCAAACAAATGGCGGCGACGCTTGAGCTTACCTGCCACCTAATGACTGTCCGTGAAATACCGGAAACTGTATCGTCCCCTTTCCTAGCGTAGGTGGTCATCAGTCGGATCCACACCCCATTATTTTTGACTGATTGTAATTTAACGCTTTTGCGTACAGGCCGGTGAGAAAGAGCGATACTGGCATTGCAAAATGGGAGTCAGTAACGATGGGAAACTGGCTTTTTATTTCTTTTTATTTGCGCCGCTTTATTCCGAGTTGTTGAATGGGGTGTGTGTCTGTGTAGACTTTTAACGCCTGATGCAGTTCGGGACAAATAAAAGTTTTTTTCTTTCTTTGTGAAGTCTCTTTCGACCACCTTGACTTTGTTTTTTTTTTGTGATTTCTTTATTTTATTTGCTCGTCTCCTAATTTATAACATTAGGCACTCATCGGTAATTTAATGCTATGGTGCTCTTTTATACACCAGGTGCGATTCTCTGGTTTTTCTCAGGATCATTTAGAACTTTTGCTACTGGGCTTGTATACAGTGTTATAATGGCCATGCGCATATTCATGTAGAGCAATGGTTCCCATTCTCTTAGAAACATTTGTAATCGATCGCTTTCTTAGTCGTTCGTCTTGAAAAGACGTTTAGAGGCAATAATTGAATTAACAAAAATTCATGTCGAAAATAGGTTAAAAGGCATTAACCCTCCTAGTGGTTGTCTCGACGAGTCATCCCGAAATTAGTTGAAAACTGTCCAGATCTTGATCGACGTGATACCTCATCAGTAGAAGAAAGCTAACCAGATCTTATCTCATCATCATCGAAAAATCGGCAGTATCTTGACGACGAGATATCTCGTGAAAACCATTTGGAGGGTTAGTTGTGGTTCTAAGGCCAGGCATTGGTCCAACATCAGTTCTGCAACACTAAACTGACTAAAATATGCCCATCCATAGTCACGTTTTCTTTTCAGAATCTGAGTACGCATGCGCATGTCGTATGTTTCGTCGCATGCTTCACTACAGTGTGACAGGGCTAAGGCAAACCACACATTGGTTCGACATGCGACAAGAATATTCTATATGCGTATTCCGTTTCTGTTCAGAAAACATGTCGGTACGCATGAGTGATTCAAACTTCTTTGTCTCGTGGTTCTGATGTTGGATCAATGTGTGGATCGTTTACAAATATTTTTATCCCTGAAAGATTTTTAATCGATCTCTAGCGTGTTAACTTATTCCTTGCTAAGTTTTATTACATAAAATCAAGTTTAAAAATAATAAAAAGGTTATGATTCTGACTTGAGTATATTTGATCTAATAGCCGCATAGCTAGTATAATGGTCATAGCTTTTGTCCGCCACACAGTAGGTCCCTGTTCTAGTCTCGGTTGATAAGCACATGGATGTTGGTGATTGTGCCTGTTAGGAGGAAAGGTGACTTACCCGTTGTGTTTCTTTCACCAATAGCCACCAATTCGCCCTTCGTAGTTTCGAAGGCCGAAGTGATCGGACATTAGAAATAAAAAATATTTGAGCTAATTTTATATTAAGTTAAAAGATGAATGCCAGATGTTAACGCTAGGGCACAATGTTCAGTGTTTCAATCAGTATTGATTAATCCATAAACTTGAAGATATTTAGCCAACTAATGATGGAATACGAGAAGAAATTTATAACTCATACTAATTTAAATTAATAATATTTTAAAAGAAACAAAACTTCCAAATTGTTTTTATCGGGCTTCAAACTTCAAGCGAAGGGTTACAGGTAGCATAGTGATAAGGCATACAAATACCTTCGCAATGAAAACAATTAAAAATTAAATATTCGAGTGATCAAACAATTTTTCTGATTGTTTGGAGTGAGTAGTGTTTGATGCTTTAAACTTCAGGATAACATGACCTCATGACTGGTGAATAAACCATTATAATTTTAAAATTTTTAGTAATTGAAAAATGCTTTCCTGAAAAGTGGTTTATTATGTTGCCCGAAGCCCTTCAAATACAAAATTTTGTCAACAAAATGAGCAAATATGTTTCTAGAAGCTCAAAAGTTATTAACAATAATCTCAAGATACTTTATTCTAATTGTAAGTCTTGTATAATTTTGGAATATTTTAACTTTTGAAATAAACAGAAAAGTTTGAAAAATGGCTTATCTTTGCCTGTAGCCCTTCAAATATAAAGTTCTGTAACAAAATACACAAATAAATAAACTTTTAGAAGCAAAAAGTTATGAACTCCAATAATCATAAGCTACTTTCTCCAAATTGTATGTCTATTCACAAATGGCTACAGGCGTGACAATAGCTAAGGTTGTGACAACAGCAAAAGCAGCCTTCAGGCTTACCTCAGCGTGAAAGGTCACGCAAAGAAGGAAAACTTTGTTCGTTAAACTGTTTTAATAATGGATATTATTATGAGCTTTCATAAAACGCACGGGCTATTAATTACAAACAATGCTCATCTTAGCTCTTACTTCTTTTCAGATTAACAGTTCGCAATGTCATTTATTGTGCTCTTCAGAAAAGACATACAAGTGTTTGTTCTTTCTTAAGTCCATTCTTGTTTTAGATTGTTGTTGTAAGATTTAATGCGCGTTTTTTACGGAAAGGTTAAAGTTTTAATAAGAAACTAGTCAATGTTTTATCTGATTTAACTTTGGCCTCACTGCCTGAAAAGCAAAGGGCATTTATTTGTAAATTTCAGAGGTAAACATCTGAGGTAATGTTCGTTATAATAATTACAGCTGTATTTTGAACTCGCATCTTAGAACAAAGCATAGTGAATTAGAGGCCTAGCAAGTCAACAAGTGTGCAGGATGTTCAAGTAGTTGTATATCAAAACACCCAAAATAATTGCTAAAATAGAAAAATATATTATAATTAATTGTTAATAATCAGTCCATCATGCTTCAACAAATGACGATTTCTGAATCAATCCACGATTTTCGTTATCAAAACGTTTTCCCTTTATATTTATAATCGTATATGTATTCAAATAGTGAAGTTCCTCGGGATTAGGATGACTCAATGGGTTTGCCCACTACATTGGCAGCCTGCAAGCTGTTGGCGACGCAGGTTCAATTCCTGTAACTACCCTAGATGTATTTCTCTTTTTGTGTCAGTAAACTCTTCTTGTGCTTGTATATATCTATTTCCTTTACGGAAAAACCATTGCTTGACGCAGCTTGACCAGATTTTACCCTTGCGCCAAAACAAAAATCATCCAACTTCGGGAACGGGCGCTGGAGTATTTCTCTGCTGTATAATATATTTTTTGATAAATTTCAGAAATAATGAATTTTGCACACACTCCACAGAATGGATCTAATCCAGTCCTGCTTCGGTGTATTTGCTCAAATAGAGTTGACAAACTGGTAATTAAATTCCGGTAAAAACTAGTTTTAGAGTTGAGTGAGAAACGTCATTACAGGTTTTCTTTATCACGATATTCATTTAAAAATTTAGTTTTATTTCCTTTATGTTTTTAAGATCTTACTTTAGAGATCAATTTATACAAAGACTGTAGCATCAGATTCGGTCAGAATATAAGTTGGGACACAAGGCGGTAGTAACATGGTCACAGTATTATTCTTCTACTGTGAAATTAAGGCAACACAAATGTTGTTCGCATCTTGCTGTCTTTCATTTTTACACATCCACCTTAGTTGGCGGTTGCGGATATTCATCCCAACATGAATATGATATAATTTTGTCTTCCCTTCCCTTACAGCTTGTATAAGAAGTTTTGAAACACCCTGTGTACATTTAACCTTCCTAGTTGTTGTCTCGAAGAGGTAACGTGTCATTAGAAAAAGTGACCAGGTCTTGATGGACGAGATATCTCGTCATTAGAAGGAAACTGACAAGATCTTGATCCCGTCATCATAAAAATATCGGCAATACGTGGTATCTCGTCATTAGCAAAATTGGTTATATCTTGATGGACGAGATATCTCGTCATTAGCAAAGTTGTTCAGATTTAGATGGACGAAATATCTCGTCATTAGAAGAATACAGACCTTAAAAAAGTCTTGACCTAAAAAAAGTCATAAAAAATCGGCAATATCTTGATTTCGAGGTACCTCGTCATTAACAAAATTGGTCAGTTTTCGATGGACAAGATATCTCGCCATTAGCAAAATTGGTCAGATTCTTGATGGACTAGAAATCAATTTTGCTTTTTTGCTACAATTTTGCTAATGACGAGGAATCTCGTCATTAGCAAAATTGGTCAGATCTAGATGGACGAGATATCCCATCGAAACCACTTGGAGGGTTTAATTTCGAAACACGAGAACAAGCAGAAAATAGTTCAAATCTATCCCTTGAAACAAAAATCTATTCACTTACGATATTCGCTACTCGATCTTTTTGCCTGACACCATCCCTTCAGGAGGGAGGAGTGTCGAACCGCGATACAGATACAGTCCGGTTGCGCTTGACTTCTGAGACCATCTTCCCGGTAAAAGTTTTCCTGTTTTCGTTTATTTATATTTTAGTGGGTCAAAAAATTAATACACGACAAGGAGCTCAGGAAGTGCGCTTTGCTGCGTATTCGCCAAATGGCGACCTTCAAAACCCATAGCCTTTTATAGCTCATTTATTTGGTAATTTTTTCTGTTTTGATTTTTTTTATCGTCACGCCAAGATGAGCACTCAACAATGAAAACAGGCAACAAAGCACTTAATAGCTTGCCCTCTTGTCTGCCTCTTTTGAAGCACGCCCAGCGTTTTACTAATTAACGTCTAATGGCTTCCTCCTCCTCGAACAAGCGGGAAAAACGTTTTGTGGTTTCGATCGCAGGCTGCGTTTCGCTTTCCATAAAGTGCATGAATACAAATCGATTCATTCGGGGGAATCTTTGTGTGTCAACCGTTCCCTTGGGTTATGTTTGTTGCGTTTATTGGAGGGTAAGTGATTTTTCATCGGTAGTTATCGGTTTGGTTATTTAAGTCGCGACTGCAGGGTAATTCAGGCGTTTCGCTTTCCATAAAGTACATGAATATAGATCGATTCATTCAGAGGAAATCGTGTTTCTAGACGGACTGAGCCGATTCCCTTGGTTTATGTTTGTTGTGTTTTTTGGAGATTAATTGATTTTACATCGGTAGTTATTGATTTGGTTATTTAAATAGCGACTTGGGGGTAGGGTAATTTAGGTGATTCGCTTTCCATAAAGTGATTGAATATAGATCGATTCATTCAGAGGAAATCTTTGTCCTTGACGGGCTGAGTCAGTTCCCTTGGGTTAGGCTTATTTTGTTTATTGGAGATTAACTGATTTTTCATTAGTAGTTTTCGGTTTGGTGATTAGCATTTATTAACTTTTTATTAGTTTTTATTAACTCTTTATTAGTTTTTATTAACACTTTATTAGTTTTTATTAACTCTTTATTAGTTTTTATTAACTTGTTATTAACTTTTATGTAACGATTAGTTTTTATTATCTAATGATTAGTTTGTTATAAGTCAACTAGATTCACGATTGTTTTTTTTCTTTAAGACAATAAAATACAAATCAATTTTAGCTCTAAATTAAAACAGAGTTCAAAGGACAAAAACCTTGCGCCATAAAACCCAAACATCCATCCATCAGAAGACAAAATGCGCCCAATCTTGTCAGCTTGGTATGGATGACCCAATGGTAAGCTGCCGCTATTCTATTAACAAGGACAATCACCAACATAGTACATGCGTTTACAAACCAGGATTCAGACCCTCGATCTATCGGGTGGCAGACAAACGCTGTGACCACTATACCAGTTAGACGGCTATATTTATAACGAAACATTACAGTGCTGTGCATTAAGTATGCAAAGGAGAAACAACATTATAATATTTGTACGAGCCAAATATTAAGTTCTTAGAATACTTATTTGACTTCAACAGGCCCGCCATCGAACTTAGTACCGGAACCCTCAATACAGATGGGGGAGCGCACTTAATGTTGATTGGTTGGTTTTGGGTTTTATGGCGCAAGGGCCATGTTTGGCCAAGCTGCGCCAAACACAAGACAGGTAGTGAATCCCCTAGAGGAGCTAATAACAACAAAGCGACGAAAAGCTTCTCAAGGGGAGCCTTCACCTCCGAAGAGAAACCACATTGAAGGAAGAAAAAAAGCAAAAGGGCAGGCGAGGTTAAAAAATGAAAGGGAGGACAGATCACTCGTTGTTTTGATGCCCATATACACCTGACACACACATAAAGAGCGGGTAACATAAAAGGCGTTATGGTTATCAGGACATCGGTAATGTCAGTTGTGAATATCTTGCTGTCACTTTCTAAAATTTCCCTGTCGTCGGCTTTGAAGCTAAGCACTTGAACTGCAGAGGTGTCTCGAGGGCTACTCTTGAATATAATGCAGCAGAAATGCTTTTGAAAACCGGATGGATTTGCGAATGCATGAATGCACATGACGAAAGACTCGAGACACATCTTTAAATCTACACTCATGATTTAGGGGCGTAACTAACTTTTCAAAGAGTGATTCAAGGTGTCCATATTTATTAAGGGTTGTATCGGATATGGATGAAAAAGTGCAAGCCAACCAGCGTTTGATAAAAACGTTATAGAATCAAATGATTCAAAGATTATTTAACACGATGGTATAAATGGCTAAAAATCAAGGGAATCTGAGGGGCTGTTTTACACTTAGAATATCTGAGACTTTTTAAACATGAAGCTGACTGAACAGACTTTTGTAAAGGGCTTGTTTCTTTTAAGACAAAAGATTGTTGAAATGAACTGATGATATAGAACAAAATTGTTAACAGTTGTGCAATATTTCAATTTATGCCTATATAATGGGAAAAGATGACATCCAAGTTCTCTTGATATCGACATTTACAAGCTAGTGAGGATCTAGTTGACCTCACTAGAGTGATTTACTTAAGAAATATAATGACCTGGAAGCTCTTTTAACAAAAGCATTTGATTGTAAAAAAGTGAGGCATTTAAGAATACAGCACTACAAACCAAGCCCAAAATTTACATATAAATGGAAAGCAATAAATAATGAACAGTAAAATATTGCTTTTAATGAGCTACAATATTGTCAGCTTAAAGCACAAACTCACTGACATTTTTTGGAGACTAAATGCTTTTTATGATGATAAATACTTTGTCCCATTGACATCAGTTTTAAAAAAGGTACACAGTACAACAAAATGCTTATAATCTTTATTTTTAATCTAAAAACTAATAATTAGTCTTTTTAAAGAAGTAAAAAAAATTGTTGTCGGTTAATGAATTTCTAAGTCGACGATATAAGCTCCATAAGTAGTTTTTTTATCAATGATCCTGGTTCTTGTTTCATACCATAAGAAATAC
Organism: Meta bourneti; assembly: GCA_933210815.1. Taxonomy (NCBI): domain Eukaryota; kingdom Metazoa; phylum Arthropoda; class Arachnida; order Araneae; family Tetragnathidae; genus Meta; species Meta bourneti. The sequence continues at coordinate 45,828,742 of OW119929.1, read as the reverse complement.
ATCATATTATATCATATTTTTGGTTTCCTTACCTCTGCAAAAACCAATTGTTTCACTTAATACCTTGAAACAGAAAACTTTGTTGAATACAACTAATCACCAACTCATCTCAAATTCAATTTAGTAAAACATTTTGCTTCTCTTAGTCGGATTACGCCGATTGGTTTAGTTTGGCGCCCATGGACATTTTTTGCTACATCGAATTTCAATGTTTTATAAATACTCTCCTTGGAGCAGTGTATGAAGAACATTCTCAATACCATTTTAATCACGATCTTATTATACAGGCCTCTTTAGTAAAACCCCATCGCATCACTTATGAAACATGTCCCATTTCACAATGATTGTCAATGAAATCAGCGGACACTTTTATGGGTTTACCCATTTAGTACATTTAAAATAAAACACGCACATTCTTTCCAAGCACCCGAAACGCAAAACAACCCACACAATTCCTTCCTGACAAAAGCAGAAAACCGAACGAGCGAAAATCCGCTCTGTAAGTAATACTCGCGGATCGGATGTCCACGGATATCCCGAAAGTAGTAGAACAAAACCAGACTGTGCACACTGGGGTTCGTGCAAACAAATGGGTCGTGTTCATTTGTAACATGGTCACGTGGCGGGCATGCGCGCGCACGGGAAGTCAGGTGCCATGTTAAGTGACACTCGAATTATCGGCCAATTAAGGAGGCCGTGGGGGCAGGTATGGATGCATACGTTGCAGATGGCTAACAGGACATCTATGACGTCCGGTGACGCGAAGTAACAGCTGCGGACTTCCGTAAGTGTGCCTATCTTTGATGTGTCACAATTAGAAGAGGGGAAATTATCCACCATTTTATTTCATTAACCGTGAAAGTGAACTTAGATTCAGTTGCTGTTGCCAGGTGCTCCTTAAAATAAGGCTGGTATTTTTGCCGTTTTTCATTCAGAAATATTTTCATTACCTGTAAAATTTCGTTCCCAGTTAAGAGATTATATCGTCGGCACCACTTCGAAGGCACGTATCCATAAAATCGTTGTTCCGAGGAAAACGCATTTAAGGATTCGACACTAGAAAAATTGTGCTATGATGAAAGCTTCGGTATTACTTTGGAACATATAAGTTACGATTAGGACTCGTGCTTTTGAGGTAAGGCAACAAATCAAATTGCCTAGAAAATGCATTTAGTAAAAACCTTTAAAATTGCAGGTTCGAACCTTCAGTGTGGTGTCGACTATATTGTGAATTTTCAATGCAAAAGTGTGTTATGTCTTTTAATCTAGGTTATATTTTCACAATCTAAGGGCCACTTCACATCAGCGGAATCTGTCAATCTGAATCCATTAGAAACTGGCTAACGAAAATTCGGAAAAGCCGCTTCCATAAGAAGTACCTTATTTGTCTTAAAACCTTTCACACTGCCTGAATCCAGTGTTTCGCTTCACTGCACCCGAATCTGTTAATCAGTTTCTAGAGGATTCAGACTCATACGGATTGGCCCGGATTCTGTTGGGGTGAAGGGATTCTAAGGCGAAAAATACCCTCTTAAATGTTAACTTGATCTCTTGTGAAGAAATGAAAATCAAAGTATGCTACAGCCTACTTGAATCTATCTATAGCGACAGTCTCGTTTTGTGAGTGTTACCTTTTTCGTTATCCCGTATAATAACACTTGTTTATAAAAACATTAAAACACATTTGGCAAATCGTAACCTATTATAAATACAATAGAACTTTGATTATCCGAAGTAATGTAGACCTAAACCACTTCGGATAACCAGAAACTCGGATAATATGAACATAACATAAACCAGCCTAAGCGAAATACAGAAAAAATGTACTGAACTACATGTTACTACTACTGAAAGATTCACAAAGCGAGGATTTAGACTAATCAATACTAGCATTTGTGTCACAGTATGTATTTAATATTTTTACTATCAGTCTGGACGTGAGTTATGTACCTTTTGAACTCTCTTGAAAAAATTCTTAGCGGTCTTCTCTTTCGCAGCACCTTTCCACCGGTTTGGGCAAAGTGCGAAGCTTTATTTAAAACTTAAGAACCTGATATCAAGTTCGGCTCGGATAACGCGGACACTCGATTAATCGGAGCTCAGATAATCAAGGCTTTACTGTTGCATAACTTAAAATCAATGAATTAAAGAATGGGTCATGTTATTTAATTCAAACATAATCCTGTTTTATTTTCTAGAACAATTGATAAAAGGAAGATGCCGATCATAATATGAATTTGATTTCAGCGTTTTGTTTTTACACGTCAGACTTTACTGTCTTAACGGAAGAAAATTGTTATTATAACCCTTCTCTTCCATTTCCCAAGTTTCTTTTTTCGCCTCTATTGCTTCAGGGATCCGAGTCTAATTTACCTTGGAGATGAAAACACTCTATTCGCTTTTTAAATTATGAATGTCAGTTCGATTGCATTAAATAGTTGTAGGTAAGCTTTTCTGCTGCATGGATACCGAACGCTTATTAAAAAAGTAAAACTTTTATTAAGGAAACTAAAGACGATAGGAAATTATAAAGAACAACGAGAGATCAACTCTTTTTCACTTCGAGTCCATTTCTTATAAATTCCAAATTAATTTTATATCACATTCATATGAAGGTTACATTACGCGTGCATGATTAAAAATACATTCGCAATATCATAGCTTTCGCGTGCATAAATATATTTACGAATATTAGTTTACACTCGCGTAATAAATATAACGTTTACAAGTACGAAAGTAGCAGCTGTAAGCGCAATAAAAACTGAATTCTCGGATCGTATGCATGCGCTCACATCTTTGACACATGTCTCAGGCATTTGCGGAATTTGCAAAAGGAGCAGGTGGTTCCATAAAAGTACAATAAATGTGACCTGTGTCTTGAAGCTCCTCCTACAAGCATTCTTGAAATGGAGAAATGTACAGTGGAGTATGATTTAGTGGGAACACACTCCACTTAAACAGAACTTTAGGGGATCCCCACATCGAGTTTAGACTTACGGCCACTCCTATACTTTAACCCTCCTGGTGGTTTATCTTCGCGTCAAAACCATTCTGTAGTGGCTCTGTAGAATTGATGACAATTTGGAACACGTCTGCTGCAAAACCCTGTTCAAAATTGTCACTTATTCTGGGTAAATGACAGTTTGAAATGAAATGACAAATGAAAAATACCTACTTGTGATCTCCATACCCCTGGGAATAATTAACAGGGCAGTTTTGTCTCGACCATATATCTCGTCATTAGCAAAATTTTCTACAGCTTTATGGACGAGATACCTCGTCGATTCCACTTGGAGGGTTAAGCAACCGTCAGAGTGGTATCGATGTATATCATGATTATAGTCATCGTGTCTCAACTGAACTTTAGCAGTGATAGGTTGCCGCATTAAATCATGAGTGACATTTATAGCATCTTTGAAATCGAATATATGACTTGATATAAATGGTGTCTGTCAGTCTCATTTTCGCAGTTTTAGAGGAATCTTTGCTTGGACTAAAATGAATTCCTCCATAGAGGTGTGCCGAAGTGTCTTCCCGTGATGGATGGGCTATAACTAGGAACAACTATATTTATAATTAAAGGTACCCAATCGGGAAGACCGATTTAGATGTTGCTCCCCAACACGTATTTGCCTGTTGAAAGATTATTTGTTGATCTCAATTTTTTTTACTCAAGCAACATATTTAAAGTGGGGTGAGCAAAAATGTTTTGAGTAATGTCTAAACTACCACAATGGGACATTTTCACATTTTTTAGATATTTTTACCTGATGAAATGTCACTAAAACTATAAATGATCCACAACTCAATAACATATAGAATCCAATTTCAGTTCTACGAATTAGTTTATTTCTCGTTAAAATCATTCCATCTTGTATTGTAATTTAAAATTTATGTTCGCAGATAGCAAAATCCTCCCAGCAATTGAGTTTTAAATTATCATACATATTTTTAAATAAGTATAAAGGTCCTTAATATTAATACTCCCATTAAGAGTTATAGTGCGGTTCCATTGACAAGGCACAGATCTCAGGGAAGTCCATTAGTATAAAGGTTTAGATCGCTGGGGAAAGGGCTACCACACTCAAAATCATCTGTGGCGATCGCTGTAAGTGGTTGGTAAGTAGTTGAATTAATGTCGCAATGGACAAATACAGCAAACTATTGGCGACTGTCCGGGATCAATCCCAAGGGGATAGATATGAAGTCATAGGTGGTTATTTGTTTCGTCAACTCGTGATCACTGCTAGGTTTCTGATATCGAACGATAAACGTGGAAACAGAAATCGTGCTAAAGACTCCACTTGAAGAAACACATTTATTGCTACATTTAACCGTGTCCAAAACCATGTGACTCAAGAACTTGACTATAGTCACCCTTCTTTTGTATTTTGTGTTGACCGCAAAATGTCATCCATTTCACGGAATTGGGGAAAATTCTTTGAATAGGTTCCCCCTTTCAAAACTCGTTAGAAAAGGGAACCTCCATGAATGGCACGCTTGTGGGAGGAGCCAGGTAGCTCCAAGCGCCTATACATAAACGTTTCAATAAATCATTCACGCCAATTATACCTGACTATGCTTTCATTAAAAGCGTAAATTTCAACACATTCCCTACTGGAGATTTCTACGCATGGCTGGCTGTAGGTCTTTCAGCTATTCCTGCTTTTCCTGTCTTTGCAAGTGCACGTCCAGCTCATCACTCAGGAATGGCACTGAGTGCGTATTTATGCGAATCAATGGTTCACTCGATGGGGTTGGAAAGTTCTCTATACCCCTGTGTACTCAACTGACGATTTTAAGAGGGTCCCTCGAACGACTTCGAGCGTTACCACCGAGATAACAAGGCCTGACCGCTGCCGTCATGGCGTCTCCCTAGTAGTCATACGTGCGATACGAACGACCACAGCCGTATTGGAATATTCAAAGCTTAATACAGTGAAATCCGTCTACAACGATACATAATATATTCTATATACGTCGAGACCACAGGAAAATATTGTTATACGTTATTGCAAATTATTATAGCAGTTTGTAAATATGGTTTTTCCCTAGTCAAAACTATGATAATCTCAGAATGAAACTTCCACACCCTCGCGTCTTTCTTCCTTATTTACAAACGATAACAGAGAGTGTGCGTAAATAGTAAAAGCACTAACTTATTAAAAAACCAGCCAAAATTATATCGTAAATTCAATTAAAAATAGTGAAAAACTCGCTTATGACTTTTATTAACTAAAATCGCTAAAATACAGTCAATCAAGCTTAATACCGCTCAATATCATAGTTTCTCAAATGCGACCATAAATCAAAAAGAAAAGAAAACCCTTTCTCATAGTCTAAAGAAATCCAATTAATGTTTTCTTCATCATTAAATCTGTAAAAATGGGAAATCAAAGCAATTGAACTGTAAAATACGATTTATGTAGTATGTTACCTATCTGGAGGAGAGTCTCATAACAAGCTATAGTTTTCTGCTCTCATACATTTCCAACATAATCACCAGTCAACATTACTTTAACCTCAAAAATGTCAATATAACATCAGAAATAACAGATGTACTACAAAAAACTGTACATAAGTTGAATAAATTTATTCTTTTATTCTTATAAACAGATTGTAAATGAGGGTTTCCTGTTTAAACGGGGCTGCCAGTCGTGAACTGAACCCTCAGTCGCACCCCATTCGATTTTTTTGTAAAATGGAAAACGAAATTTCAAAGCAAACCATTATAAAAAATGTCAAAAATACATATAAAAATAAAATTATTTATTAGAAACAGTATCCAGCTTCCTTTTTTTATTTTTGCCCAATCTATCGTTGGATTTTTCACAATAATTTTTCAATAGAGTGTTTGTTGTGCTATTAATAATGAATTTTAAAATGGTTTCATGCTTATGATTTGCACATGTATTGAATTTGTAATGTTCTGATTCATGCAGCTGCCAGTATTTAAAAACAAAATTTATTATAAAATCTCTTTTGTAATGAATGCTCAGAAACTCATCCTCGTAATATTTAAGTAGTTTGTTGAACAATATATAATTAATTAAAACCACACGAACAGCACCATCTTTTGGAAACGATAAACCACCTCGATTCAAATTTTTAATTAAATCATAATTTTCCTCAACAACCATTTGCTCATCATACACCAACCCTGTTTTACACAGTTCACACTTTATGTTTCTTAAAATTTTATAACAACAATAGCCTGCCAAATAAGTTATCACTGACATTTCATGTTCAACTTGTTGAAAATCACTTACTTCGAGATGTATGTCCGGATTAAATGAGTTGTCCCACTGTTTTTGTTCTTCATAAGAACAATCTAAGTTTTCTGAAAAACTGGTTATGGGTATATTTCCAAAAGTTTGTGATGACAAGGTCAAAAGAGATTGAATTCTTAATTTTTTCTCCGATTCGTATAATTGCCTGATCGATATGTTGTACTGACCACCTGATAATTGTCTATATTTTCCAAACCGATATTCCAAAGGATCTGTTTGAAATTTTCCTAACAAAACATAATTCATTTTAAGTTCTTGTAAACAATATTGCGTAATTTCCAACATTCCATGAATTGTGTGAGAAAGAGCGGTATGGGTTTGGGGTGAAAGTTTATGAGGAAAATCACAGGATTTCCAAGTATCAAGCCAGAGAATCATTTTCCGCAAAAATAACAATTTAGGGTCATCTGGATTCTCGAGTAGAGGGGTTTGGAAATTATCTTTAAGTCGCTGTCCTTTCAATGGTGTTTTCACATTGACAATTTTCCACCAGGTTGATACAGTATCTATGAATTCAGCTGTTTCTTCAGAATTTTCTATTTTCGTTCCAAATTTCAATAGGGCCTCTTTCACAAACGGATTGAAAACTTTTAAAGATAGACTGACATTCTGACGTTCAAAAGTAGTTGGAAATAATGCTTTCAGCGATAAAGAATACCCAAATTTCAATAATTTATCATGCTCCAATTGATGTAACAATATTAAGGAATTGAAATTTGCAATTTTTTTCTCACCTGTCTCGAAGTCTGGGAAGGTTAAGATCTTGTTACTCTTAGGATTCAACCAATTATTTTTTATACATTTTAGTAAATGAACAGAGTCGTACAAGAAGAAAATAGGGCGTGTGTTGTCACATGGATGTGGATAAACTACGCTTGATTGGTTTTTCGGTGAAAAATTCCTCATAGCTTTGCCATTGAGTGCATTGTTATCACTGATAATACAAAATACTTTGTAGCCTATCTCTTCTAATTTAGTGACAATTGTTCGAATACAATCAAAAAGAATGTCACTGCTGATGGTTGAAGTTGGAAATATATGAATAACTTCCTTTAACTTCGATGTGACACTGGATAGCATGAATGCGTAAGCGGATGTAGCCAAAGAATTGCCGTTAAATGCATTCCCTACAATATTTCCACCTTTGAAGTCCAAATAAGGTTGAACATGAATTTCATCCATAAGCAGTATGACATTTTTCTCATGCTCTTCTAAAAGTCTGAAAAGAGAACGTGCGTACGCGAGAAACAATTTTCTATCTTCATCGGTTGGATCGGTTAAAAATTTATTACAAACAGTTTTTATTTTTGATGGATGAGGTAAAATTAGCGAACTGTAGTGCCGTAAATATTTGTATGCATGTGAGTTTATTGAGTGCATAACGGATGAAAAAATCATTGTATTTGCAGAATAACGATATCTCTCTTTTGGAGTAACAAGAAAATTTAACTGTTCTGAAAGAAAATTGAGAGAAGCACGTTTATCAAGGTCATCACACTCTACTTCAACCAAGACATTTCTTAAATGATGTATAATTTGTTTGAAGCTATTATCATAGTTGGCTGAAGAATTTTTCATTGATATTTCATTTATAAAATTCAAACAATTTTCAATAACTTCCAAATTATTAACGTGGCAGGGTGTTTTGATTTGATTGTTATCTACAGAAATTTCTTGGCCATATAAATATGTTTCCATTTTCAGATTTGAATGTATTACAACAGTGTAATTTGTTGTAGGTCCTGGATTAAAACAAATTTTGAAAAAAGTAACTTTTGACTCCTCAATTAGTTTAAACCAATTTTGTTTATGAGGTAATGAATCCAGAATTTCTAATAGCCTATTAAAATTTTGAAAAGAAATAGATTCATGATGAGCAATGAACTCAGATTTGCTTTCGTTGATAGCTCTCAATAAATTGGATTCCTCAGTTTCACGAATTTTATCTTCCCTGCTTTTACGAACTGTGGGACAAGTTTTCGAGAGATATTTAGGGCAATTCGGAAATATACTTGGTATAGCACACTACACTTTCTTCACTCACACTAATGTATTTTTAGTTCACTAGTATAATTGGTGTACTTCACTAGGTTAGTCCCAGCAGGTGATGCTGTTTTACCACGATGATTTGACTCTTCAATAACCACTTCAGTTAAAATCACAAACACGTTTATTTAACAGAACACAACACGAACACAAAACATTTAAGAAAATTGAAATCAATAATATATCCCCTATGGGATTTACAAATCACACACAGGTGACACGCCTGTGTTTTTCGTACGCCGAGCGATCTACCTCAGTAGTATACCCCCCCGTATAGGACACGGAAGTGACGTCATACCACGTGACCCGAAGTGGGCGGGGCCAAGTGACATCACAGCGTGACCCGAAGTGGGCGGGGCCAAGTGACATCACAGCGTGACGTCATCGAAAAGCGGAAGTGACGTATTGTTTGTTTACATTTGGATTTTTTTTGTCATCGACTTCGTGCAGGCGTTTCAAGATGGCGTCGTTTCGTTACCATGGTGACGAATCACTCGTAGTGTCATCTGGTGGAGAAATTCGAAACTCTATTATTTTTAATTAAAAAGGAGTTTCTTGGATTCGAACCCGGGACCATAGGATCCGAAGTCAAGTGCGCTATCCGTTAGGCTGTAAGAGAGTTAACTTAAGATGGTGAATTAATGTAGTGTTTCTCTCTCTTTTGAACTTGTATTTTTTCTTAGTATTAGGAATGGGTTATTTTTAGAAAATGGTTTGAATAATTGCATAGGGGTTTTAATAAATGCTTTTTCAAAACGACTTATGGCGCCATCTAGTGATTTTAAAAGTAATTAATCTAAGGAACGAATTGATTTCTTAATGTTTTTACTTTATTCATGACCAGTGACGTCAGTGTGTTTACGTTTGGGACTTGGATTTTTTTCCTTCTGAGATTTCGATGTGACGTCACGAGTATGTCCATCGAGCACGTCTGAACTTGAAAAAAGCCAAGTCTGAACTTGAAAAAGCCTACTCACAGTACATTTCCTTACAAGATTTAATTTTGTGTTGGTGAACCGTTATAAAGATGGTAAGGACTGTATGGGTGCCCATAATGACAACGATTTGGATCTTTATGCACCCCATAGCGTCTGTTTCATTTGGACAGAAAAGGCAATTTGTGTTTTCTAGAAAGAACTACAATTCTTTAAAAATTGTTCTGGAAATGGAAGCTTGCTTGTGATGAAGTATCCAATTTTGGTTTCACAGCTTGCCCCGTGGGAATGCATTATGCCCTAGAATAAACTTAACGTTTCGTAAAATCCTTGTATAAAGCAGCGATAAACCACTGATGTGCCCCCCGAACTAGAACTCAGTGACGTACACTAGACGATATTTGGACAACGTTGCAATTGATCTTTGCCTTTCAGAATAGTATTTTTATAAATGCTTACATCTTGTTGTTTTTAAATAAATTTTTAGCGTGTCTTACCACATATACTGTATTTTGGATTATTTGGGTTTTTTTATTACCATGGTTTTATAAATTTTCTTTTAAAATGCAAGATCTGAAATGAAATTTTTCTTTCCTATATAGATTTATGGTTTTTTTTAAGTTAGATGTTTTTACTCAAAAATTAATTATACATTAGATGCTATAACACCTATTTTATAGCAGAAATTTTGTTTTAAAATAATAATATACACTTAAGTAAGAGTAAAAATTTTTGAAACTTTACAAGACAAATACTATGAATATTTTTTCTTGTACATTTGAAGAAGTTATAATAGTATAAAACCCATTTATTCTATAAATCTAACTTAAATGTTATTTTTTAATTAATCTTTCCTTGCATATTATTTTTTGCTTTGAATAAATCTTCATAAATTTTAGTGATTTAATTTATATTATATAGATTTACAAACCTGTTTTTGGATGAAATATAAGGATTTTATATTTTAAAAATTAATGTTTTTACTTAAAATTAATTATATATTAAATACTATTACACGTATTTTTAATGTTGAAGATTTTTAGAAAACATTTTACAATTGAAACATATACATTAAATATTATGACAAACACTTAAATGCAGATCCATAAGGGAATATTGGAAATCTTTTTAATGCTTACACCTTTCTATTTTAAATAAACTTTTGCTTGTCTTACCACATACACTGTATTTTGGATTATTTGGGGTTTTTTTTTATTACCATGGTCTTATAAATTTTCTTTTAAAATGCACGATCTGAAATGAAATTTTCCTTGATTTTGAGATTTACTCAAAAATTAATTATACATTAGATGCTATAGCACATATTTTATTGCAGAATTTTTTAATATTATACACATAAGTGAGCGTAAAAATTTTTGAAACTTTACAAGACCCATATTATGAACATGTTTCCTTACACATTTGAAGTAGTGAAAAATAGTATTAAAACCCTTTATCCTGTAAAATATAAATTAAATATTATTTTTATTTAATCTTTCCTTGCATATTATTGTTTACTTTAAATACATTTTCATTCATTTTAGTGATTTTATTTATATTATAAAGATTTATAAAACTGTTTTTAACGAAATTTTCTTTGATATAAGGATTTATATTTTAAAAGTTAGATGTTTTTTACACAAAAATTAATTATATATCAAATACTATTGCACGTATTATAACATTGAAGATTTTTAGAAAGCGTTTAACAATTGAGAGAGATATATACTTTAAATATTATTACAAACATTTAAATGCAATTTGCTTTTTATTTTTTAATTTTACAATTGAGACATTTTGAAAAGTTTGATTCTTAAAGTGCGTTTTATGCATAGTAAAAAAAAATATTATAAAAAACCTGTAAGAGTAAAAAGAATTTTATACATTGAAACTTTACAAGACCCATACCATGTTTCCTTGCACATTTGAAGTAGTGAAATATAGAATTAAAAACCATTTGTCCCTGAAGTTCTAAATTAAAAGTTATTTTTCTTTAATGCTTTTGCAAAACCACACATTTTACTATATATGAACTTCCTTTTATTTATTTGAAAACCTTATGCACATCGTACAATTTAAAATTGCACAGCAAAATACCAATACTGTACGAAGCTATGAAGTATTTTACAAGATACTTTGGTACTGTTTTCTTAATTTTAAGTGTTCTACATTGCTATATTAAATGGATAGTTAGTGGGTTTTCTGTTTTTGAAAATAATGTGTGCACATCTGTGCTGCAAAGCAAATTAACTTTTGCCTTTTTCTTGATATTTAATGCATAATCTAAATATTTACTCACACCGCTGATAGTTTTACCCATGAGTAAAATTAAATAATAACTGAAAATTTTAAGTATTAATGTGAATTTTAAAATGAACAAAAATTATTGAAATAATGGATTAAATCTGAATTCTATGTATTCTTAAAACAATCTCTGCAAATCCAGCAGACAATTCTTAAACAGATTGAAGGAAACCACATGGAAACAAAGTAAATTAGAACACTTTTTAATAGTAAAAACATTATGATTAATATTTTTACAAAAATAATACATTGTAGTAAAAAAAGAACTTATTTTTACATACTTACATTTTTTTAAGAGACTTATTTCCGACAAGCCAATTATTCAATGCCATCACCTCAGCTATGGGCAATGCAAATTATTTTTGTGATGACCACATTATAGTTTTTGGATATCTTTGTTGCTACTTAGAGCATAAAATGCATCGAATTTGGGAAACCCATATTGTTCTAAGTTGATATTCGGAATATTCAATGCATCTAAGCGTTTCTTTTCCACACAACCACCTTTGTAAGCAATTAGGTACTGAGTGACCCTCTTGGTCTGCTCGTAATATTCTAAAAGCTTAGAGTCTAGATTTTTCTAAGGGAGCACAATTTGCTATGTCATGGGACAGAAATGAAGTGCACATACGTAATTTTTAACATATCACACAGTTGTACGATCTTTGGCACTCAGTTTATGCTTAGACGATAAGTTAAAACGAATACTTGAAGCTACTTGCGACTTTTTACAGCGATGTATGCGTATTTACGTACTAAGAAACTTTCTTGAATCTGAAATTCATCAAAATGCACAATTGCACAAATATTAATCATTGCTATTGAAAAGCGTTAGCTGTTCTTGGAAAAATAATTGTAAACTGGAGGCCACGAAGAACTGGACTATATAACACCATACACTTACTAATCAGTAAAGTTAAAATTTATCTTTTGCGTTCCATAGTTACTCACAAAAGATAAGACTAAGTGAAGAATGTACATACTCAGAAAACATGGTGTTTGTGATAATGCGCGAAATAAAATTTTGTGTTATAATACAAGATTTTAACGAAAGGATATACTTAAATGTGCGTGTGATTTTTTGACTCTACCACGTTTATGCGCTGAATGCAATTCAATTCTACGACTAAATTTGAGCAAGAAAAAAAATATAACCAAATATAATTTATAAGAGAAACGTATTTTGACTTTCTTTAAAATGAGAACTTTAAAGTATACTGAATTCTCTTGATTCTGCAGTTTTATTTTTTCTAAAATTACATCAACAAATTGAATTATTTTATTTGTGTGCACACACAAGTCTTTGCCTCTGTTGAAAGGAAACTAGTATCTTTGACAAGTATCAGATTTTTAAAAATTAATTCAGAGAAGAACCTTTTTTCATGGGATTTAACTCAATCTGCTCCATAATTTTACCCTTAAGAGTAATAGAGCATATTATAGTTTTTAAGGAAAATGAATAACCATTATGCAAATTTGAAGCCAAAAGTTCCAAGCATGTCTATGCGCCTATCTACGTTTAGAGATTGACCAACGCACAGACGTTGACATTAGGGACCTAGCCGTAAACGGATCGTATTATACTGAACGATTATACCGGTGTCTTGGACGTGATCAGGTGCTATTGGTGTGGCGAAGGGCTTGAAAATTGGTAAAAAGATGTAGTGAGACACAAACACAAAGTTTTATCCAAAATGTTTGGTAGCCCATAGATGAAATTGTACAGGTGCTGGATGAAATCAACAATACCAATGGTTTTATAAAAAAAAACGATGTATAGCTTTACCCCTTAGACAACGACAAGGACGAACGACTTTGTAAAATTTGCAAGGAATCGGAAAATGAATGCTACTTTACAGCCTTGCGGTCATCTGGTGACATGCATGAGATGTACGAAGAGTCTTTCAACGTGTCCTATGTATCGAACCAATATTTTACATAAAATTAAAACGTACATTTGTTACTAAACTCTATTTATTAGTACATGTAGTAGATGCAATTTCAAGTGATATACTGAACATGGTGAGGAAGAAAATCCAATTGTAAAAGGGTGGTATTGAGTTGAAAGTTATTAAATTGGCAAAAGTGCTTCAGTAAGAAGATTAGTAAGGAAGTTTGAGACTCTAAAACCCTAAAACTCTTTATTAAGGAAAAAAATCGTGTAGGAAAGACTTATACACCCTTATAAATATATTGACTATTTTAATTATTAGTCGTTTGTTCATTATATGTTAAACCTATTTACTAAAGAATTTTAAAGGGTGCCTTAAACAGGAGTTACTAAATGCTTTAGGAAAGATGTGTAAATGTACTCTGTAATGCAAGAGAGAATGCTTGAATTAAATATTCATTTTGAGTGTTTCCTTCTTGTAGTGGGGGGCTTATTAATAGTACTTTTGTTACAGCATTTTAAAATATTTCACACTTTAAAAGAATTATTTATATTTATTTTTTATTAATTTTTAAAACTTTTTAACTTTACTGCTTAACTTTTTTATTGTTACTGTTTAACTTTATTTTACTGCTTAACTTTTTTACTGTTTAACTTTTTAAGTTTAACTTTTTTTACTGTTTAACTTTTTTACTGTTTAAGTTTTTTTACTGTTTAACTTTTTCTCTTTAACATTTTTTTTTACTGTTTAAATTTTTTTCCTGTTTAACTTTTTTTCACTGTTTAACTTTTTATTGGTTAATTTTTTCTATTTAACTTTTTTTACTGTTTAACTTTTTTAATTGGTTTTTTACTGCTTAATGTTTTTTCTACTATAAAAATAGGTCTAAGATTATTCAGGATGTTTCGAAAATTCTTGTGAAAATGAATGTTTTCTGAAAAGAATGCCTGGATTACAAATATAGTAATTTTAGATAAAATATCATTTGCATGTATATCTATGTCCTATTTCTCCTTGGGTTCATTACTCGAAACTTAGGTAAAATATATTTTGATTTAGAAAAGTGCAGTAACAATAAAAAAGTTAAGCAGTAAAGTTAAAAAGTTTTAAAAATTAATAAAAAATAAATATAAATAATTCTTTTAAAGTGTGAAATATTTTAAAATGCTCTAACAAAAGTACTATTAATAAGCCCCCCACTACAAGAAGGAAACACTCAAAATGAATATTTAATTCAAGCATTCTCTCTTGCATTACAGAGTACATTTACACATCTTTCCTAAAGCATTTAGTAACTCCTGTTTAAGGCACCCTTTAAAATTCTTTAGTAAATAGGTTTAACATATAATGAACAAACGACTAATAATTAAAATAGTCAATATATTTATAAGGGTGTATAAGTCTTTCCTACACGATTTTTTTCCTTAATAAAGAGTTTTAGGGTTTTAGAGTCTCAAACTTCCTTACTAATCTTCTTACTGAAGCACTTTTGCCAATTTAATAACTTTCAACTCAATACCACCCTTTTACAATTGGATTTTCTTCCTCACCATGTTCAGTATATCACTTGAAATTGCATCTACTACATGTACTAATAAATAGAGTTTAGTAACAAATGTACGTTTTAATTTTATGTAAAATATTGGTTCGATACATAGGACACGTTGAAAGACTCTTCGTACATCTCATGCATGTCACCAGATGACCGCAAGGCTGTAAAGTAGCATTCATTTTCCGATTCCTTGCAAATTTTACAAAGTCGTTCGTCCTTGTCGTTGTCTAAGGGGTAAAGCTATACATCGTTTTTTTTTTATAAAACCATTGGTATTGTTGATTTCATCCAGCACCTGTACAATTTCATCTATGGGCTACCAAACATTTTGGATAAAACTTTGTGTTTGTGTCTCACTACATCTTTTTACCAATTTTCAAGCCCTTCGCCACACCAATAGCACCTGATCACGTCCAAGACACCGGTATAATCGTTCAGTATAATACGATCCGTTTACGGCTAGGTCCCTAATGTCAACGTCTGTGCGTTGGTCAATCTCTAAACGTAGATAGGCGCATAGACATGCTTGGAACTTTTGGCTTCAAATTTGCATAATGGTTATTCATTTTCCTTAAAAACTATAATATGCTCTATTACTCTTAAGGGTAAAATTATGGAGCAGATTGAGTTAAATCCCATGAAAAAAGGTTCTTCTCTGAATTAATTTTTAAAAATCTGATACTTGTCAAAGATACTAGTTTCCTTTCAACAGAGGCAAAGACTTGTGTGTGCACACAAATAAAATAATTCAATTTGTTGATGTAATTTTAGAAAAAATAAAACTGCAGAATCAAGAGAATTCAGTATACTTTAAAGTTCTCATTTTAAAGAAAGTCAAAATACGTTTCTCTTATAAATTATATTTGGTTATATTTTTTTTCTTGCTCAAATTTAGTCGTAGAATTGAATTGCATTCAGCGCATAAACGTGGTAGAGTCAAAAAATCACACGCACATTTAAGTATATCCTTTCGTTAAAATCTTGTATTATAACACAAAATTTTATTTCGCGCATTATCACAAACACCATGTTTTCTGAGTATGTACATTCTTCACTTAGTCTTATCTTTTGTGAGTAACTATGGAACGCAAAAGATAAATTTTAACTTTACTGATTAGTAAGTGTATGGTGTTATATAGTCCAGTTCTTCGTGGCCTCCAGTTTACAATTATTTTTCCAAGAACAGCTAACGCTTTTCAATAGCAATGATTAATATTTGTGCAATTGTGCATTTTGATGAATTTCAGATTCAAGAAAGTTTCTTAGTACGTAAATACGCATACATCGCTGTAAAAAGTCGCAAGTAGCTTCAAGTATTCGTTTTAACTTATCGTCTAAGCATAAACTGAGTGCCAAAGATCGTACAACTGTGTGATATGTTAAAAATTACGTATGTGCACTTCATTTCTGTCCCATGACATAGCAAATTGTGCTCCCTTAGAAAAATCTAGACTCTAAGCTTTTAGAATATTACGAGCAGACCAAGAGGGTCACTCAGTACCTAATTGCTTACAAAGGTGGTTGTGTGGAAAAGAAACGCTTAGATGCATTGAATATTCCGAATATCAACTTAGAACAATATGGGTTTCCCAAATTCGATGCATTTTATGCTCTAAGTAGCAACAAAGATATCCAAAAACTATAATGTGGTCATCACAAAAATAATTTGCATTGCCCATAGCTGAGGTGATGGCATTGAATAATTGGCTTGTCGGAAATAAGTCTCTTAAAAAAATGTAAGTATGTAAAAATAAGTTCTTTTTTTACTACAATGTATTATTTTTGTAAAAATATTAATCATAATGTTTTTACTATTAAAAAGTGTTCTAATTTACTTTGTTTCCATGTGGTTTCCTTCAATCTGTTTAAGAATTGTCTGCTGGATTTGCAGAGATTGTTTTAAGAATACATAGAATTCAGATTTAATCCATTATTTCAATAATTTTTGTTCATTTTAAAATTCACATTAATACTTAAAATTTTCAGTTATTATTTAATTTTACTCATGGGTAAAACTATCAGCGGTGTGAGTAAATATTTAGATTATGCATTAAATATCAAGAAAAAGGCAAAAGTTAATTTGCTTTGCAGCACAGATGTGCACACATTATTTTCAAAAACAGAAAACCCACTAACTATCCATTTAATATAGCAATGTAGAACACTTAAAATTAAGAAAACAGTACCAAAGTATCTTGTAAAATACTTCATAGCTTCGTACAGTATTGGTATTTTGCTGTGCAATTTTAAATTGTACGATGTGCATAAGGTTTTCAAATAAATAAAAGGAAGTTCATATATAGTAAAATGTGTGGTTTTGCAAAAGCATTAAAGAAAAATAACTTTTAATTTAGAACTTCAGGGACAAATGGTTTTTAATTCTATATTTCACTACTTCAAATGTGCAAGGAAACATGGTATGGGTCTTGTAAAGTTTCAATGTATAAAATTCTTTTTACTCTTACAGGTTTTTTATAATATTTTTTTTTACTATGCATAAAACGCACTTTAAGAATCAAACTTTTCAAAATGTCTCAATTGTAAAATTAAAAAATAAAAAGCAAATTGCATTTAAATGTTTGTAATAATATTTAAAGTATATATCTCTCTCAATTGTTAAACGCTTTCTAAAAATCTTCAATGTTATAATACGTGCAATAGTATTTGATATATAATTAATTTTTGTGTAAAAAACATCTAACTTTTAAAATATAAATCCTTATATCAAAGAAAATTTCGTTAAAAACAGTTTTATAAATCTTTATAATATAAATAAAATCACTAAAATGAATGAAAATGTATTTAAAGTAAACAATAATATGCAAGGAAAGATTAAATAAAAATAATATTTAATTTATATTTTACAGGATAAAGGGTTTTAATACTATTTTTCACTACTTCAAATGTGTAAGGAAACATGTTCATAATATGGGTCTTGTAAAGTTTCAAAAATTTTTACGCTCACTTATGTGTATAATATTAAAAAATTCTGCAATAAAATATGTGCTATAGCATCTAATGTATAATTAATTTTTGAGTAAATCTCAAAATCAAGGAAAATTTCATTTCAGATCGTGCATTTTAAAAGAAAATTTATAAGACCATGGTAATAAAAAAAAACCCCAAATAATCCAAAATACAGTGTATGTGGTAAGACAAGCAAAAGTTTATTTAAAATAGAAAGGTGTAAGCATTAAAAAGATTTCCAATATTCCCTTATGGATCTGCATTTAAGTGTTTGTCATAATATTTAATGTATATGTTTCAATTGTAAAATGTTTTCTAAAAATCTTCAACATTAAAAATACGTGTAATAGTATTTAATATATAATTAATTTTAAGTAAAAACATTAATTTTTAAAATATAAAATCCTTATATTTCATCCAAAAACAGGTTTGTAAATCTATATAATATAAATTAAATCACTAAAATTTATGAAGATTTATTCAAAGCAAAAAATAATATGCAAGGAAAGATTAATTAAAAAATAACATTTAAGTTAGATTTATAGAATAAATGGGTTTTATACTATTATAACTTCTTCAAATGTACAAGAAAAAATATTCATAGTATTTGTCTTGTAAAGTTTCAAAAATTTTTACTCTTACTTAAGTGTATATTATTATTTTAAAACAAAATTTCTGCTATAAAATAGGTGTTATAGCATCTAATGTATAATTAATTTTTGAGTAAAAACATCTAACTTAAAAAAAACCATAAATCTATATAGGAAAGAAAAATTTCATTTCAGATCTTGCATTTTAAAAGAAAATTTATAAAACCATGGTAATAAAAAAACCCAAATAATCCAAAATACAGTATATGTGGTAAGACACGCTAAAAATTTATTTAAAAACAACAAGATGTAAGCATTTATAAAAATACTATTCTGAAAGGCAAAGATCAATTGCAACGTTGTCCAAATATCGTCTAGTGTACGTCACTGAGTTCTAGTTCGGGGGGCACATCAGTGGTTTATCGCTGCTTTATACAAGGATTTTACGAAACGTTAAGTTTATTCTAGGGCATAATGCATTCCCACGGGGCAAGCTGTGAAACCAAAATTGGATACTTCATCACAAGCAAGCTTCCATTTCCAGAACAATTTTTAAAGAATTGTAGTTCTTTCTAGAAAACACAAATTGCCTTTTCTGTCCAAATGAAACAGACGCTATGGGGTGCATAAAGATCCAAATCGTTGTCATTATGGGCACCCATACAGTCCTTACCATCTTTATAACGGTTCACCAACACAAAATTAAATCTTGTAAGGAAATGTACTGTGAGTAGGCTTTTTCAAGTTCAGACTTGGCTTTTTTCAAGTTCAGACGTGCTCGATGGACATACTCGTGACGTCACATCGAAATCTCAGAAGGAAAAAAATCCAAGTCCCAAACGTAAACACACTGACGTCACTGGTCATGAATAAAGTAAAAACATTAAGAAATCAATTCGTTCCTTAGATTAATTACTTTTAAAATCACTAGATGGCGCCATAAGTCGTTTTGAAAAAGCATTTATTAAAACCCCTATGCAATTATTCAAACCATTTTCTAAAAATAACCCATTCCTAATACTAAGAAAAAATACAAGTTCAAAAGAGAGAGAAACACTACATTAATTCACCATCTTAAGTTAACTCTCTTACAGCCTAACGGATAGCGCACTTGACTTCGGATCCTATGGTCCCGGGTTCGAATCCAAGAAACTCCTTTTTAATTAAAAATAATAGAGTTTCGAATTTCTCCACCAGATGACACTACGAGTGATTCGTCACCATGGTAACGAAACGACGCCATCTTGAAACGCCTGCACGAAGTCGATGACAAAAAAAATCCAAATGTAAACAAACAATACGTCACTTCCGCTTTTCGATGACGTCACGCTGTGATGTCACTTGGCCCCGCCCACTTCGGGTCACGCTGTGATGTCACTTGGCCCCGCCCACTTCGGGTCACGTGGTATGACGTCACTTCCGTGTCCTATACGGGGGGGTATACTACTTACCTCGCTTCTCCGACCTCCTCGGTACTCTGGGCTTCTTGTCACTTCCTGTCGGAAGCTGGCGAACGTTTTTATTATTGGCGGTCGCCAATTCTCTCTCTCCATTCTAAACAGTCTTACATGTCCCTCCATAAGGAGCACATAGTTCTCCTTAGAGACTATGCTGCTATAAAAAAAACAGTTAAATGTGTCCTAATAGAAGAAAGAGCCTGTTCGCTAGCCCAATTTTTAGTATTTAAAGATTCTAATACACTAAAATAATGTTAACAAAAATACTAATATAACATATACACTGCTAAAATTACTACAAAATGATACAATTTAACCTTTGCATTATGGAAATCTGGAAAGTGCATCTGCATTGCCATGCCTGCTTCCTTTCCGATAGGTTATTTTTAAATTATATCTTTGTAATGCCAAAGCCCATCGTGCTAGTTTAGCGCCATGTGGTAATCCCTGGGTAAGGTAAGAAAGAGGATTGTGATCAGACACAACTTCGATATTAGTTCCAAAAATCCAGGTGTCAAACCTTTGAAGTGCGGCTATGACGCTGTAAGCTTCTCTCTCTATGGTGGACCATCTAGTCTGGCATGGTGTAAGCTTCTTGCTGTAGAAAGCTATAGGATGCTCTTTTCCATCCTTATCAAACTGTGATAAACACGCTCCGACTGCAGTAGCAGACGCATCGGTGTAAAGCTGAAAGGGTTTGTCGAACTGTGGCGTATACAAGGAAGGCATTTTAACTAAATGGTTCTTCAAATTTTGAAAGGCTTCTTCTTCAGGTTGGTTCCATGGAATGTCCTTGGGAACTCTCTTCTTTGTCAGGTTGGTTAATGGTAACACAATACCCGCAAAGTTTGGAATATAATCTCTGTAATAGCTTGCTATCCCCAACACTGTTCTCAATTCCTTCTTGTTGGTTGGTGCCGACAGTTTCTTCATAGCTTCTACTTTTTCTGGGTCTGGAGAATGTCTTCCTGACCCCACCACGTGTCCTAAAAATTTCACTTCCGTTTTTCCAAAATCACACTTTTCTAGATTTACAGTGAGACCCACTTGACGCAATGTCTGGAAAACTCCACTGATATGTTTCAAATGGTCAGACCATGATCCTGAAAAAATGGCAACATCGTCAATATAGGACCTGCAATAATCTTTATGGGGAGCTAACACTTTGTCCATTGATTTTTGAAAAGTGCTACCCGCGTTTTTCATACCAAAGGGCATAACCCTCCATTGATAGTGGCCGGAATGAGTTACGAAAGCAGTATAGTGTCTGTCTTTCTCACTCATTGGAATCTGCCAGTATCCTTTTGTAAGGTCGAGCACAGTGATTACTTGTGCTTCCCCTATTTGATATAAAAGCTCGTTAGCATGTCTCATTGGATATGCATCCGGAATAGTGAAACTGTTCAAAAGTCTAAAGTCTATACACAGACGTACACTACCATTCTTTTTAGCAACGCATACTAAAGGGTGAGCCCACTCACTATCACTTTGTTCAATAAGACCAAGTTCTAGAAGTTCTCGAATCTGACGATCTACTTCGTTTTGCAGAGTAATTGGAATTCGATACGGACGAAGTCTTTTGGGTGAACAGTCATTTGTAACTTTAACAACATGTCCTTCAACTTTAGCTATTCCAGGTTTAGTACTGAATACATCATAATATTTACAAAGCAAAGAACTCAGTTCATGACGTTGTTTGGCATCTAAGGGGGTTGTCATTTCCCTGATGATGTTCTTCCACATTACTTTTAGTAGTAGTAACGCGCTCGGTAGGAGCAGCATGTAGTTGCCCAAAATCTTGGTCTTGATCAAAAACAAGCCTATGTGCTGAACACGTGTCACATATGGTCGAATTTTATTGAAGTGTAGTTCTCTTCTTGAACCATCATCAAGTTCAACAATGGCTGAATGTAGTCTACTAAGTTGGACCACAGTCGCTGGTCCAGACCAAGTATTCAATAGTTTGTGAGAAGATGCTGGTATCAAAATAAGAACTTTGTCTCCTACTTGATATGTTTTCTCTCGGGATCTCAAATTATACCTATGGGCATAATTTTGCTGACTTAGTTGGGCATTCTCATTGGCAATTTTGTGAGCATTTTTGAGTTTCTCTTGTAGCTCTTCGACATACTTTTCCACAGATTGTGAAGCAGTCATTGGAACAACTTTCTCTCCCGTCCAAACTTCCTTCAGCAATGCGGTTGGTCCCTTGGGTATTCGTCCATACACCAACTGATAAGGTGACATACCAGTGGTGCAATGAGGGACTTCTCTGTATGCAAACAGGAGATGTGGAAGATGCACATCCCATTCATTTCCATACTCCTGGATGTTTTTATTCATCATATCCTTTAGAGTTCTGTTCCACCTCTCCACTGCTCCCATACTCTCAGGATGCCCAGGCGTTGAAAATCTTGGAGATACTCCTATTAGATTCACAAAAGCACCAGTTAGTTTGGACGTAAAGTTCGTGCCCTGGTCAGTGCAAATCACTTTTGGAAATCCAGTACGAGCGAAAATTTGCATCAACACGTCGCACGTAGTTTTGGCCTTTATATTTCTGGTTGGAATTGCTTCAGCCCATCGAGTGCATAAGTCAACCGCACAAATGATGTATTTATGTCCTCTTCTGGACGGGGGTTCTAACGGGCCCAGACAGTCAACGCTCCAAACCTCAAACGGATTATCTGGTCTTGTAATTGGTTGGATCGGGATTCTATCTCGATAAGTTACAGTTCGTCTGACTTGACAAGGCTTGCAACTTCCGCAAAATTTTCTTACGTCAATTTTAATGGTCGGCCAGAAAAAGGAATATTTTATTCGCTCTTTTGTTTTCTTTTCCCCAAGATGTCCAGCTAACGGAATTTCATGGGCGGTTTTCAATACGAACTCCCGTTTAATAGTTGGTAGCACTACTTGCTTGATTCTTTCTCCACACACCCACTCAGAGTGTATCAATAGTCCATCATCCACGTCAAAGCCGTTCCTACGTTCTTCCGCGAACTTCCAAATATTCGTCAAGGATTCGTCATCCTGCTGTAGTTTTATAAACTCTGACCTATTTTCTTTACAACCTTCCTTTTCTTCACTGGATGGGGCAAGATGCTTTATCTCGGAGGATTCTTCCTCATCATTCCTTGTGACTTCATTTAAACTGCACTTCAGTTCTGGTTTTTCATGTCCCACGTGAGGGGCAACTGGTTGGCATTGTTGGATATTTTCGTTCAGTGCCTCAAACGCTGTAGGACATATCAGCATATCGCTCACTAATTTTTTGGATACTGCGCATATAACTGGAACTTCGCAATGTTGTGGATCGTTCACTTTCATGTTGAAAACCACCAATGGTGCTGTTTCAGCTAACCCAAAAGCACATACGAGTTTAACAGTCCCTTCTCCTTCACTATCTTCAATGGGAATTAGGTCATGTCTGATGACTGAAATTTGCGCACCCGTATCTAAAATGCCATCGAAAACAGCAGAACCGCACTTTAGTTCTATTCTTTTCAGTTTATCGCACTTGACTGAACTTGCCTTGACCGGAGTCCATGTTGGCACTGTAATCCGAGCCGATAATACTTCTCTATCTTCTAAAGTTTTCTCTGTAGTGACCAAATTACTACTAAAGTTATCAGCTCTGTTCCGTGGTCCTTGGTTGTTATTCTTAGGACAAGCTCGTGCGAAATGCGTTGAATCCCCACATGTAAAACAAGCAGGCTTAGATACTCTGGCACCTTTATCCTTTTGATAATATCCTTGATATTTTGTTTTGTCGAAGGGTTTGTCATTATCCCTATACTTAGTCGTGTTCACAAATCGCTGGTTTCGGCTATTTTCGAATTTCCCATTAAATTTAGATTTCTCTTCTTGCTGCCATCTATGAATGTCCTTTGCTTTGTCAAGGGATGTCCTTTTCTTCAATCCGTCTCTCAAACTTTCATATTCATCAACCTTCTCTGCGACTTCTAGAGGGTCGATCATTTTATTCCATTTGTCCAAGAAATGCTCCTTCACTTCATTTGGAACTCTACGTTTGAGTTGATCAGCCACCATTAAATTCTTTAACTGATCGAAGCTCTGCACTTCTAGCTCATTGACCCATTCAGTAAAATAGTTATTCAATGCATGAGTGTAACTTCTCCAGGACTCTTCTGGATCTTTCTGATGTCGGAAAAATAATTGCCTCAATTTTTCGGGATTTAACTTATAGCGTTTCAACAACATTTTCTTAATGAAATCATAGTCGTTTGCTTTCTCAGGAGGTTCTCGAGCTATGTTATTAGCTATTTCTGTTGGTAACAGTCCCAGCAAATAAGCTACCCATTCTAACTTGGGCACACCAGCCATCTCTGCACGACGCTCAAAATTTACTAGATATAATTGCATTTCATCTTTCTTTTCATCATATTTCGGGGTAATCTGCATTAGTTGCACTCTGGATCTTGTTTCGTTCGAACGTTCAATGACTTCATCCACAGGTGAATTACTACGTCTTAATTCCAGCCGTTTCATTTCAAGCTCGTGATCTCTTTCTTCTTTCTTGATTCGCTCATCTCGTTCTTCCTTTCGAATTCGTTCTTCTTCTTCTTTGGTTTCTCGCCGAAGTCGCTCTTCTTCTTCTCTTGTTTCTCGCCGAAGTCGTTCTGTTTCTTCTTTTGTTTCTCGTTGAATTCGTTCTTCGATAATCCTGCCCAGAGAAACCTTGGCATCATCTACGCTGAAGTTTTCACTTTCAACAATTGACTTTTTAATTTCTATCACTTTATTCACAGCACTAACTTCTATACCCAGTTCAGTCGCCAGTTCAATCAAGTCCTCCTTCCTCCCTCTACCCAAGAACGACATGGTAAAAGAATTTCGGAAATAAATTCAAATATACGATATGTGATTAACCCTCCTACTTATTCTCTAAAATCGAAATATTCATAATACAAATACATAATTCAAACAATAATGAAATAAAATCAGTAATAATTTTAAAACTCAATACTCGTTTCGATTTGTAACAAAATAAATATATCTACCTATACTTTCGTTTTCGTTACACGTTGCAACATATTTAGAATACACATTTAATTCTAAACTGGATTATACACTAATCAACACTCGTTTTAAAACAATTGAAATCAATTAATTAAAATTTATTGCGGAAAAATTATTATTTTCTCTGATGTAACACAACAAACCCATCTACCTTACTTAACACAGGAAATAGAAAATTCTCTGAAAAGAAGAAGAAAAAAAATGCTTCGTCTAACGCCAAAACGAAATTGGAACACTGCCAATTTTTATTTCTCATACGAAAAGAGAGAAAGGTTTGTATTGGAACACTGCCAATTTTTATTTCTCATACGAAAAGAGAGAAAGGTTTGTATATAACACAATTTAATACCAGTTCCGCTTTCGTTTTACTGAATACCAATAAAATAAAAATATCTTCGTTCGCTAAATATATTAGTCACAACAATGCTATATTATCATTGATACGGACACAATTATTAATTGTATAAAACACAATTTAATAACCAAATACAAATCTACTTTTTGTTTTAATGAAAACCAATAAAATCAAAATAACTTCTATCAGAACAAGTTTCCTTTTAAAATGTATACGTTTCGTTTTACTATATTTTTCAAGTTTAATTATGTTAGAAAAACATTATTAAAACTATTTAGAGCAACTACTCTGTTCTTCATAAATACTATTTACTTTCATGTATGTCAATATTTTAACATTATAAACAATATTTGGGACTAGCGAATAATACAGGACTCTTACCTTCTTTTTCGCTCGTTGACATCCGCGTACAAGATTATCCTGTTGACTGCGCCACTACACTTTCTTCACTCACACTAATGTATTTTTAGTTCACTAGTATAATTGGTGTACTTCACTAGGTTAGTCCCAGCAGGTGATGCTGTTTTACCACGATGATTTGACTCTTCAATAACCACTTCAGTTAAAATCACAAACACGTTTATTTAACAGAACACAACACGAACACAAAACATTTAAGAAAATTGAAATCAATAATATATCCCCTATGGGATTTACAAATCACACACAGGTGACACGCCTGTGTTTTTCGTACGCCGAGCGATCTACCTCGCTTCTCCGACCTCCTCGGTACTCTGGGCTTCTTGTCACTTCCTGTCGGAAGCTGGCGAACGTTTTTATTATTGGCGGTCGCCAATTCTCTCTCTCCAGTCTAAACAGTCTTATAAGCACCAACTTTTAAGCGGAGACGTTTCATGGAAAAGGTAGAACACTCACCAGTTTTTTTGTTGAATTTGGATACATTCCGGACGATATCATCGTTTTGAAAATGAAGTTCGCAGACTTTGCTGCGTTTTGATGGTGTAAAGTCGGCTCGTGGAATCGCCCTGAGCCATCTTTTTCTAATATTTTCATCCTCTGGAAAGGAGAAAACCGCCACTTTTGGTGCATCACCATATCCATAATTTCCAGAGCAAGAAGGTACACAGCATCTAAAAGGCATTTTGGATAACCTCGTGGTAAGCCTAAAGAAATCGGTCTGGACACACGTTAAACGTGTTGTTTGACGAAAGCCTTTAACACCTCGACACTGTAATGTTCCACAAATGTTATATAACAATATATAACTGCAGCTGTACTTACTTTCCGGTAAAATAGTATAAAAAACCCTAATTTCTTACGCTACATTAAAGGTAATCCACAAGTAGCCGACCATGCGGCGATGTTTGTTATGACTACTAGTAAGCGAATCACGTGATTGAAACGTCACAGCGGTCTGGCCTTGTTATCTCGGTGGTAACCCTTCGAGGTATTCGATTCAAACCTTTCCCACCTGTTAGGGGCCCCGTTGTGACTCAGTGGGTATGTCCCCTGCGTTAGCATTCTTCGAGTTATAGGCCACGCAGGTTGGATTTTTGTCAGGCAAATTCCTACCTGGATGTATTTGTCTCTTCTGTGTCAGTAAAAATTTCATTGTATGTATATGTCTATTACTTGATAGTGTGTCTTGTGTCTGGCACAGCATGAGCATGGCCAAATATAGCTCTTGCGCCACAAAACCACCCCAAACCAACCTACCTAGTTAGAGACTTATGATTTTCGGATACAATTAATTAATAAGCTTGCAGGAGATTCTCGAAAATTTTGCCAGATTGATAGTGCGTTCGGAAGGATTTAAAATAAATCGTAGTGTATGGACAAGTTTTGGTGTCACTACAAGCGAAGGATGACCTCTGCACTGAAGGAATGTCCCTGTAAGTGAAGGATGAAAAATGACATTCATTCATAACCCAGAACCCCTAACCAACCCAGTGTTTGAGGTTCGCTCAAAGGCCACCTGATAACAGTAACCACGGATGGTTTGTGGTCACTACAAGTGAAGGATGAACACTGCACTAAAGGAATGTCCTTGTCCCTGCAAGTGAGATGGATGAAAAATGATACTGAAAAAGGGCATCAAGTGGACAGCAAAATTGATCCAGGGGATATTTTTATAGACCGTAACGGTGATTTAATTTCAAGACACTACCAGACTACTTAACTCTCTTTTCCGTTGAATGCTTTGTTTGTAGTGATGAGATCGGAAAGAGGGAGTGGCATTGCAACAAGTCTAGGGTTCCCATAGCACCACTTTGTGTTCCTATTCCTGGACCGATGCTTCTTGCGTACCTTGACAGCTTTATTCTACCACGATCAGCATTGCAATCAACAGAGAACCGATACTATTATCGCATTGACAGAGCTTATTTATTTACTTATGACTTTCCACTGTTTTTCGTATTGGAAAACACTTCAATGGCTCTAAATAAATTCTCAACATTTAAAGTTACATTATTTTTTAATTGTTCTTATTGAAGGGAATACCAGCCTCCGATAAAAAACCTCTCGGGAACTTTCCGATTTCATGGACCTGTCCGCCGCTGTTGTTGCCATTCGTCAATAAACAAACATTGTCGATTTCTGAGTCACATATGGCAGTGAAAAAAATATAGTTAGATTTTCACACCTAAAGTTTCAGTACAACACAATTTTTCCTCTAGCGTCGAAGGGCCACTGTAGCCCTGTTGGTAAAGTTGCGGGTTAACAACCGGAACGTTGTGAATTCGAAACACGATCCAACAAAAGACCGTCGTGTACACTTGGGCTGGTGAATGTTAAATCTGGCTAGGCCTCAACCGTCCTCGAACTGGTGTGGTGTGGAAGTTTGTAAAGTGGGGTTTCAGCTCAGGTGTCGACCTCGTCATTTAATCATGGTTACCTTCAAAGTTACGAGGTGTTGTCCTCGATCCTTCCCTTCAGTATTGAACCCGGACTGTCGCCAATAGCCCGTTGTGTTACTCCAGAGCGACATAAATTCAACTACCTAACCTCTAGCATCGAAAACCTTTGAACCTTTGATTTTACGGATTCGTATTTTGACGAGTTGCCGATGCAATCCGAAAACACATATTTAACCCACCGTTATATAATGCTACATTCAATCACTTTTCATATTTACCGTCCAAACCAAGCAGAACGAGAACTTCCGGAAATAAAGCAACTGCTAAAGAAAAAAGACTTCCAGACATAAAAATCGAATTAGAAAACACATAGGAATAAATAAAATCGGCCTCCCCATCACATTTACTTTCCCTTAAAAATCATTCATTAATACCATTTTTGTCCTCCACGCATGAACGATAAACGCTCGAAGAAACGGCACTCGTACAAGTTACTCCAAATCAAAGTAGTATTTTCCATTGCAGATTACATACTTTACGTCACCCGCCCAGGCTAGAGATAAATATCGCGACTGCTGGGAAAAAACGGAGAAATGAAAATGAGATAAAGGTATTGGCTACAGCAAAAGAAGTGAAAGATCAAAAAACAACCGACCATTTTTACATTTGACTAACGTCAACAACAAGAAAAGAAAAAAAACTTTGTAATATGCCGTTTTCGTAAAAAAGAACTTGTTTTTTCGTGTTTATGCCATCTTCTCTCTGCTTATGATTCCCGCATTTTATTTTTTTTCTCTTCGAAATCGCAGTCCGTAAAAAATGACATAAAAGGACGCATTTTCCGGGCAATTTCTGTTTTAACGTTGCGTGCCCGAGGATCGACGTCGATTATTACTAGTACGCTAAAGGGGGTGTTTTTTTTATCCGTCCGATGGTTAAATTTTGTAGGTGGCACATTATAAAGTCATTTGGAAAGTTGGAATGAGATAACACATCGAAAGTGGAAGAAATAAATCAATGTCAGTGGAGAAAAGGGTGAACTGTCGACTAGAATTCGCAAACAACGTGTTAAACTGATAATTCTCCATCAGAAAAATATTTCCTATTCTTTAATGCAATCTGTAGAGTATCTTTGTAAACAAGATTTTAAAGTTGTGACAAGACTCATAGTTAGGCTGTGGTTTACAAACAACTTGCAAAAATAAATTGATTCGATTATAGTATTATTTAATGCATTGTTTTGACAGTTGAGTTGTATTCCATTTACAGGGGAAATAAGTATAGTCGGTAAACAACAGTGCCCTAAACAGCCTATACCTAATAAAAATTTAAAATCCAAAGTATGCAATAGGGGGTGATGGGTAAGAATGTGGGAGACTGGGTTGAGATTCAATGATATCATCACCTAAAAATATTTTCACGTTTTATCCGAAATGGTCCGAACCTATGGTTCAATTGCTGTGCGTTTTTGTATGCACTTTCTCTTGTATCAAGTGATTGAAAGTAAATTTATAATACTAGTTTTTGATTCATATTCATGTTTAAAATACTTTATATTTTGTAGTTTTGTATCAATGAATAACAAATTATGTAACAGCGTTTTATACTATTTGGTAGGGAGGATACTAAGTGTTTTGTGATGAGTAATGTGTTTTAATAGCTCAAAGTGAATTCTTGACACTTTCTGATAATTATTACAAAAACTAGTTTAGGATATGTGCTTTATTGTTCCTTTGGGTACTTAAACTTGACTTCTGATTAAAACCTAAGTGGGTTTTCAAGTAACCATAAAAGTTCACCGAAATTTAGGTTTTTAGATCCTTTTCTTTCGTTTAAAAATCTGGTTGGGGATGACTTTCATGGCGCAAGGGTCATCTGGCCAAGTTGGGCCAATCGAAGTTTTTCCATCAAGTAAATGTACATACACACAAGAAAGGCTAATTTTTTACGGTTACGGGAAACATATTTACTTTATTCAGAAAAAAGCGTACTGGTGATTGCAATTTTGCGAAATTACCTCTTTAAATACATAAAATAAATCAATTTATTACAAGTTCTCAACATAATGTTAGAAGGTGTTATTAAATTTGTTTTCCAGTTCGCCCTGCAGGCTGTAATTTATTCAATTCGTAATCACTGATCTGTGTTAGAAGTATTACAAACCGAATCTGAAGACTAATTAGACTGGTATGGCTTTCGTCTCGAGACAAGATACAAGTTTAGCATCGTTTTTTTCTGTTTCTAAATGGTTCTAATATTTTTACGCCATTAAGTGATTTTAATATTACCATTTTTATAACGATTCTGGAACTAGTTATAGAAAATTTTAGTATTTAGGTTGGTTGTTTGGTTTGGGGTTTTATGGTGCAAGGGCCATATTTGGACAAGCTGCGCCAAAAGAGTATTTAGGACAATTTTTGTACTAAAAGAGTGAATAATTCAAACGGTTTTCAATAATAGAACAAATTATACATTAGAAAATCAGGATGGAATATGGCAGTTTCACCATTCGTCGTAATTAGCCCTCACAAAATGTACCGTTAATAAAAACAATTCATTTATAAAGCTTTTAAAATACCAGTGGATCGCAAATTCTGTAACCTGCCTTAATTAAATCGGCCAATTCGAAAATGGGATACCTCGAATTTTCGGAGTTTTGTTTTTAGTTTTATAAGCCAAGACTTGCAACTCCTGAGTGACTGCAAAGCTAATGTCTCCCATAACCCTTACTCGATTTAATAATTTTTTGTCTAATAATTAGGTCCTGGCTAAAAGAACACAAAATCGGCCAAGAAACGAGACTGTCCAAGAATTCTTATCCTTCCCTTTTTGAATTAAACGATTCATTCTATTTTATTTTCTTTGAAACCAGTTGCCATAGTCTATCCACCACCACACTGGCTGAGTGGTTAGAGAACTAGTATGGAGAGCGGTAAATTAAAACTCTTGAATGTGAGTTTGATCCTCTGGTCTAATCCGATAGTTCTCCCTTGCACTACTCTATGGAATGTCCACTCACGAAGTCTTACCAAGTCAGACCTCCTTTAGATCCAACTCGATGTTTAGTGGAAATAACATGCATTCCATCATGGAGGTGGTCGGAACCAGATAACCAACCTCCTGGATTTCCTAATCCTCTACGGCGAAGAACTCGAAGCCTAGATTGGACAAATAATCGCTGCACTGAAAAAACTAGAATCTGAGGTTCAAGAACTCTCAATTTTCTTTCTCTTTTTCCTTTTTAAATTCCTCCTACCAAGGTTGCCCTTAGGATATTGCATAATCATCCATAGGGGGGGGGCATTTTTGGTGGCATTTATGTTTGGCTGCTGGTAGCTCCGATTAAGAAGGCTAGGCTAGGATCGCTCTAGCCACAAAAAAGGTTGGTTTGGGGGTTTTATGGCGGAAGGTCATATTTGGCCATACTACGCCAGACACAAGACATACAATATCAAGTAATAGACAGACACACACACAATGAAGTTTCTAGTGCAGTGGGCATACCCACTGAAAAGGGTAAAATCACAATAGGGACAAAATACCGGGTTGTGTACTTGATCAACGGCTGTCTCGTATAACAATTCTGTTGAATATATGGTCCTTTAAGGGTCCCCATTCAGCCACAAAATTCTTAAAACCATAGGCGGCAAAACCATTACTTGCTTATAATGGGAAAGGCTATCACTCAAAGGGATAAAAAGTCACAACTTCCCCGCACATTTGTGGAATACTCAAGTTTCTTAATCCTCCATGGGTAAGATCTTATCTCCTTCTAATTGTACGGCCCTTCACAGGAAGTAAGGAAATTCTCTCTGAAGGAATATCACATATTTCTCCTAACATAGAATGGCTAGAAAGGTTAAATGTTGTCAAACCCTTAAACCCTTGTCTGAAAAATGTAAGATAGAAGGAACGCCTATTACTTCCTCCACTGTTCAGTTGAATGCTGTTAAATTCAAAGACGAAATGACAACCACATCCCCTCGTGGAGGTCATTTCGTATACAATGAAGCCACATCCCCTTTTATGGGGGTATGGCTTCATTGTATACTTGCCAAAATGACCACTGAACCCTAAAAATCTGAAGGCCGCTAAAAGAATAAGGGACGACACCAAGCTTCCTTTAGTCCGTTTACTAATTACCTCGAAAGGGGATTGCGGCGAACCATCGGTGTCTCGGCCAGATCCTATGAAGGGAAGCATGCCGAGTCACTACGACTGACTGGTGATGCCTAACTTTAACTTTCACATCCATGGAAAACATATCTTGTTTGTTTGGACCCACTTTAGTTTACCTCGTAGACCTTCCCGGTATCCGTAGTGACTTTAATTAGTCTGAGTCAAGGACTGGGCCACTCACTTGAAGGACATCGAACACAGCAATAGCCCACTTCCAAGCTTCAGCATTTCCTCAACTGGCTATTTATAGTTTTTCATTCACTAGGAATGTATTGACCATTAAAAATTTGAAATTAAGTGTAAATTCTTACTTTTAAAAGTGCGTTTATCATGCGTGCTTTCAATGTAGGTTGGAAAATTCATTCCTAATGCATTTCAGTGGAATTGATATTTTTCAAAATTCATCTCAAGAAGCTTGAGATTGACAAAGGAACTAAGGCGTTTTGTGCTGTAAAAGGCAGGTAGGTAGTTAAATGTTGAGACCCTTGTGTCCTGGAGGCTGGTCTGCGGATTTCCATGCTTCCTCCCGGCATGCTGTGGTGTTTAGGGACATTGTTTCTTGAACAGGTGACGAAGGTGGTATCAATACAAAGCTACGCTACTTATCCGATCAATGAGGTGGATATAACTCCAGAGACAGTTTTATAGTGGTTATAGTGGACAGAGTTTATAGTGGTTATAGTGAACAGTTTATAGTGGACAGTCTATAATGGTTATAGTGGACAGTTTATAGTGGTTATTTCATACTGACTACCTACAGACACTTACACAGTGCTGGAGTAGCGAGATCAGCTATGTGTCTCCTTTGCGAACAGGACGAAATGACTAGGGTAGTTAATTTAAGTCGAAATTGGAGCAACTCAACGAACTATTGGCGACGGTTCGGGATCAATCGCGTAGGAAAAGATCCGAGGACACCTCGTAATTTTGAATGACGGACAGATAACGGCTGTAAAAGGAAAAGAAAAGAATGACATACCTGAATTAGACTGGTTGCTACTTCGAGTTTTGAAAGGTAGTATAGACCGTTAGCGCAGTCATCAATGAAATAATGATGATTTTACTGACGGAATAAATATAATTATTAATTCTATTTAAAAATTAAATTTATGTGTTAATTTTTAATTTTAATTAACATTTAAAAAATAACTATTTTTTTTTAGAATAAAGTTGTAGTGATAAAATTACTAAGGTTATTTTCAAATATCAATAGAAATAAAGATTTTGGATGCATTACTTTTGATTTTATATGGAACTACTGAACAATTGTTATGTTTATCATTTCTTTTTAATTATCATAAATGTAAGTAAAATGGAAAGACGTGAAAAGAACGGTTATAAATTTTTCTTTGTTTGCACATCCGAACCAAAAGAAACACTTGTTAATGTTTTGATTGATCTTCTTTTTGTTGGTATATTTCTTTCAATGAAGTTAAAAAGAAAAGTATTTTTTTTAATATTCAAAGGGGAAACTCCTCTTCCTTTCCTTCGCTACTGCTGCAAATAACATCTATCGAACGAAACGAATATATCGGACGCTCATACCGCCATCTATGTTCTCTATCCTTATAACTGATTGTTCAATAATGTCTGTGATTAGTTCAAACTAAAATGAAGCATAATTCAGAAGAAACGTTTACTTCAACGAAGAAAACAATGTTTTTCGTCACATAAATTGAATGCTTGCTTTTCTTGTTTCTTACAAATGCCAGATAAAAGAATAATATTTCGTCTATCTCCACTAAGTTTTTAATAACATCCACCGAAAACTCATGCGTGTCTACATGTCGTAGGACTGATATTAGATGAATCTTCGGTTACCATACAATCCCATTAGCATAGTTAAAGATCAATTTTTTGGCAAGTGTCATGGAAATCATATTGAACGTGGGCTGGTGCATATTAAGTCAGTCGTGGCCTTAAATGTCCTCACATTGGCTTGGTATGGAAGTTTGAAGAGTGGGGTACCAGCTTAGGTGTTGACCTTGACATCTGGTTCAAAATTACGAGGTGTTGTTCTCGGATCTTTCCCATCGGGGTTGGTCCTGGAGCGTTGCCAATAGCCCGTCGTGTTGCTCAAGAGTGACGTAAATTCAACTACTTACATCCTCTAAGTAACTTTTAAATAATACCTAGAATTATCGCAAAATATCTCATAGCACAATGCTTGATTTTCCGGCAAAAAATGACACAGTCCAGACGACAGGTTCTTGCTCATCGATTCAATTGACACTCGTATCACACAGCTTCGGTCCACCTAACTGTAAACCAAACAACCATCATTCAAGGCTCCCACCGTCCCATAAACAATCACAAGAGTCCTTCTCTGAGGAGAAAAAGAAGCAGAAAAAGAAATCTCCTCGCACATGGTGTTAAATTCTGATAAATGGTAAGGAAAAGATACAAACGATTCGGCGACCATGATCCTGTCGTAAATCACAACAGCTACCACGCGTTGCGAAAAAAAGAAGAAACAAAAACCCAAGCAGGCAGAGAGTGAAAATAATTCAGCAAGAGGAACAGTAGCAGAAAAATATGTGCACATAAAAGCGTCCATCCCATTGTGCGAGTGGCGCGATTTATCGACTTCTAAAAGATTACCAAAATGCTCATTTTCAATGGACCATCCGCATTGTCTTGCCCATGCCATCATTTTGTATCAAGAATAATTCGGCGACTTGACCGCCGGGACGAGACATAAAACATCGCTGATGAGGACGGCGTTTTGTGATGTCCAAAAATCCGACACAATACCCCGTTAGCGACCACTTCCAAGACGTACGGGTGGCCGGGTGCGCGAAAAGTAGTCGTTGACGCCCGATTCGTTGGAGACAACAGGTGGCACGACGTCTTGTTCACTCTTTTTTTCCCAAGCCACGAAGTGGAGGATGGTTGGTCTTTTCCCTCTCCTGTTTTTAATTTGTGATTTATGGGAAGTTCGTATCCGATGACATACGCCACAGGTGACGTAGATCGAAATGGATATGGATAAAAGTTATTCAAATATTCGTTATCACGCAGTGATAACGAATATTTGCGTGCCTATTTACAGATTGTACAAAACGTCTTTGTTGGCAGAGGTGAAGTTAGATTTTTTGGACTAAGAGCAAACGTGGATGATGCGCCCTGTCTAAAACAAAATGTGCGTTTTGAAATTAAGATAATTAGGTAAAATATATTAAATCGTACCATATTAATTTTGTTTTGTATTAATTTTTTCGATATTACTTTTTATTGCAATTAATAGTATTGAAACTACGACGAAACAGAGGATGGTTGGTCTTTCTGCTTCCCGTGATTTATGGGAAGTTCGAATGACATACGCAACAGGTGACGTAGATCGAGATGGATATGAAGAAAAGTTAATCAAATACTTCCTTTTTCACACCTTGATAACGATTATTTACTTACCTATTTACAGAGAGTACAGAATATCCTCGTTGGCTGAGGCGAAGCTGGACTCTTGGTAAATGAGGATGATGCCTTCGGTCCAAGACAAAATTTGCGTTTTTGAACAGCCAAGCTTTGTTCATTGCTCCGGTGAATTTGTATTTAGGACGAAGAAGCTAGACTCTTTTGTCAAATGTAGATGATGCAGCCCGGTCCAAGACAAAATTTGCGTTTTGGCAGTGAAAATAATTATGTAAAATAAACTAATTCGTAGACATTAATTTTGTCAATGCATTAATGTTCCCAGCATTATTTTTTATTGCAATTAATTATTGACTGCATAAAAACTATCTAACAGCCGAGCTTTGTTAATTGCTTCAGTGAATTTGTATATAGGACAAAGAGAAGGCACCCCTGTCTTGTCTTGTGCTCTCCAGACCTTTCTTGAGAAGATAATTTTGATGTTTTGTCTCTTCCTCTATTCTGAATAGAATTACAATTGGATAGGACGACATGGAAAGAATAATTTGTTTAATCGTTATACTCTAAAGACAGAATTCGTGTGATAATGCGGGGATGTATTTTGAAATTTTAATTTGAGTCTACAATTCAATTACAGGAATTATTTGGGACTTCTGAATGAAGACGGAACACCCATGCCATCTGGTCAATCTTAACAAGTGTGTCAAAGGAATGCAGAAAGAAAAATAAAGCTTGGATAATAGCTCTCACTCTATCTCGAATTCCATGAATTCTTTAATTCATAAAACGAAAGTATTGATCCTTAAAGCATGCTCAATATGATATGATGTCAATATGATACTGAGTTCTAAGTAGATCAAAGATCTATAAGATTTGATACCTGCCTCATAGCTGCTAGATAAACACTTCGTCTATAGAGGAGATTGCTCTAAGATAGTAATTTTACTATAAAATTCTATTTAAAATAATTCTATTCTTACTACCCCCAGTCTATTCTATGATTACAAAAATCTTACACCTCTATCAGGAGTAAAAAATTTTATCTATACTGATAGAGGTATGCTGCACAAAATG
The DNA here is from genome assembly GCA_933210815.1 of Meta bourneti. NCBI lineage: Eukaryota > Metazoa > Arthropoda > Arachnida > Araneae > Tetragnathidae > Meta > Meta bourneti. The sequence continues at coordinate 45,791,867 of OW119929.1, read as the reverse complement.
ATGCAAAAAATTATTAACTATATAAAAGGACATTAAAGGGTTTGAGCATTAAACACGAACTCAATATTTATCAGTTTTATTAGTTGTATTATAGCAAATAATAGCTCCATTTCCTAAACTCTAGCCAAGGACAGAAAAATTAATATCTGCCAACTTTATATTACTATTACTTTTTAAAAACTTCAATTTTTGAATTTTTTTATTTAATTTTAAAATCCTATGGAGAACTTGGAATAAATGAAAACAGACTGTTCTACTTATTTAATAACATTTTATAACATAATACACAGATGAAACCCTTTTCAAAAATTAAAAAACTTCGAAATATGACTAATAAAGAACAAAACAGGTAAAAATGGGCAATAGCTATTTCGGTAGATCAAAATGTACACCATCATCAGGACATAAATAAACCAACATGAGGATGTATAAAAGAATTTAAATTTTAATCCTGGCGAATAGTGTTGCTACCACTTTTTTTAACTAAGCACTTTAAGTCCACACGTAATGGTGGGAAAGCACTAGTATCATTCACTATAGTGTTAGATAATTTAAAAGTAGATAAGACTTCTTTAACCCTCTTGGTGGTTTATCTTCGCCTCGAAAATTGACCTGTAGTGATCAGACTCTGGTGCAAAAGTCTGTTCCAAACTGTCATCAGTTCTGGGCAAGGGGTAAATTTGTTTTTTCTACTTGAATCTTCGTTCCACTTTGGAGAACTAGGGCAATTTTGTCTCGATGAGATATCTCGTCCATAGCAAAATTGATTAGATCTTGGACGAGATATCTCATCGAAACACTTGGAAGGTTAACGTTTAACTCGAGAATAGATCTCGGAGATAAAATCACTTTGACATGTTTAAAATCAAACTGATGAGAAAAGTTCTAAGTGTTGGTAATGGTGGATTTGTTGATTTTCTCATCTTGGACGAATCGCATGTTTCTTGAAATTTCAAACCTCGTTTAGTTTGACCAACATAACCCGCACCACAGGGTATGTGATATATTCCCCACCTGTAGGTGGTTCGAATAGGATCCTTAACAGACTATTAAGGATCTGGTAGGGCTAGGTTAAAAATTGGTAAGGTTGTGTCGATTACACAAACCATAGTTTTAACGTGCAAACTCGGGCCAGATGTTGGATTGTGGAATGAATGAATCAGACATAGGAAGTTTGAACGATTGCTTATTGTGAATATTCACCAATTAATTTACAGTTCGAACGATTAAATTACAGTTTGATATTAATTGTTGGTTATCCAATATTATTTATAACGGAGTTCAGTAGCTTTGAAATGACACCACTTCCGCAGTCCTCACTCAATGCAATCCAGTTACACTGGCCCAAACCTCGCCTGCACCGTATAATTTCGACATATTGCAGACTCCCTCAGTAAGCCTGCGCACTCGGTCCGAAGGCAATGTCAGATATGGACATCCGTTGTCTAGAAAACGCCATATTTATCTTCTGGATGTTTTTCTTGATCTGAAATCATGTCAAAACAGTTTTAACTCTTTTTGCAACGCTAGACGTTTCATGCATGCCCCCAGTGCTGTTCCGATTTTAAAGACGTATTCACGTCAAAAAACTAGTGGTGGTAACACAACTCCAGGATAACATATTTAAACTCTTATTTTCCTCTCTCTCTTTTTATTTCTATCCTGATGATGGTGGACGTTTTGCATCATCACAATAGCTAGCAACGTGTAGAAAAAGTTGACCGTAGAGTGACTAACCGAACCAAGACAATGAACTTCACTACACGCGCTTCTATTTGAAAAAAGTCAAGACAAGACGCAATTTACAAAACAATTTTACACCCTTAATTGCTAGCTACTTTTTTACAAAATAGAAACTGAGCCTTAATTTTTCACCATTTCCTTCTCCTGCTTTCCTGTCAACAGGGCAAGTCAGAGCATTAAAACGAGTTACACACAAATGATGCGCGAAACTGTCAAGATAAGATAGCCGGACTAATTTGCATGAAGTGACGCAACTAAGACCGAAGTTAATCCCTATGTGAAACACTCAAAAATCGATATTCCGGAGGTATTATTTTAACAATGTATTGTCTCTTAAATAGCTCGTTTTCCTCAAGTTAAAAGATTACATGTTACTTGTAGTGAAGATAACGGATGGGCTGTCTGTAAGGGATTTAAACGAATTCTGCGACGTTATGGGTTAATTCCTTAAATACTTGCCCAGGAGGAATAATTTGCAGTAAAAACTTTGTTTTCTGCGCTTTACAAGGTCAATATCATTTTCAAGCTTGAACGAGCATCTAATGGACTAAGCGATTTTCTGTTTTCGAGATGGCTCTTAAACGTTTTCCTTAATTGGAAACAATATTATCTGCCTTTTAGGTTTATGCCATTTGATTGTGCGTAGAATATTGATTTGTTTTACGAAAACAGAAATGTATTTTTGAATGAATATTCTCATAGAGAGAGAGGAAAAATATTTGGCTCACGGAATTTTGATATTATATCTGTGTCTGTCTCGAATACAAATTCTTGTCACCTCTTTTCAAGTTTCATTGAATTCAAAAGCGTCCTTTAATTTTAAATCCATGTGAGAGGGGATGCATTCTCTTTAAAACACATATTCCTAATTGAAATTCGGAAATTTAAAATGAAGTTTATATTTCTAGACTAAATCACAGGCGAACTTCATGTCATGTAACTAATTTGCTGGTGACAAACATCTTTGAATTGTAAATGAAAGAGCTAAATATTCACCGTGGACCATACATCGAAGTTTGTGCCAATTGTTTTGAACGCCATCTGGTACTTATCAGAAGCGCCATCTGGTTTGTTTTTTAAATGCACGTGTTCATAACTGAGTCCGCCAGTTACCAGTTTAGCCAGAGATGTGAAAGACAGTCCAAATTTGTCTAACGTGAAGGAGATATAAGTTACACTGTCACTGCCCTACTACTGTATAATAAGTGAATTTTTGTAGTGGTGGCGATGTGCACTAGTTTCACTATATTAGCCATTATAAAGTTCTGTGGTTTTACTTTACCTTTCAAATCAATCATACCGACGACGACTGTTTCCTCTTCGACCACGATTGTCCACACCATAATTAAAACCCAGAGCCTGTTAAATTAAAACCAGTGTTCTAACGGCTTTACATTATATACATTTGGTACAAAGATAAAGTTAATGAAATACATTAGGAGAGGGTTTTCAATGCAAGAATAGACGAACTACAGAACAAATATTCCCGGTTGAGAAGTCAGTTGATTTGACAGTATTTGGCATTGATTTTTATGAAATGAGACATGCTGAAATTACATTCTAGTAACATGCCAAACTACACCACAACTTACGAAAGAGATTACCAAAACAATATCTCCCACAACAGTTGGACACCGTAATCCCTTTCGTATGGAGAATCAGTGGCCTACTTTTAAACGAAGATTTTTCTCGAAACATTGAAATTCTTGATTAGGAAAAGAAAATTTTAAACCATTTAAATTTGTTTCGAAACATTTAGAAGCCTTTTGTACATTTTTTCCCGCTTTGAAAATGCAGAATAAATTACATATCCAGCGCGGAGGAATAAAGTTACTATATCATCAAGTTGAAAACGAAAGCATTACTGCATGGCCGGGAACCCACTCTCTTTTTCAACCTCCACTACTTCGATTCTTCTCTACAAAACCGGCTTTTTTCCAATACGACTTCATCGCACATTTTGTTTATTTGATTAGGCGTATCATAGTCTGTATCATACCAATTGCTCTATCATTTCCGAACACAGAAATTTACTGCTCAGAGATTTTCTCACATTTTGAGCCACTTCTTTGGTGGAACTAATGGAACTTCTTTTTCTCCTGCTTGACTTGGCAGAGAAAATGTAGCATTTGCCTCGCATCTATCTCGGTAGAAAAAAAAGAAAAAAGAAAGAACTCGAAAATACTGTGTTCACACACAGGGTGGAGATAAGAAAAGATAAAAACAAGAAAATCTTGGGAATGATACAAAAAACTGGACAAAATAGTTGTTTTTCATTCAATTCCCACGTTTTTGCTGTCAATTTGACTTTCATTTAAGAAATGATTCGTTAGGATATAAGAATTCAGTACTAATTTCAGAGGCAATTGGCAGTTTTGACTTGTCAAAGAATAATTCCTTAACTCTCCAAGTGGTTTCGACGATTTCACATCCATCAAGATTCGACTAATTTGGCTAATGACGAGATATCTCGTCATTAATATATTTCCGATTGTTTTATGATGACGAAATTAGGATCTGGTCAATTTTTTCCTAATGACAAGATATCTAGTCCATCAGGATCTGATTAGTTTTGCAAATGACGAGATAATCGTCAAGACAACCACCAGGAGGATTAAAGGAATAGTAAACTTTCAAAATGACCAAAATCGATGTTTCTATTTTTAGTTTAAAATTAATTGATGTTAAATTATATCGAGAGTAAAAGAGAATTTTTCAAAACCGATAATTTTTGGTGGAGTTACATTGACAAAAACGTAAAAAAAATTGGTGTGGTGGTCTACAATGAAAAAGCGTTTTCATCCGATTGAGATATTTTGTGCCTGCGCATTAATTTCTTCTTGATTTCCTTAAAATTATTTTGAATAATTCTTGTAATCTGTTGTATGTATATAAGTCTAAATGAGAAGTTCATAGACTTTCTAGTTTTTAATTTTTGGTTTAAAATGTTGCTTAACCTTCTCTTTTGTGCAGAATTTTAAGTGCTTTCTCGTATTACAAAATTGTTCAGATTTACAATTAAGTTATGCACTTGCCAAAATGAGTTACTTTGATTTACATACATAGAAACTATTGTGTGAAATGGCAACACACGGAAAATTAATGCTCAATAGACCCATCAATTTTTGATAAGTTATCAAAAATTTTGACAGCATATTATGTAATAATTTCCACACACTAATATCTTTGAACTATACTTATATAAACCATACATAAACTATTTTAATGTATTTTATAACAATTGGAGTATAACTTCAAAAGGTTTTTTAAGTACACTGTTCCCTCGACATTTCTACTAAGTAGTACAAAATTTGGCACTTAACTTGAATTAGCAATTACAAGCGTATTTCGTGCGAATGTAGGGAACAATATAACAATTCAAGCAATGCTGAGTTAACAATTTATTTTTTACTCATTAGTATTTTTATGCTTCTGAAAGGTGTTCAAAAAGATATCATTATCGATCAAATTGCTTTCTCATTTGATTCATTTTCCTGGGGGTTTTGTTCATATCACTGTTTAGTAAAATAATTCTCCATAGCAAAATTGATAGCTAAGCTGTCATGAGGCTTAAATTTCTAGAATTTTCAACTAACCATATTGTTAGAAATTAAACAAGTCTCAAAAGTATTTGAGTATTTTTATTCAGAAAGCTTTGATTTTACGACTTTGTTAAATGTTCATAAAATGAAGTCTTCTGCTGTAGAAATAGTTGTAGATAATAGGCTTTTGACGCAAACACATCTTTTAAATTGAAACAGTACTGGGGCATGTATAAAAAGTCGAGTATTACAAAAAAGCGTTACAACTCTTTTGTATTATGATTTCAGAACTAGAAGAAACATCCAGTGTATAAATATAGCATCGTTTAGACCAAGAATGTCCGTACTTGACATGACCTTCGGACCGAGTGCGCATGTGGGGGAGGGGTTCCGCAATATGTCGAAATTCTACGGTGCTGGTCGAGCTTGGTGTCAGTGTAACTTTTGATTGAGTGGCGTGAGGACAGCGTAAGTGTCATTCGATAGCTAATCGAACTAGGCTACAATTAATATCTCTCTACAACAATTAATATCAAACTGCACTTTAATCTTTCAAACTAAAAATTAATACTGACAATAAACAATCGTCTAAACTTCCTGTCTACTTCATTAATATCCTATACATCAGGCCCGGGTATTCGCATCAAAACTACGGTTTAAACCTCGGCACAACCTGCTAATTTTTTGTTCAAATATGTTCAATAAAATAATACTGCATAGCAATCTGGATATCAAGGTTATAATGAAATAGCAGTTCCGACTGAAAAATAGCACATTAAATAACTTTCATTTGTAGCTACAGATAAATCTGAAGTTAGTACATTAATTATGGTACGTTATTATTTACTTCTAATCAAGCAAAAGTATTGTTGCTCTCTACATTACGAGACAAGTCATGACAACGATATCTAACAGCATAAACGGTTGGTTACTTTTTAGAGGGAGGGGTGGCACAAGGGTCATATTTGGACAAGCTGCGCCAAACAACGTCATGTGAATTGGCAAACACAAACAAGGAAAGGTTTACTAACATAGAAGCTAGAAATACAGGGTTCCAAGGATGAATCGAACCAGTGTGATATAATTCAGCATAAATGAACCATAGAGGCAATATAAAAGTAAAGTGAGCAACGATAGCCTTCTTTTGTGTCCAGGATCATGTGGCAAAAACTAGTGGTAACGTGAACCTTTAGATTATTTTTGCCCATGGGTGGAAACGAACATTCATCACCTGATTAGATCACGGGACTGTAGGAAACGCCCACCCATTGATTCAACATCTGATTGGTCCACGCGACATTGTAGAGTTTGGCAATTTCATCATTTTTGAAGCCTTTTTGTAGAAATGCGTATTCATACATCTACCATGTCATACGATGCTGTACCGCCAAACGAGGTGATAAGATGCCAAATTGGTCAACCAAGTCAATTTTTCATAGCTGTCACGTGACTATTAGTCAACATGTTGGTCACACGTTTTGAAGCTCATTAGCAATACTCAGTCTACTTATATTTCACGTTTATTAAATGGACATCTTTTCAACAGGCTTTGAGTTCGAATCTCGGTCTTGGCCAGCTATGGGTTCAGAATCCACTTTAAGCTACAATTCCAGTCTAATCAGCACTAGTGTAGCAAAAAATGATCACAGAGCGGAAAAATGAAAACCAAATTAGCAACGTAAGTGGATATTTAGATATCAACTTCCTGCCCTCTGGGATTGCAACCAACAAATGTAGAACTTCATATTGGAACACTGATGGTCTAACACTAAAGTTCGATGCAGTATTCATTTTCAGTCGTTGACAAACCATTAAAAAATTTGCAGTAAGAATCGGTTTGATACAAAACTAAGTTTACTAACCCACTATAAACACATTTAATTAAACGTTCATTAGAAAAACGCCTCACTGAATTTTACAACCCCGAACCCGTCTAGACACATTGCACACATATCAAAAACACCGCTTACGAAAATGCCCTGAGCTCACCGCAGTAAAAATCATCTTTAAAGTAGAACCTGTGGATTCCTGAGTGCCCATTAAATTCTCATTTGTTCCAAAGGAACACAGAATACCGCGTGTGAGATGTGGGAATAACTAAACGTTCCATCCTCATAATGAGTGAGGCGTTGGCAGGTGGTCTCATTAAACTTCACTAATCGCTTGCTTCAGTCCGATACTCGAGGACCAAGCGCTGAAATATTGATAGTTCCTAGCCTCCTTAGAATGCCTGATGCCGCAGGAGGATCGTCGTAAAAGAAACCAGCGGTGCCTTTAATGGGTTAAGTGGATCATTTACTGATTTTGGACCTCTTGGAGTGAAGACGAATTTCGACTCGAGAAGGGAAACCTTGTTTCAGATCTTTCGAGCAGTAGTTTTCACTTTCATTTCAGTGCCCTTGAAGTGAGAGGATGATCATGTTGGATGGTGTGCAATCATCATTTGGAGATCTTGAAGTCAGAATCATGTTATAATTGGGGTACAAACAAGAAAGCAACTTCTCACTACGTTCTTGTCAAATGATAATTGCAGGCTGTTAGTGGCTCAGTAAAACTCCATCCACATCTTTTAAAAGACACCCAAGGAACCATGTTTTAATCCCTTAATTCTTTCATTTCTATTAAATTATGAAAACATATAGAGCTTTTGAATATCAAACTGGTCAAAGATGCTGATTCATTTCTACACTTCATTCTTGAACTAGAGTTTCAATAAATATGGAACATGGATACTTGATTCATCTTGAAATTTTTTCAACTTTAATTACCATCAGTGGAATCCTTGCTGATAGTTTCATACTACTAGGTTAGAATACTGACTAAGGTATTTTAAGAGAAAGTAGCCAGACTTATTTGACACTAAATTTTTATTGGTGTCATTAAAGATGTTGCCTGTAACAGTTTCTTAGCATTAGATGTCTAGTGATCATTATTCACAAATTTACTATCTATTAATTATTTTTTCTCATGGATAACAAATGGATAATTTATTCTTAATCGGCAAAATTTCCCTTATACAATTCGAGTAATTTAACTTTCTATCACAGGAAAACAATGCCTTTATATAACTGGCTTTGATTTATACTAGTTTCGACCTAGCGTTATTTTAAAATTGCTTCACACTCGGGGTTCAGTTAACCTCATTATACTTTTATCCAACGCCAGACCCCAGCCTTTTCGCCATGTATCTCTGGCAGTCCAATATTGTTTTAAAACAGAGATAAATATGGATAAAGTATTATTCACTGCGACATCAGTAAGATCAGAGCAACAATTGAGGTGGGCTGACAAGTCAAGCCACAAGTCAGGGCAAGTCTTACAAGCCAATTCGGTAGAGATGATTTTTCAGGTAGTAGAGTCCCAGTGAGAACATGAAAACAATTGATACCAGTAGTTCACGGTAGATCCTATGGCAATGAGACCTAAGCAAGGAGTTCCAGTCTTTCTCTTTAAGTACCTTTGTAAGTATTAAGTAGATAAGGTTTGATTTTTGTATTTATAATCGTTTTTATTATATGGTATTTAATAGGAAGATATGGTTGGGTAATTCAGAACCGCCCTTTGCTAAGCCACATGAAAATTCATTACAATGAGCACCAGTGACTGGGAATCCACTGTTGTGTGATATGTTGGTCAATGATTATAGTAGAATTTACTACAATTTGGCATCTGGAAATCGATACTGAGTAGATGCGAGAAGTAAATGTAATTGCCTGTTTGTGGATAGAGTGGACAAAAATCACAATGATAGGTTCGTTTCTTGAAACCTCATTAAATGAAAATATGTCTAAATATTATATAATAAACCTCATTAAATAAATATACGTATGAATATATAACTAGATTGTTAGTTGGTAGCTGACAACTTACCGAAGTTACTATTCGATTGCCTCCTTTCTCAGTTTCGATCATTTTCATTTGATCTTTGCTTTTACTATCATCTTGTACCAAATTGTTTGAATTTCATTAAATATTTGAGGAAACATTTTCATTACATTTGCCATGTGGATCTTGAATTTCAAGTAGGCTAAAAAATCCATGTACCACGTGAACACGTTCTTATTAATTTTAATTGCTATTTTTATTGTTATTGTCTGCAAGTTCATAAGTATCTTATAATATAATGGTATGATTCAGAAAGTTTTTCTTTGATAACATTATATAGATAATTATTTAGTTATTCACCTGATATAGTTTATCATATCCAAACTGTTTGAAATAAAATATGCTCGTCTCAAGTAATTTAACATTTCTTTTGTTTAAAAACGTTCAAAACATTTTTAGACTTTCATAGGACCTACCTACCTATCAATGCAGTAACAATTAAATTTATTATTGAAAACGATTTAAAATTAAATTTCTCTCTCTGATTAGCTTGAAAATAATTGCTTTAGTCATGTATTTTGACCATTCATTGGATCGCACATCTAAAAACCTTTGTTTTATGAACAAGCATTTTTGGCTTTAAAAGGGATAATTTTGTTTCGGCGTTGAAGAAACAATATGCTTTGATATTCAATGGGTACCCTCTGAGTCCCTCTCATTCCTATGCCTGTGATCCCAACTTTCTGACGAATACCTTTACTTTATGTATTTGTACCAAGAGTTTTGCACCATCATTTTTAGTCTCAAGTGAAATAAAAATGCTTTACTATAAATTTATCGATGCACACATTTCAAAACACAACAATGGGTTTTGAATTTTCTCCAAGAAATAACCACAAAGAGTTGAAGCACACACATCCTGTCTCCCTTATTCTTTTTAAATAAACGGTTCCTTACATGATACGCAAACCCAGAGGCCAGCTTCCGTCAAGAAGCTCTGCAGAACACTACTCCTCACTTGACTGCGTGATATCCACTCCAAAAGCGCCATCAAGGGTTAATAACTGTCTCCCTTTTTTCACCCTTGGGGCCAATGTGGAGTGTATTAGAATTTTAAACGGAAATTTATCGCGCAAGGGTTCCGCAATGCTTTTCCAACCGAGCGGATCCGACCGGCAATTAATAGGCCAACTTGTTCAGAAAAACAGCCTCACTGCCGAGCTCTGCGTGTGACCAGAAGCGACGTTTTGTGGCTATTTTGTTAACATCTGTCGCCGGGTCTTGGTGCAAGCAGGTAGTCTTCGGCCCCTTCCGATTCCCAGACTCCTCAAGCAGCTCATCCCAGCGGGTGATCAGTCTCGAGGACTTATTTGGGGGCTACTTGTGGGGGTCGCGCACAGAAAGGTCAAAAGGGGGGCTTATTTGCTACATGTTCTCAGCCACCTCCCCACTTATGAACTTGAAGAATTGACTGTTTGTTGAAGACTGTCTTTCTGCGAAACCGCATGTGCTCCGAGAGTGATATTAGGGTGTTGTTATATAAGCAAGAATGTTGCATTTTGTATGAAATACCTCTGGTTCAGTTAGCGGAATCGAGGACTAATGGGAAGGATGTGATATTTTTTATTGGGATTTCTGGAAATTAGTGACCCTTATCATCTACGTTAGACCTTGAAAAATGAGAACTTGGGGTATGTCCTTGATACCTTAACCCTCCTGATGGTTTATCTTCGCGTCGAAAACTTCCCTGTAGTGACCAGCCTCTGTTGCTAAAACCTGTTACAAATTTCACCCGTTCTGGGCAAGGGTCTATCCCACTTGAATCTTCATTCCCTTGTAGTAATAGGGCAGTTTTATCTCGACATTAACAAAACGTCAGATCTTGATGGACGAGATATCTCATTAAAACCAATTGGAGGGTTGAAGAATGGCATTTATGATAATCCCTGTAAGTAGATAAAATAATTTAAGGCCTTCGGGAACATAATAAGCCTTTTTTTTTTTAAAATTCAGGCTAAGAATTTTCAAATGTTAAAAAATTCCAAAATTATAATGCTTTGTACATACTCTAGAAGACATGTTATCTACAACTTCCAAGTATTACACACTCATTCAAATAATCAAAAACTCTTTTGACCATCTTGAATATTTTACTTTAATTTTTTATTGCGGAACATATTTTTGCTGTTTATCGGTATGTTGCCCTGACTCCTTCAATTCTAATGTGTAATCCTTTTTGCCACACAATTTTAAAATTAAATGTATTTGTTTAAAGCACTTTTAATACAAATTGTGCGTTTATTGTCCATAGAATTGTTCGCTTCCTGTTTTGTATCTTCTGAAAATTTTTATTGTTATTTAAGCAAGTAAAGGCAAACAAAGTAAAAGTTAACCTTTGCCCTTAAATTTACAGTATTTAGTTATAATTATCCTAATTGAACTCTGAAGAATAATAAACATAAGTAAAATTTGAAAACATTGAGTATTTAACTTTAGAATACAAAAGTTGACGATAATGATTTCAGACGTAATGATGGAGTAACAATACCATTACAAAAATATTATCTACGTTTGGAATTTCTAAATATTTAGGAATCAGTTCCTATGTATTGTCATTTTATACTGCATGCAGCTCTATTGGAATTAATTTTTAAAATTAAGTTATTAAACTTCTGAAGTTTAAGGCAACTAAAATTGTAGTTACCAAGTATGTGCAGTGGAAGAAATCACACATCAAAATACTGTGGAGTGGCTCAGGGTTGCAACTTATTGAGTAATGGTGTGGCGAGCCATCCCTTACGACAGAAGACCTTGTCTACAAGGTAGTTTGAAAACACAGCGATACGTCCAGCAGATACTTCAACCTGATGTTTTGCCTGTCGTGTCACGTGTCTAAGGGGTTATTTACCATAACAACACACGACTCGCCCTTCTCATGGGTGTTCTGTGGTGTTGAAACCCTTCCTTAGTCAACGAGATTCCAGATATGTCTCCAATTGTGTATGCCTGGGATAAGATAGACCGTCATTGCACCACCCTTGGAATATAAGGGATCTGGAATAGCAGCTACAAAATGTTTGGCATAATTTGCCACAGGATAGCATAAGAATTCCATTTGACTCCATGCCACATCGTATATCAGCATGTATCGCTGAATGAGGATTTACAACTTACTAATTTATTCTACATTAATAATTCTACAGTAATAAAGAGTCCTCTATATTTGGTATTGTGATATTTTCTTTATCTTTTCATGTATATCACGCATGCTAAGTCTCATTCTAATCAAATTCTGACTTAGGAGGGTTTCGGTTTTTTGGCACAGAGTGCATTTAACTTGATTCATATAAATGAAGAGAAAAATTAATGGTTAGGATCCAGAAGATAAGTTTGGTAAAATTACTTAAGTTCAGAGTCTTTTTCATTATGAAACATACAAGTATAAGGAACTTGGAATTCTAGAAGCAAAATTATGCTGTCGTCTTTGCTTTTCAAGATGATTTTATGTACTTTGAAGTTTCAGGAATGACGCTAATGTCTTTTCGAGTCACAAAATACGAGAGTTTAAGAAATATTCATAGCACACTTCACGGAATGGAACACGATATAGATTTTAGCTTTATTGAATGCATGGATGATTTGTATTTAGATTCTGTTAAGATAGATTCATGCTCAAATGCACTACAGCATGCCTGTTAGTGCCCAGAGAAATCAGTGGAAGAAGTTAAACCCGTCAAGGAAAAAATATATATTCCCTTGAAATATTTATTCCCTTACAAATCTACACCGTATTTGTATTCTTCGCTGAACGCCGAAAACGAAATTGAATGACATAACAAATTCCCTTTTTGAAAGTGTGCAAAAAGCTATAACCATTTCCTATCACTTGTGAAAACATCTTTTTCCTATTTTGATTTTGAGATAAATAAAACACCATGCAAAAGTGAATGTATCGTATGAAAGCGATATTGTAAACATCCTAAATTTCCTCAAGAGAAGGAAATTCGATTTGCATGCCTTTCAGCGGCACATTTCATAAAATGCAATTTTCAGAAGCATTTTCAGGGTAAAATGTTTGGAACTTGATTCAATTTCGGAACTGACGATGAATCATATGTGTGTGTGATACTCGCGTGTAATAGTAAGAAATCGTACCCGAAACATGCGAGATTTTTCTGCCTGTTTTATTTATAAAAACGCAGCTTGGAAGGAATCGCTCCACTTTATCTCGGTCCAAGAAACGCCATCAATAAATATACATGAATGCGATTTCTGTTATTTTCCTAAACGCACCCTCTATATTGTCACAGATGAGTTTTCCTTTCAAGTATATTTACTCACAAAAAGAAAGTACATTGATTTTATTTGAGGAATTCGTAGAAAAGCGGAAGTTTGAAATTTAAAATGGACAATTCGATGAATTGTTAATGGTGCGAATTTGAAAAATGATTGTTATTTTTGCCTGGTGAAATTTGGCATAAGAAATATTAAACAAAAGCTATATGCTCATTCTTATATTATCACTCCGGGGTCTTTCTTATAAGGAACTTCAAAAGTACTACCTCTATTATTGCTAGAACCCTTCTTGAGGAATTAGCCGTCCAAAATATTACCCCTCATGTATATTTATGTAATTCAGAATTCAAATGTACATTTAGAATACACAATATGTACACAAATTCGTGTATTTTATCACACGCGCAAAAGAAGCTAAAAATATAGACGAATAAAGTATGAAAATTAACAAATATCGAAATATTTATTGCTGGACATTGTTCAGGCAGTGCTATCATACTCCCCCTATTTACCATAACGATGGTTGAATGCATGCTCAGCACACCTCTCAGGAATGGTTCTGATTATTGCGTATCTATACGCGTTAAAATAGATAAATTCTCTTAAAGGGAAACAGAAATTTTTCCAGTTGCCTTTGAATTCAGTGTTATCGCAACTATTGTCATATTTCAATTTATCTCAATATTTTACGCCTCTTCTTTTCACAGAGGGGCAAGGTAGCCCAGTTGTTAGAGTCGAGAATTATCAACCGGAGGATTGCGATTTCGAAACTCGATCTAACCAAAGACCGGTGTGTACGTGGAGGCTGGTGCACGTTAAATCTGTCGTGGCCGCAAATATCCTCACGTTGGCTTGGTGTAGAAGTTTGGAGAGTGGGGTGCCAACTCAGGTGGTTGACCTCGTCATTTGATCGCTGTTCAAAATTACGAGGTGTTCTCCGATTTTTCCCTTCGGATTTGACACCTGACAGTCGCCAATAACACGTTGTGTTACTCCAGAGCGAAGCAAATTCAACTTCCTACCTCTTTAAAGAAATAGGCCTAGTAACCGAGCTGTTCGAGTACTAATCCTTGGTTCAAGAGGTCCCAAGCTCGAATCACGATGTGAGAATGATGTTCGAAATGCAATTTTACCAGTAGGTCCAGGTATAATGCGCTATCGTGTAGGAAAAAGGATCTTAGAGATACGAACTGAACCAAACCACTTGTAAAGGGTAGGATCTTTAATTGTCTAGATTTAAAATTTATAAGATTTAAAATTAACAGCATCTTTTATGAAAAAGTTTATTAGAGTTATTTTTCTTATGAAAAGCAGCATTTTTTGGGGGGAGGGCGTAATTTATCATCTGAGATTAACCAAATCGAATGTCAGATTAGATCCCTGTCTGCGTCTTGTGCCACTCTCTGATTCGGACATTGATATGATGGCATGATCGTTATCGATATGTTAGTCAATTATGGTCTAAGCGGTAGTCATTTTAGCATCTAAATCAAACAACAAAAACGACAAATACATATTTTAACAATACAGATATTTCGTACTGTTTACTAATATCGACCTTATTCTGTTTTTAACAAAACTTTTAGTTTATTAACTAAAATAATCTTTCAAGAGTTGTGCATAAATTATGCTCCAAAAATAGAAACAAAGGTAGGTAAAATATTCAGTCTAATATTCATTTATGAAAGTTTTTTAAGTTAAGATAAATATTAATGTATGAACTAAAGCAAATATTGAATGAAATACCCATAAAAATGCTTTCACACACGCACATACAACCAAATTAATTTATTTTAATTTGATATTAAAATATACAATTTAAAAAAGTTTCGTAGAAAAGACGCGAGATATTTGATTACCAAGCAGAAAATTAATTTTTTACAACTAAATGTTTTGAATTATATTTCATCAAATAGCATTCTTAGAAAGTTTAAAACCGAAATATAAGTTTCAGTTAAAAAATTAAACTTCCAAATTTACTTTTCTCTTCAGAAGTTTAAAAAGTCAAATTTTTGGCAAACATCATTAGGGGTCTACTCAATCATTAAATATTATACCAATCCTCCTGTCTCATGAAAGTATTATAAACCAATACCTGACGCATGCAAAACTTCATGTTTCACGTATCAAAACAGCATGCGTCGCTGTCAAAACCGTGCATCATTGTTATAACCGCTTAAAGACCGTTTAATATTACGCCTTCGGCAAGGTACGTGCTAACTCACAGAGAAAACCTCTCACTCCGTTAGCTCCTGAGCTTATACAAAAGAGTAATTGATAAGCGTCGATATAAGCTAATAACAGCGCCGATAAGCGTCGAAATGAGATAATGATAATTGCTCATCGCATTCGTGTTGGAAGCTCGTTCATTAGAGGGAGGGGAAGTGAATCACGAAAGTGAGTTGTCGGGTGAGTTACTTCCGGTGGTTGGAAAGTACACTTGGAGCCCTTGATCAAAATGAAAAAAGAAAGGAAATAAAACGAGTAACAATAGTAACCTGACAAAAGACTCGCGGTGTAATAGCCATTATCTTTAACGAAGTGTTACAAGCAATATTTTTCAAATACGCTCGAGTCTTGTTGCTTTCAGGTTTACCAGGGGATAGGTAAAAATTGTAGATATTAAAGTAGTGATCTTGAAAAAAGGGTATAGTGGATCTAGGTGAGGGGAAATAAATACAAGTTAACTTTACTTCGAAGGGTAGTCATGGAATAAATCAACGGTTCATTCAGAAATCACTGGCGTATTTCAAATGCAGTTAATGCTTCCCCACCTTTACAAATGTATGACAATATACAGGGAAATATTTGAGAATGATAATACACTTTTTTGCAAAACGTTCTGCCTGTTTTTCATATATGCAGGTTGTTTGCTTTTATGGCGCTTGTCCTGTCTAGGACTTGCGCCATAAAGTTCAATCCTGTGGAAAATTTGTTGATATAAACGATCCTAAACTGTACTCTATGTATACTAATTAATGTCTTTCTACGGAAAAAGAAGCAAACATCAGTGCGTCATCATACCCTGACAATAGGTGTGTCATCTATCCCAAATGTCAGGAGAAAATGATGCTCTCATCTATTTTATACAGAAAATAGCGATATAATCGATATCACCAGTTTACTTCAAAACGTACCCAACTATTTCACAACAGTAACAAACCATTGAAATAAAGATACCCAAAGATTATGCTAAAGTCATATTTATGTTTTAAAATAACCCCAACAATAATTTTTAAACCTACAATTCTTCCAAAAGATGATAAAAGTTGGGGCTTGAATAAGAACACACCACTTTTACACCTTCTGAAGCTATTAAATATAAAGAAAAAAGTATGTCAACGATCGCTCGTTCAGCATCCGTGTAATGGCTACTGTGTCATCTTACCCAGTGCGCCATCTGAGCTCACTTAATTTCATATAATTTTATTATGCACTTACAATTGCATTGCGCTTATTAAAATTTAATTTCTTGTCCGTTTCAAATTGAATTTCTTGATTTCATTAAAAACTACATATAACTATACATTTATATTTCATTATAAACTGTACACTTAACATCATCATTCTCATTCTGAAAAGATGTGTGGTTTCCATTCGGGAGGAAACTGTATTGAAAAGTGCTTTAAGAATTCGATTTGAAATTGCACGTAAGTTAGCATAAAGCAAATTTCAAATAGAGCTTTGCGGAAGAATATTGGAAGAATATTAATGTTTGAAAATATCCGAAGTCTTGAGAAATTCTTTGTAGTAGTGACAGAAAGTCGAGGTTGCCTACTCTTCGAAACGAATCTTTCTTAAGTCCCTTCCAGTGAAAAGATTGTCGTAGCTTGTTCTGTCTAGGACATTGTGCCATAAAATCCAATCCTGTGAAAAGTTTATTGAAAAGAGATTTTATTAAAAAAGCGCTTTAAAAATGGTAATCGATTATCTTTGCTTTGTACTGAAGACATTTATTTTTATAAATATCCTTTTTTGTTTTTGAGCCACTAAATGGTTGGTTGTTAGGATTGATGGTGCAAAGGACATATTTAGCCATGTTGCTCCAACACGACAGACAACATCAAGTAATGCCACTAAATGTAATTTCCAATGAAAAAGGTTTTGCTTTAAGAGAAATTAATCATAAATATCGCATCAAATTAATTTGTCATCCTTCCCTTAATGATAATGAAATTCGGAAATATCACATCACTAGTGCAAGAGCACCAAGTCAAAAAATAGTGATAGGAAAACTCAGTCGTAGATTCGTCATTTTTACTATTTGAGTTACGGCAATTTTACAGGAAACGAACTAAGAGGCATACGGAATCACACCAAAACTCAAAATATACTTCTAAAGTTTAGTCTTATACCAGGGATGCAATGTATGTGAAATGGATAATATGAATGGGTATAGAACGGTTCATGATATATTGGTACGGTGTTTGATTGTTTTTTGAATATTTAAATGATATTCTGGTTAAGTTTTCAGGTAACCAATTCACCTGAGTGATACTAAGTTATAATGCTAGAATATAAACAAATATCGCTCAAAACATTTAGGTTGTAAAAATTAAAAATGTGACTTTACAACTAAATCTTTAAAGTTCTAATCAGGAAATACACATAGAATGTTGATTGCGATTTTATCGCCACGTGCCATCTTTATTACGCAGGTAAAAAACATCCTGGAGTAGAAAATTTTTCACTCACGGTCATGAAAATAAACACCACGCAACAGAGCTTATTATTCAACAAGTAGATTTCCGTATTCATTTATCAATATTGACGAAGAATAGTCGGATAATTTATTTAAATGATAGACGAAAATGACGGATTATGAGAAGTAGTTACTACAATAGAAATAATGGGAAGAGAAATAACTATTTTGGTTGGCTTAATCTCGAGAATGAAAGGCGATGAGTACTTTAAACAAAACCAATCTCTCAACAATGCCATTACGCAAGACTCGGGTGCATTACGTTTGATGTAAGAAATTAAATTTAATCTAATCTTAAATTTATTTTTGGTATCCGCTTGGCACCCTCGTTTTTGTTGGTAATGTTTTGGTTGTTCGACTAAAGTCAATCATTTGCTGCATGGTACATTGGTCAATACGTTGTCCCAGTCTGTATTATACAATGGCAAGATTTATTCCTATTTTGTGCACGAGCCCTCCCAAATGTAAGACATAATTCTGTAATGTGATCATGCAATCATCAAACTAACGTCAAGCTCAAGACCGTACTGTCAACTAGATTTTAATCTCAAAATTTTTCATAAAGTTTAATGATGAAAAGAAATATAATTTAAATGATTTTCCACGTGGTTGTTTCTGACGGAGCGTTTAAATTCACGCCACTGAACAAAAGGCGATATCCATCAAAACAGCCAATTATTTTATAAATATATTGTTTTTAAATGTTAAGGTAAACGAAGCAATTTTTGTTTTGCGTCATTGCGTAAAATTGTTTTTCATAATTTTTAATGGAGTAATTTTTCCTTAATTTTTTAACCAACTAATCATTTGATAATGAGAGAGAGAGAGGTCGCTGCTTTTATATCCATTCTGATTCGAACTTCTAATAAAGTCAAGCCATCCACACATTGGTCCAACATCAGTCCGATGCTAAATTGACTGAAAAACGCATGCGTACCGACATGTTTTCTGTACAGAAACCAGTACACATGTGCATGTCATGTTTCGTCGCATGCTGTTCCAGTGTGTGGCTGGGCTTAGTTAAGTCACTCATTGGACCAACACCAGTCCTGCGAAACTAAATTGGCTGAAATATTCATGCGTACCGACATATTTTTTGTTCGGAAACGGAGTACACATGCGCATATCGTATGTCTTGTCACATGCTGCCCTATTGTGTCGCCTGGCTTACACATTGGTTCTGCGACGCTATACTGGCTGCAATAACAATGCTTACCGATATGTTTTCGGTAAAGAAACGGAATAAGCATGTCGTATGTCTTGTCGATATGTTCCAATACGTTTTCAGTACAGAAACGAAGTACGCATGTGCATGTCGTATGCTTCGTCGCATGAAACACCCCAGTGTGTGGCAGTTTGATTCAAGATCCGACGGCAAAATTTTATGTGACGAAAGGAAACCCATTTCCAAGAAGACGACTTGTGAACACGTGATTGCCCGTGATTATGCTAATTCCACTGGGGAAAGTGTGTGGAGAAATCGCTCGGAACACAACAGAGCTCCATTAACTGGACAGTCCCATCCTTCCGAAAACGTAACGAAGCATTTCACAGTCCACTGGCCATCTTCATCATCGTCATCCGGCCATTTAGCTGGCGGGTTAACTCCTCATCGCTGACCCCCGCTACGCAACTCTTCAAACTCGCCTGCTGCTGCACTTTAAGGTAATATCCCTTCGCCACAGGCTGCTGAGCGCCTTAAAAAGGAAGTACCACCCTGATGTCTCGGGTGGAAGGGGCCCCCAACAGCTTCTTCTTCATGCTTGTTTTCGTCTTTATCTGCAAGTTCCGAATCGGAAATTGGAAATTCCGCCGGTGTGGGAACTGGGGACATTAGGAAAAGAGGCATTTTTCTCTTGTTTTTGGTGTACGTGGGAGGGCATTAGGGTTGCTTACACCTGTGGGAAAATGGGGATATTTATTGTGTTTTTTTTAAGAAAGTGGTGGTCCTTATCTCGGATCGGAATCGCTCGAGAACAATGCCCGATGCTTCTATAAGGGTGACCACGCTGGGAAAAGTTACAATGGAGATGCCTTATCTGTAAATTAAAGTTTTAAGTCCGGGGGAATTTCAAAGGTAAAGTATTTGGAAATTCCGAACCGAGGAAAAGGATGGATATCAGGAGTCAAAAATGTAATCGTGTCTGACGAAATATTAACTGGTTTTCGGGAAGATTATACTTATCCAATTCAAATACTAAAATTTAAGCACAATTGCGTTCGATTGTGATTCGGTGCTCTGCGATCTTGTCACGTTTTGGAAATCGGTGTGATTAATGCAAGGATTGAGGTAAATTGAGGCTCCCATTGATACAAAATACCTATTGAGGATCATAACGGTTGACATAAGGAACACGTACAGGGAAGTCTGGAATATTTAAAAAACAGCATGCCATGGTTTATATTTGAAATTAGCGGTAAAAATAGAAAAATTATTGGATTTTATTTAAATATTAGAAATTAAAAATTGGCTGCACGAACTTCGACACTGCAAAATGTAGTTCGCAAAAAAATAAACTTACATGATGGCACAAGTGCCATACTTGACCAAGCTGTGCCAAACAGTATCAAGTAATGAACATACGCACAAGGAAAGTTTCACTGACACAGAAGAGAGAAATAAACTCAGGATAAGTTACAGGAATCGTCACCTACACCCACTGAGCCATGGCAGTCCCGAAATAGTTATGAACTTGTGGAATGTGATCACCGCCTCATCATTGCTACGTTTCAATGTTGTTCAAGTGTGCTTTAGGTACACGTTCCTTCCTAGAACACCAGTTTGAACAGGCGTGGCTAAAATGCGTCTAAACTATATAACCCTTTATTCCAAATTAATATCCCCAATTTGGCACCTACCCATACTATACGTGAACCCAGATTTGTTAGGCGCAAAACTGCTATTTAAACTGGGTAGCTTCCAATGCATAAGAGATTCAAATGACTTCGGTGTTGTGGGCAAGTTTAAAGAATGTGCCAGCTCAGAGGTTAACCTCTTCGTCAGACAATGGTTCAAAATTACGAGGTGTTGTCCTCGGATCTTTCCCTTCGGGGTTAATACCGAACAGTCGCTAATATTCCGTTGCGTTGCTCCAGCGGGACGTTAATTAAGTACCTACCTTCCAAATGCCTTCATGGATTTCGTGGAAAAGCTGACCCGTATTTACGTATTCCCCAAAAAACTAACACAGCCAGCCTGAGATCGGTATATGCGACGATCGGATTGAGTTAGGCGTTTGAATACCACTCTTCAAACGAGTGCCCTAACCACTCAGTCCCATCGAATCACAATGGAAATTAAGCGATTTCCATCCTCGTCAGCCCCTAGATTGCAAGACTAAACCTTCCGGTGAGTTGGAGAGACGAGGGTCCGGAAGCCCCTAAATTGCAAGACTCTAAACCTTCCGGTGAGTTGGAGAGACGAGGGTCCGGAAGCCCCTAAATTGCAAGACTCTAAACCTTCCGGTGAGTTGGAGACGAGGGTCCGGAAGCCCCTAAATTGCAAGACTCTAAACCTTCCGGTGAGTTGGAGAGACGAGGGTCCGGAAGCCCCTAAATTGCAAGACTTTAAACCTTCCGGTGAGTTGGAGAGACGAGGGTCCGGAAGCCCCTAAATTGCAAGACTCTAAACCTTCCGGTGAGTTGGAGAGACGAGGGTCTGGAAGCCCCTAAATTGCAGACTCTAAACCTTCCGGTGAGTTGGAGAGACGAGGGTCCGGAAGCCCCTAAATTGCAAGACTTTAAACCTTCCGGTGAGTTGGAGAGACGAAGTTCTGGAAGCCCCTAAATTGCAGACTCTAAACCTTCCGTTGAGTTGGAGAGACGAGGGTCCGGAAGCCCTTAAATTGCAATACATCGTGCGCAAAACACGCATGACGACCTAGGGGATAAGATTTCGATACCCGTCAGTCATTAAGTTGTAACAGATAATTTTACAGGTATACATGTATGGGGGATGCCACTAAATTTAGGAATTGTCACACATATTTGCCCTTTCTTACTATTTTACGTTTTTCGCGTCCCTCAAATTCCTGCTTTGCAAACGCTATGATATCGATCACATAATTGTGGCAGATTTCATACTTCTTACATATTTGAATGACGCGTGCGTGTTTTGATATTTTCTCCCTTTGGCATAGAAGGGAAATTGAACCTGGGGCAACTGACATGTTCTTTCTATTCGATACACATAACTGATTCTGCCTCTTAGCGGTATCTGATTGGGCGCCCTTTTTCATTGTCACAAAAAAAAATCCATAACAGCATAAAGCATCGATAACTTATATACATTTCCCTCTAGCACGTCTAAATTCTTTTATAAAAATATTGGAAAACTTTTGAAATTGTGTTAGCACAAATAAGAATGTAATAGTAAAAGACAAATATACATAGGAAACGAAGTTTGTGAGTGACAAAATAAAAAGATATAAACAAGAGCCCTAATTTCTTGCATCTATTATTATATAAGATAGTTCACAGACATGTACATGTAAAATGCATGATTTTACCTTTTTTGGTTTATTAGTGTTCTTAATATCCATAGTCAAATAATTCAATTCATGTATAGATGTTTCTATTCGTGATAATTTCGTTTATATTACGATGCAATATATTTTACGATGATGTTAAATGTTTCTACAAAATTTTATCCCCAAACTACTATAAAAACATTAATAGCCTTCATCAAAGAATTCTAGAGTTACCAGTAAGCTAAGATTATCTTAATAAACATGAACCAGTGTCAAAAATGCCTTTTTTGTCAAAGTTTATACAATATAACTTTGTTACTACCTACTGATATTTACTTTAAGTAAATAACTTAGTCTCTGAACGACTTTCTCCCTAGAAACAGACATAAATCTCGAATTGATCATCGAGAAAATTAAGGCAAAATTGAAATTTTAACCATTATTAGTATTTTATCATGAAAAATAACATAGACATGTTCTGATATCGCCCCTTCCAGAAACACTGCCTCAAAGAATGCAAATTTTCTTGAGAGAAGATAAACCAAATTCTAATTCCTATATATTATGAAGTACCCAGTGCAATTAAAATTGCGATATTCAATTATAGAGACGCTTGTGCTGCTATTACTCCACGTTGATAGTACTTTTCAGTGGGTTTCCGCTAACTGTAGCATCCATTGAAATAAATTGGTGGATGGTTTGTCTGTTATCTTCTTCGCCGGGGCGGGTTCTTTTCCCTCAGGTTACGCTCAATAGAAGCTTGAGAAGGATCAAGAATGAAAACAGACGGAAGTGGTGCGATTCCTTGTATAACATGAGTTCATGCCATCAAATTTTAAAAACTTTGAAAGATCCTAATGATCTTGAATACTTTAAAAGGGTCTCTATGCCAGTTACCACTTTTATAGGGTCAGACTGGGTCGTATTTTTACTCAAGTGTACCTGTACAGGTTTCACCTTATTGCACAATACAAACAATGTCAAGTAATGGACATACACACAACAAGGAAAGTTTTACTGACACAGAAGAGAGAAATAAACCCAAGGAGGAATCGAGCTTGCTAGCGCTAAGGGTATACCCACTGATTGAAGGGGTTGACATTGGAACATATTTTAATTTTCTGTACTGGAGATGGGGCAGCGGTTGCCCAATTGTTACAATCGCAGATTAACCGGAGGGTTGCGAGTTCGAAACTCGACCCAACCAAAGACAGTAGTGTACGAGGGGTTGGTGCATGTTGAATCTGTCGTGGCCTCATATCCTCACGTTGGCGTGGTGTGAAAGTTTGGAGGTGTGTTGCCAGTTCAGGTGTTGACTTCGTCCACGTATGACCAAAATTACGAGGTGTGTCCACGGGTCTTTCCCTTCTTGATTCATCCCAGACACCATTTCCAATAGCCCGTTGTGTTGCTCCAGTTCGAAGTAAATTGAACTACCTACTAACCTGTACTGGAGAAAACTTTTGATATGGTTGGGTACCTCACAGTCTATTGTTACTGATTTTTTATAGTTTTGATTAGAAGCCCGTTACTTTTAGATTGCACAGTAGACATCGCGAAATCTAAGCTAATATATTCGAACTGACGTAATGAAGCTGTATTGTATTGTTCCACATCATAAACCGTATAACTGTCCAGTTCCGGTCGGAACTTATATATTTGTAGTGGGTTGGAATCCTCTTTAGTCCCGATCTATATAATGACAAATCAAACCTTACCTATTGTTTGCAGAATAGAGGCGATTGACAAATTATAACCATTCGAAGTGCGTAGTAGAATTGATAACTGAGGATACCAAGATTGGATCGAAAGTAAACAAATCTTATGCTTAGCTTCAGACAACCTCATAAGTCCACTCGATTCGCCGTTGCTCCTTTACTGCAAAAACAATATCATTGAAATTTATACCTTTTTGTCCTAAAATAAGGAGCCCAAGAGGCGCGATTGCGGCCGATCTTTGCAATTTTGTATGTATGATCCAAACTCTATCTTAGAGCGAGCTTGATCTTTTACAAAAGCGAGAAAATGCGAAGAGATCGATAGGTTCTGCTCAAGGACCAAATGCGTATATTATGGACTGAATGCTAGCGTTGTTCGGAAGCACGGGGGAGAGTCTGTGATGATACGTATTGCAAAAGGCAAACACCATAAGCCACTCATAGTGAGAAACCATTTCAAGTTGAAATGATCCAGCATTCCCTGGTTGACTTTCTGATTTGAAGCAGCGAAAATCAAGGACATTAAAATAGAAATTGACGTGCCACTAAGATTCATATTAAAAAAATTGTTGTATTGTTTCAGATTTCATCAATTTTTACTTTTAGACCCGAATTTTTTTCGAATTTCAATTTTTTTTTTTATCAGTGGATATCAGGTTTTGAGACGTACATGATCACTACACCACTGGTAACCATTTTTGATAACATAAAACAGAGTGTATGCTTAAAAAATATATATATTGCAGTCTTAGAATGTCAAACTCCAAGCATTCTCGGGGCCGTCGTGGTTAAATGGATATACCCACTGCGCTAGCAGGTTCGGTTCCTCCCTGGGTATATTTCTCTTTTCTGGTCAGTAAAACTTTCCTTGTGTGTATGTCCATTACTTGATATTGCATGTCTTTTGTCTGCATAGCCGAATATGGCCCCTGCCCCATAAGAACTCAACCAACCAAGCATTCTCTCGCAAACACCTGATTCAAACCACCAAAGATTTCATCCTCGTGGCCGCGAATCAAAACCAGAAGCGAACGCACCAAAAAACAGATCCCATCACAACGTCTGTATTACATCCAACCTCGAAACACGATACTCACGCCACCGCCTACGAGCCGATGCGATCCCGGCTCAACCTCAAGTTTCACCTCCTCAGCACAGTAGCCGTCCGGGCCAAGCAGATGGGCGGCAAAACAATAACGCCGAAAAATATATTAATGTTTCACGCATCGTCTTCATCATCTCTTAAAAGCGCCAATAATAACGCATTTTGTTCATGGGTGATAAATTGCGGTTGCGGTCCCCCCCCCCCCCCGGCGGGCCCACCGCTGACCCCTCCCAATCGTTTTACGCGGGCCGTGTTAAATGAGTGAGAGGTCGCGCCTTCCTCTTCGCGGCCCATGAAACGCGATGATAAATCGACTCCATTTCTACCTACCGAAAAGAAAACAAAAATGGCTTTTCCTGCCAACTAATAGCTTAATTTCTCGTCCTTTGGCGGCCACTTTGAGGTGTGCTGCTTCGTTTTTTTTCTCATTTGCTTCCCTTCCGATGTTTTCGAGCCCCGGAGCGGGAGTTGGAGAGGGACACACATCTCCTCCAGGAGAAATAATGGAAACGAACACCTGGAACTGTTACATGGGAATGAGTAACAAAAGAGGCGAGAAAAAGAAATGGAATATGCAGTCACAGAGAGATTGATTTTTTTTAAAACGCCCCGGTGTGGCGGACTTTTTTGAGGCTCCGAGCTAATTTTCCGCAAGAAGCTTCCCACTGAGCTATTCTCCTGCCTTCTGCACCATAAATGGCTTTTCGATTCATTTCTAAACGTGTATTAACCGACAGAAAGGGATGAGAGAGGGGCCGGGAAGTGTTTTTAAATGCCACTCAAGCATTTGTCAAGCCAATAATTCATTACAACGTAGGATGCTCAAAAATCTACTACGCGCAGCGGTTTCCGAGATTATTACGAAGCAGCAAAACAGGCGTGGTCGGATTTATTTATAATATTCAGGCTGAAGTTTCGGATTTGTAATTATGGCACTGAAGACGCGATTCTGTAGGTAACAAATAAAATCCGTCATAAAATTTAGAATCGTAACAAATACGCTTTTAATTATATATAAATATATTTAGCTAACATGTGGCAGTGAAATCGAAGTTACTTGTATATTGACGAATGATAAGAAACGGATGCAAACAATTAAAATCAACTACTTTCTTCATGCTGGTTAGTTTAAATATGCTTGAAGCTATGAAGGGTATAATAAAGGATTTGGGATGAAGCTGCATAATATTGCCATTTTTGCGCATTGATGGCAATAACTAAATTTTAGCCATTTCTCTCTCAAAACAAACCCCCAAATACTCCTTGCTTGTAATGGGGTACTATTGGAGAGTCTTTTCTAACCCAGACTCTAAATTTTTTTATTATATTCAAGTCTGGAGGTAGGTAGGTAAGTAGTTGAATTTACGTCGTACTGGAACAACAGAACGGGCTATTGGCGAAGGTACGGGATCAATCCCGAAAGGAAATATCCGAGGACAATACGTCGTAATTTTGAACCACGGTCAGATGACGAGGTCAAATCCTGAGCCACTAAACTCTCCCACCAAACCCCCACTCTCCAAACTTCCGCGCCATACCAACGTGAGAACATTAGAGGCATGCCAGATTTAACGTATACCAGCCCACGACGTACACGACCGTCTTTGGTTGGATCGAGTCTCGAACTTACAAGCCTCCGGTTGCTAACCCGCTACTCTACCAACTACCACACCTGGGCCCTCAAGTCTAGAGACAGGGGATGCATATACTTGCTTGTATGAAGTGATATGATAGCCTTCACGTTTTTGGCAATATATTTGGGTCAGTTATCTTGCTTAATGGGGAAGATGAAGTTAAATCTCATACAGCTTATTTATTTTATCCTTGGGATTAATTTTAAAAATATCGTGATGTATCTTTCAGTATATGGGACTGTTGATAAAAACAATTCGAAGAACTACAATATAATGTAACCCTAAACAAGAACTATCGATATCCTACACTTAGGCCTGCCAGACAGACTGCATTTTTACGCCCATCGGTTCCATGAAGGCTAAATTTGCTTTTAATTCCCGCCAAAACTGAAGGACGTCTGGTGAGTCTTGAACTTTGAAGCATTGTTCTTAGCAAATCAAGAATCTTGGAAAGAGTTGCCTTGCTAATTAGTTGTTTTGCAACAAGTAACACTCCCGATGCAAAAAGAAATCCGGAATCCTAATTCGATCACATGCAGTTTAGTTTACACATGGTGAATTGATTTAAATTCACCCCGCTGATCTGTCACGTATCCAGAAAATAATTTCGAGAGTGGCCCAGTTCTCTTCTGGGTACCCTATTCCGATCGAATCCCAAAATGATAAATAATGTGAAATAAGCATTGCGTGTAATGATTTTTATAGAATTTTTAGACATATTTACGCATATTTTAACCGGAAGATTTACGAAACTTAGATTCATTAAATCAGTATTGGCATGTATTTTGATAGTTTTTTGACACTTAAAATATTTTGGGGAGGACTCGAACCCCGAGGTCCTCCCCGTCCTTGACGCTGATATCTTGTGTTTAATAAATTAAGGACTTGATCTATAAATGTTACCACTGAGTATAATATTTGGTGCCGGACAATGATGTAATTTCATTTAATCAGTGTCAAAACAAATTTTTTACTTCTTATGAGACGATCATAACACAAGTAGAAAAACGTCTTCAAGTCTAATCAAAGCCCCAAGTTTGTCAGACTTTGTTTTTGGAGCAATTCTTGTGGCAGACAGACATCAAATAAATGAGCTTATTAAATCTAATCAAACATAAATTTACAGACGAGTAAACGCCTAATGAACGACGAAAGCAAGCATCACAAGCATAACATTTTCGAAAAGAGTGGGTAAAATAAAAAATATTTTTCATCCTATGCAAGAAGATGGAACGTTATCCACTTCTATTCTTCCCGTTCAGTAGACGGGATCTTGCAGCCCGTTTGGTAGGAAGGGTGGTCTCAGCAATAACAGATAAGGCTAGTTGAACATTCTCATAGGCATTTAAATGATCGGCCATAATTGCATTAAAGTCACAGAGCGGACAGGATGCAGTGTCTTTATTCCGATTTTATTGAGATATGCCTGCCAATAGTCGTGATCTGTCACCAACCTAAAATTTGCTTAGTCTCTTGGGATCTCAGTTAGAATTTGACACATCTAATTGCTCCCAAGATTTTTCAACAACGTTTAACTGATGTTCTCTATACATTGGTGCTTGGTGCAAGTGGTATCTCGTTTTGTTCAGTAAAAAATAAGAAGCTCAATCAGAATCATGTGGAGACGAGATATATATATATATATATAAAAAGTCCCCCGTAAAATCAAAATATAAAAAAAAAATTAATTGGAGACTTACTTTGATTTTGTTAGTTGAGGTTTATATTTGAGCGTGCTTGCGTGCATTTGTCTGTTCGGACATTTTTTGAACGATTTTGATGAGCTGTAAAAAATTGTATGCTACAAAAGAATTTTATTTTTGCATCAGTTAAATAGTTAAAGTATAACTTATCGTCTGCTTTCCCAGTTTTGTTTACTTTCAAAATGGCGCTTTTGAATAAACAATGGATGGAAGGCTATGTTTGCGCTCTTTCCGAAGATAATTATGCTTATTCAATTATTCAAAAACGCTGTAAAAGTCAGGGGTTTTCGATACCTCAAGGTATGATAATCAGTAGTCATATTAATATGACTTATCGTATTGTATTTGTAAGGTAAGATCTTTAATTTTAAAAGAGAATTCACCAAGTCAAATAACTATTGCAAAGTCATTAAAATGTTCAGTTTCAACTGTAAATGAAGTAATCAACAGTGATTTGAATTTTAAAAAGGCCAAAAATCTTAAAAGTGCCAATCCTAAAAGGCCAAATCTTAAAAGGCTCTTACAATGTTCATCATCTATCTCTACGACATATTGCAGAACGCAGAACTCGCTGCAGAATTATGCATGAGAAGTATTTAGCTGGAGAAAGATGGAAAATGTTGTGACAATAGACGAGCCGTGGGTGTATTTAAATGATTGCAATAAAAAAGAACAATTTATTATCATAAAAGAGGAGAAACAAATCTTAAAACATGGTTCAAAGCATCTAAAGAAACTTTCTCTAAGGGATTTATGATTGTTGCTCGTTTTGCATATAGTGGAAAATTAAAAGTAAAGAGAGTAAAAAAAATGCAAAAATCAACTCCACATATTATCAAGACAATATTTTATCTCCAATATTCAAAAAAGAAATACCATATCTTTACCCACAGTGCCAACAATCAGTAGAGATGCATCAGGATAAAGCAAGAAGCCACACATCTAAATCCACTATCAAATTCTTGGCAAAAATGGAACTAGAAACTGGTATCAAGTCAAGTCCCTTTACTGATGTTTCTGCTAAATCTCCAGATGTCTCATCCATGGACTTTTGTGCTTTTGGACTTTTAAAAAGAGTATTATCGAAACGTCGACCGAAAACCATTCAAGGACTTTGGAAAACTGTGGAACAAGAATGGACAAAATACCTCTGTCGATACCACAAAAGTCATTATTATCATGGAAATTAAAGTGTAGAAAGAAAGTTAACAATAAGGGCTATCAAATAGAACATTTAAAACACAAAAACTTCATGTAAAAAATTTATCTTCAGTCCATTAAAATCGTTCAAAAAAATCGGAACAACTTCTGTAGGCACACCCTGAACATCTCGTAATCTAACCTAACCCCCTTGTGCACACTTAAGTGAGAGGATGAACCTCGAACCAATACCGAAATTCAGTACCAATATTCGTGAACCAATACCGAAATTCAGAACAATACATCCTCAAATCTAATCCAAATCCCAAGTTTACATATCTAGCCAGATTCGTTCTTCAAAGCTAGATATTGATCGATCCCGAGATACAGCACTTTTTTGCGTTTTATTTTCAATCTCGAATCACACACAAACAAGATGCCACGTTCAAAGAACTCCCGAATCACAATCCCAGAATACAAATCTCGCCACAACGGAAATACAAAACGAAATTCTCACTCTCTGGCACAAGTGAAGGGGAATTTACTTCGACAAAACCCGAGGCGAGGCAACGATCGTTGTTAAAAAGTCCTTCCTTACGTGCAGGCGTGAAAGTGAAACCGGCGTCATTTTCCCACATTTGCTCACCGCGGGGGTGAACAGAACGCCGCACAGTCCTCCAACAATAAACCATATAACGCCCCCATTCCCAGTCCAGAAAGCGAGGCACACAATGAAATGTTTCGTTTTTTGTGCAGCAAATGCGTTTTGGGATAAAAAACTTCTGTGGATTTATGGATTCGGAGTCGCTTATTTATGTGTTTGTAGCTTTGTGAGTAGTTGGTATAGCCGAGGGTGGTACTGTTGACAAATACCTCCTTTCGTTTAGTTAGGTTGTATTTCCGGTGAGGGGGACTGTCTCCGTAACAAGCGAGTTTTCTCTTGGGGTTTGCATTTGCATGGAGGGTTTTTCTTGGAAGTCGAGTTCACTTCTCTGTGTTGAGGAGGTGTGCCTCATTTCATTGTGTGCGAGTTCGTTTTTTGAGTTGAAATCAAAAACTCGGTTTTGATTTCTGCTTGCGATTCGGGACAAATTGCACCAGCACCCAGGATATGCTTAGGTGAGGGAAAACTAGAACTGAAGAGGAAATGCTTTTCGAGTAAAAATACGTTCTACTAACATGCATACATTAGTATTTCTAAAATAATAAAAATGGTATTCCAATTAAAAGTATGAACCATAACGGATTAAAATATCATTAATTTGATTCTGACAGTAGTCTAGCTTACAATCTTGGTCCATGTTCTCTGCCAAATTGTTCCTGAGGTATGAGTTTTCTGCGTACAAATCTCAGTAAGCCGCCCTCTCATCTCAAAATCATTTGACTTTCTAAACGCCCTTCATATGTCATATATCAAGCACGAATTCAGAAAAAAATTCGTATGGGGGCCCACTTTTCTGTCTCCCTTTCCCTAAGTGCCGTAATATTAAATGAGCACTGTGTCACTTGATTTTCCCTCCTGGGCTTCGGTAACCCGGTTGGAAGAGCAGCGGATTAGCAACTGGAGGGTTGAGAGTTCGAAACTGGATCCAACCAGACTGTCGTGAATGTGGAGGCTGGTGCACGTTAAATAAGTCGCGGCCTCAAATGTCCTCACGTTGGTGAGGTGTAGATGTTTGGAGAGTGGGGTTTCAGCTCAGGTGTTGATGTCGTCATCTGACCGTGGTTCAAAAATATGAGGTGCTGTCCTCGAATCTTTCTCTTCAGAATGGATCTCGGACCGTCTCCAATAGCCCATTATGTTTCTCCAGAGCGAAGCAAATTCAACTACACTGGAGTTCAAAATTAAGAGAATTTTCACTTTTAGGCGATTATCTCCATGAAGTTAGTTATGTACATAAGTTGAAATAATACAAACAAATCACCATACAAGAGTTATGGTACACAGGCATGATCGTGCGTATGACTCATCAGCGCAGGAAGGTCTAAAACAGAGGTTACAATATCGACACAAAAAATGAGTTAATAGGGGTATGGGCCCCTCTTACAGTTATACAGCTCTCACAACGTGAATTCATACTGGAAATGAGGCAGTTTATGAGTCCCTATAGCAGTCGGTCCCTCTCCTCCCTCCACAATGCCGTTTTCAGGTCCTGGATGGATGTGGGCGGGGGAAGGAGAGTTGCAATTGTCCTCCCAAGAGCGTCCCAAATATGCTCTATAGGATTTAGGTCTGGAGATCTGGCTGGTCATCCATCGGGCGAATATACTCACTTTCTAGATATTCATCAACCAGATGAGCCCTATGTGGACGAGCGTTGTCGTTCATAAAAATGAAATCAGGGCCAACTACACCCCTGAAAAGGCGAACATAGAGGTCCAAGATCTCATCCCTATATCTCACAGCAGTCACAGAGCCTCTGTCAAAGGAGGTCTGTGCGCCCATCCCACATGATGCCTGCACAGACCATCAAACTTCCGCTGCCATAGTGGTCTCTTTCTCGGATGTTGGAACACAGGTAGCTGATTCTCTCCAGATGAACGTGCGTCGAGAATCAATGATTAGGCTGAACTGGGAATCTTCAGTAAATAGAACGGTCCCCCACTGATCCCTAGTCCAAAGTCAATGTTCTTTGCACCGCGCTAAACGGACTCTCCTATGCGCAGAAGTGAGCGGAACGCAAGCAACATGTCTTTTTACAAACAGACCTCTCTCATGTAGTCTTCTGGAAACAGCAACCCTTGAAACTCAGCTTCCTGTGGCCGCATGAAGGTCACGAGAGAGCTGAGAAGCTGTTGCACTCCTGCTACGCCCTGCTGTAAAGGACAAATATCGATCTTCATTGGCCGTCGTAGCTCTTGGACGACCTTGCCCATGTATTCTCTCTACGAATCCGGAATCCTTAAACTGTTTCCATAATTTGGATAAAACGTTGGGTATTACATTCAAGTCTCTAGCAATCTGCACATGAGACTGCA
This sequence comes from Meta bourneti, assembly GCA_933210815.1. Classification (NCBI taxonomy): domain Eukaryota; kingdom Metazoa; phylum Arthropoda; class Arachnida; order Araneae; family Tetragnathidae; genus Meta; species Meta bourneti. The sequence goes on along the minus strand of OW119929.1, from coordinate 45,759,011 downwards.
CTGCTTCCAGTCTCTTGATCATTCGCCACCTCGTTCCACCATCCAAACGTTGGTAGTTACTCATTTTAACTGTTTAAACTACGTCAAAAAACAGTTCCGAGATAACCGAAGGGGAAAAAATTCTACTCACTATGTCAAGCTCACTAAATATATTTCTCAAGAAGAAATTTAATCTCCATGCAAAAAAAACAATATTTTAAGGGCTTCATCAGTCTAAATACCATCATATTTTTGCTTAGAAAATCTAAAAACTCTTGAAAATCTACTTAGTGTTTCTCTTGTAAGCCACCGACATTTGATAATCAAAAATATTTCTTTGATAAATTTTGGATTATAATTCATATCTGACTCGGAATTCAAAAAATAAAGTATTTCAGATTCAATTACTTTGGTTTATGTTATAAATAAATAGAACAAAACGCACTCGATACGTCAGCCATTGCTTTTGATTAATTCAATTTGTGTTTTCTATTATGAATCGAACTGCGTTATCGGATAATTTTTCTATACTAGCATTCTACCGCACTACTTTTACGGTTGGTTTTTAAAACTCTATTCGCATCCGCCCTTCATTTATAAATACCTTTCAAGCACCGTCTTCTGCCTACGCACACATAACCAGCGCAACCCAACTCCCCCACATTCCACCAGAGGGCAGCACTACCACTCCTCAGTCGTCTCCCTAATCCGAGACGACATTCGCCGATAAGGTCTGTTACAGCCAGCGACTCGTTTTAATGACTCCCCGCTCCTTCCGCGCTCTCTGCCGCCGCGCAGGGGGGCTTTCCGTGGACGACAGCTGGCAGACACCCAGCGCTGAACGGCGGACACAGCTCCGTCCGCTAACGGTGCACGCTGAAAGCGCCCGGTCTATTTACGGGAACATGAGCAGCCAATTGAGCGAGAAACGACGATTGATATAGACACACAGGAAAAGGCGACTGATGTAATATTGGGAGCCCCTGCGCATCGGGAGCAGATGTTGTAGGCACAACTTTCAACAGCTTGATGAGTTAGTAGTTACAAGGGCATATTAGACACGGTCTGGGCGAGTCAATGGGAGGTAGCTGAACAGAGTAGTCAAATTGTATCAGAACGATTAACGCATGGATGATAAAAGCATGTGTGTGATCGTTGGAGGGCTTATTGTTTTATGCAAATGTAGAGAGCCAAAATTTTTATTTTCGCGTTTCATACGTAAGAACTAACTCATCTTCATAATTTTCTGCTTGAAAAGGTAATCATTTGAAATATATACTATGGTAGGTAGTTGAATTTACGTAGTACTGGAGAATCACAACGAGCCATGACAGTTCGGGTAAGTAGATACTTAATTAACGTCGCACTGGAGCAACACAACGGCTATTGGCGACGGTCCAGGATCAATCTCGAAGGGAAAGATCCAAGGATAACAACTCGTAATTTTGAACCACGGTTTAGATGACGAGAGATGTTGGAGAGAGGGTGCTAGTTCAGGTCAGTACCTGAACTAGCACCCCTCTCTCCACACCACGTCAACGTAAAAAATATAATATGGAAGGAAATGACTAGGAATGTTTTAATATGCTGTACAAATTCGTAAAAGAAAGCATATGAAGAAACGGTATTAATTCAAATTCGGAGGAAAAATTTGCTGCACTAAATATTGATGCGGATGTCTAAAATTTCATATCAATTAAAAGTGCGAATGCTATGCTGTTAGCGCAGTCTATTGTTAAAACTAAATGAAAGATCTGTATTTTGAATATGTACAAATGTTTCTTGTACTGATCAGTGATCAGAATTGAAAATATGTACTTAAAATCACAATGTTACCGTCTATGAATCAGTCTAAAAAGCATGAAAGAATTCAGAAGAATTTCTTAATTCTCTAAGATGGAATATATGTGTGACGTTAGTATGCTACATTGGTTATAAAAGCAAATAGACAAATATATTCGTTTCTATATTTTACTAGTTTATGTAAAATAAATTGATTTTCCAACTTCCCATATTTTCTTGATTAATTCAGCCACTAGTGACACAGCACGAAATCTATATAATAATACGTGAAGAAAAAACTTTGTACCCCTTTTTAAGCACATTGCACGCACGGAGGAGTATGAGATTTGGCATAATTTGCCACCACATAAGTTAGTATTGAAAGTTAATTGCATCGTTTTGCTGATCAGAAACTTAAATACAAAGGAAGCATTAGTCAATGGATCAAGAATGCGCATCAAATTTATGCATCGTAATACTATTGATTGCGAAGTTTTAACTGGAACCGCACGCAATAAGAGAATTTTGATTCCACGTATAAATTTAACATATTCCGGAACTATTTTACCATTTAACTTTCAAAGAACTCAATTTCTAATTATACCTGCGTTTGCGATGACAATAAATTAGTCTCAAGGACAAACATTCGAAAAAATTGGAATTTTATTGAGGCATCCAGTTTTTACACATGGTCAATTGTACGTCGCAGCAAATAGAGTTCGATCATTCGTTGGTTTGAGATTTTATATTTCAGAATATAACGGTCAAGGGCATTTAGCAAACGATGAATGAGATTTTACAAAAAACATCGTCTACACAGAAGTTTTGAATCATTAAATTCATTGTCGAACTTTTCAAGTTCAATGGACAACATTTATTTTTTTAACCACCCGGTTTTTTTTGTTTCAATAAAAAATATGTAAAAAAATACGAAGCACGTATTCCTTATTTCATTTTTCATTTTGGATCTATCTTTTATTTAAATTTTATATAATTTGAAAAATATAGGCAAATTAACTGTGTAGCCTTGGCGAAACCTGTGGCAGTATAGCAATAAAAAAAACCCAAGAAAATGTCAAACAACGCGTTATTTTTTTTTAGATATGGCTTAACGAAGCTATACCGCACTTTTCCTACGACGTATTTGTACATGCTCGCAGCTTACGTAATAGAACAAAATTCAAAAATGATATGCAATGAATATAGAGGTATACTCTTTCACAAAAGAACCTTATTAACGTTCAAACTTAAAAATTAAATGAATTATGGTCGAATTTCGACCACTGGGCGACCACTAGTATACTTTAAAGGCTCTGAAAATTACATTTAATACGGTCTCGATGTACCTATTGCTACTTACAAACACCATGCTATACTGTTTACAAGTTGTACGATGGTTAAAAATTGGAAATTTTGAGAAATGAATTATTGTTGAATTTGTGCCTTCATAAAAATGTGCTACTGGTTATAAAAGATTTCTCTAAATAAGAGACTTTCCAACTATGTGCCGTGCCCCTGGGAATCATAGGAGGGTCATAAAAGTGGTGTATGAACATGACAATGCTCTAAGTATTGAAACCTTAAAAATCTTCCTTTTCAGGAAACAAAGCTTCATTTGGAAAAAGATATGTAAACTAACTGTTATAATACATTCATAGAATAATCTTTTGAGAAATTGAAAGAAAATTCGGGAGTAAAAAATTTGCAAAATAATGAGTCTTAGAGGGCAGAGATTATTATTTTTTTTTGTTTGGCTTTATGAAAATAGAGTATGACAACAGCAATTTCACAAAATTTCATCATTAAAATAACGTCTTTAATTGCGGAAAACGAAACAACTCCTTTATCAAAAATAGAGGTGAATTCTTAGACATGTCTATGTCTAGGGTTTACATTATGTATCCCGTTGACCAGTTGTGTAGCCAGAGGAGTAGGAGGCCCAATCCTCAACAAATATTAGTTTCATGCACTATTACAAATAAAATATTAAAAATACATGTTTTCGGATACAAAAATTAATTAACAGTTATCAGATGAATTAACAGCAAATGAGAAAAATCATGTAAAGGAAACCTAAGAAATATGAAACCATGAAGAGATTATGAGTTTTTACTGACATAACCATTTCACCTATTCGCAAATCTACATATCGCATAAATGCTTCAAAAGTGACAGAGAAATAAAGTTAATTTCCAAGAAACAAGATTGAAATATCTACTTAATTTGATTCAATTGTCAAAAATATTGGTTTAGGTCAACACAACCTCTTTAAACTGATTTCTGTTCTTCGATCAACTGAGATGTATCACTTTTTATATATACTCGTTTCATAATCTCTTACTTTAAAATTAATCTATTAAAGAAATAAAGTTCAAGAATTTTATTGAAACTTTTACAAATTCTAATAAGATCCATGTTCTCGTTTGGCATAATTTTTTTTTGAAATTTTGGGCTTCCCTCCGAAAAGAAATCCTGACTACGCTACTGGCCGTTGACCATTCAATACAATAATCAAATAAATGACTGTATACCCCACTGGCTTAACAACTAGTTTTCCCATGATTGCAACCAGCAGATTTTCAGCTGTTCTCGCTGCATTATTCACGGCACTGGAAATTGGATAGAAATGTCCGATTCCTTCACATAACTCGAACAAAAGATTGGGTAGGAAAATTCGTTGCTGATGACTGGTATTAAAATCATCGAATATTACGTAAAACATCTGACAATATTCTCACGCATTTCATCATCCAATGGGGTTTCCTTCATCAAGTATTCGAAGCTATTCCCCAGTGGGGTTTGAAAAGAAACGAACAGCACGCGATGATTTTGGATTCAGATGTTTAAAAAGAGTTTCACCATGAGGGATTCCTTCACTTCGTTCCTAGTGTCAGTAATAGAACGGTGTGGGGAATATAACCGATGATTGAATCTATAGAAATCGTGAGATGAGAAGATAGGGAAAGTATTCCATGGGAGTTTTGAACATTTTTTGTGTAAAAAAGATAGAAAGACAGGGTAGGAACAAAGGAAAGTGTACTAAATTTGAATAGAAAAATAAAATGGGCGTCTAATAGCACCGTTCACATGGCTAAATAAATTAAACAAATTGAACAAAGTGTTGAGGATGTGTATTTGTCTCTTCGACATTTGGGATTGACTTACTAAAAATTGTGGTGAGGGCAAGGATTCTTAGAGTCTTAGAAGTCTTTAATATTTACGTATTCCAAAAAATGTCAAGTTATTATAAAATCTGTTAATTTCTTGTACATTTAACAAACACTATTATAGTGCTCACATTTTATATAGTTCATATATATATATATATAAAATCAACACCACATCCTCTTTAAATTTGCACAGAAAGTTTTGAAGCATCTTTTGGAAGGTGCCGGTAGATAAGTCTTTACCCTTCTGTGTGAACATTATTGAAAGATTAGTTAGAATGAAACAGACAAATGATACTTTTTGGAAAGCTTTATTCACAGTCCGTAAAATTTTAGTTATAATTAATGTGCTCAAAATATCAATGTAATTTCATAATCAGAAAAGAATAACTGAGTAATTTCAAATGTAACATCATTGGTCGTTAGAGATTTCTGATAGCATTGTACATTTTTGATTTTACTAATCATGCCATTTAAAAGTAGTTGATTTCATAAGTCTAAACTTCTCACCAGCTACAAAGATGAACTGCTCAATGAAATAAAAATCGGTCTTGATTTTCTTACGCATATAACACTGTATTGTTTTAAGTGACGCATCCATAAAATTGAATTACTTTATTTTAATTTCCCCTTATTATATATTGCTTTCGAACTTTTATGATGAATAATTCAAGATTACTGTCTTATGACTCAAGTGCAATCTACACTAGAACATACAGTCGACTTAGAGCAGACTCATTGAAAAAACAAATTTGCAGTACAGCCACTTAATGCTGTTAGTTTCTGAGTCAAAAATAAAAATCCAAGCACCTTAATAGCATAATATATTTGTTCAAACAGATTACAATCTGACAATGTATTTCTTATAATAAAAACAAGCATTGAGTGTCAAAGAACGTGCTTTCGATAACTTAATGAGTTTCTGCTCTAAGACGACGAATTTTGTTTAGAATTTATCTTTGATATAAATCTAAACCACAACAAATTCGAACGCCTCTATTCCATTGGTGAAACGGGGGAAACAAGGGCAAATTAGAGCCCATTAGGGAAATCGACAAGATAATAAAGAGGCTGTCCTTTCAGGAGTAACGAGTTGCATCGGAGAAATGCTTAAACCAAACAGGAAACAGATCCGTCCTACATCTGCTGTTTCCTTTTCATAAATTATCTGCCTAACAAGTAAAGAAAAGGATCCTTTATCGGCAGATAGAGTTGATGCTCGCATGAGAAGTGTTTGCAGCGATCTACAAAGTAAATTATACTTTGCTGCAAACGACCAAATCACGATTCTGGCCTCTTCCCGTCGAAAAATAATCAGAACTTTATTATACGTAAATGTAGGATTAAGGGGAACAATATAGTTATGAGAATATTCATATTACATTCGACCACTTGGAATCAGTTTTTGTTTTTTCTTCCCAGGAGAAAAGTGGGGTTTATTATTAATCATAACACATATTTCTTTTTGAATAAGGAAGCAAACAATGGGGAAATGATTCTGGATGCTATATCCTGCGATGGTACATTTTTAATTGGAAATGAGAAGCCGTGCGAAACTATATTTAGAGATTAGATCGAATTTAACTTCAATGGAAAGGTTTACCCAGTTGTTTCGGAGCAAAGAGCAGATCGGAAATAAGTTTCTTGACTTTTGTGGATTTTCAACTTGTGCAAATCAACAAAAGATAACGTTAGCTAAGTTCACATCTCCAAATGCTAGGCCTAATCAGAGCCGTTTCTATGTGGTGTATTGTGTGTGCACTTATACGTAATAGAATGGAAAAAATAGGGTCTGCTTAAAACCAGACGCAGTATGCCTCCAATTTTAAATAAACTTGTCTATCAATAAATATTTCCCGATATTGCTTTTCATACTTATTCGCTCTTTGTAAGTTCTTTTATCGATTGTAATAAAAGATACTCATAGCTACATATTTTGTCCTTAATTTATATTAGATTATTCAAAAAGCACTCAAAAAGGACATGGATGTATTCAAGGGAGAGAATTTTCTTCTGTAATGATTTCGGAATTAAGCTACCAAAAATACAGGCTAAAGCTAGTTATGTCAGAGAAAATTGGTTGCGTAAATCACTCAAATAAAATATATACCTTTAAATATGTCAATAGTCTGAAAACAAATGACAGGCAGGCATTTTAATTAATTTCGCTTGGGAACAACTCAACGAACTATTGGCGGCGGTCCGGGGTCAAACCCGAAGGGAAAGACCGAGGACAACACCACTTCATTTTGAACCACGGTCAGATGACGAGATCACACATGAGCTGGCACCCCACTCTACAAACTTCCACATCACGCAACGTGAGGACTTTTGAGGCCACGACAGATTTAACGTGCACCAGCCCTCCTTGTACACGACGGTCTTTGGTTGGATTCGAACTAGCAATTCTCCGTTTGCTAATGCGTTACTCTTTCATTGGGCTACCGCGGCCAATGAAAGCAGTTGAAAGTATCATTAAAAGTTATGATCCTTTAACATTACGGCATTTAGAATAAAGAAGTCTTGGCCATTTCCGAAACTATTTCCTGAATACGTGTTCGATGAAAGGTGTTATTTGAGAAAATGAAATATTTTTGAGAAGAGGGAGTGGCTTGATGACATTTGCAGATAGGTAGTTAATATCTCAGAAGCAAACATCAGACTTCTTTATTTAAAACTAATCAGTGTAAGCATTTAGGCACTCGGCCTACCTTTTGACTAGGTGAGTGATGGTGGCTAGTAAAAAGAACTCGGCTGCCGTTTGAACATATCCCTGGCAACATGTCCTGATTACTAACAACTAACTAGATTGTAAAATGGATAATTTAAAAACAATTCTTTCCATGAGCTCTTTGGGATGCTCAAATGAAAGTGAAAGTTACTTGATACATTAACAGTCTACGATAGAAACACCGTTTAGTGGCTGATTTTTGCCTAGTTACATATCAGCGTAAAAAACAGTTGTTGGAATGTTTTTCGTTGGGCATTGTTAAAAGTGCATATTTGTAACACGGATACGCTAAAATCATCTCAGATAAACAGTGATACAGTTTTTTATAACATATGGATATTGATCGTTGTATGCTTGCAATGTATGTAAAAGTTCTATGAAGAACGTTCCTATATTAAGGAGCTTCCTCGTCTCGACCAACAGCGAAAAGACATCACCACCGATACACATAATGTAACCACTGATACAGTCCGATACTCACATCAGCATAAGAGATGTTGCAACAAAAGTGAATATTAAAACGGGAATAGTGCCCTCTGTGATCCATCAGCGACTGGTATAGCGTAAGGTTAGTGCTGTTTGGGCTCCCGGATCGAATGACACTATCCTTACAGAATCTTCAGCAGTATGAAGGGAATGGTGAGCAGTTTCAACCATCCATTATCACAGACGATGCTATTACGCAAGAGCTTATCGACTGGTTCAAACGGCAGCAGAGCTCTTTTTGCTAAGCCACCGTCACTCACCTAGGCCAAAGGTAGAACGAGTGCCTACAAATGTCTACATTGATTAGTTCTAAATGAAGAAGTTTGTTGTGGCAGGAATATAACCTTCCTTGTAACAACCCAAATAATACGGGGTATATATTTATCTATACGAAAGTGAATCACGCTTCGAAGAATTACCCAGATATACCTGCATGTATCACTATAAGTTGACTAAAATAAAGACATTCATAGCTTCGAACATAACCGAAGTAATGTCTGTGACATGGCATGAGTAGAAAAACAAAATTCAATGTAAGAAAAGTAGAATAAATAACATAAAAAGGCAGAAGAAATTCTTACATTTCATCAAAGGTTTTGTTCATCTGTTAAATTGTAGATTTAAGAAGATGAAGAAACATTTACCGAACTTGAAAGGGTTGTTTGGTTGGCTTTGGGGTTTTATAACGCCATTTGGCCATGATGCGCCAGACACAAAGCATACATCAAGTAATAAACACACACACAATGAAAGTTTTACTGACACAGAAGAGAGAAATACACCCAGGGAGGAATGCACCTGACAGGAATCGAACCTTCGCCACCTACAACTCAAAGGTTGCTAGCGCATTACACGACGCCCCCCCCCTAAAAAATTAAAATGGAAAGCTTGAGAATGAATTAGAGGCAGATTCAGTTGTATACTTTTAATTTGTATTTTTCTGTGGTCTTTCATGACTTATATCCGGAGATTTGATACATATAAACTAATTGGTTTTGAAAATTTTAAATGTATAATTGATTATGTTAAAGCTTATGAAATAGGTTGGTTTTAACATAATTAGTTGGGTATTTTATATTACATTAATTTTTGAAGGAATATAAACAATGAAATTGATTTCTTATTTATAAAGTGATATTGATTCCTAAACATTATGCTCCTGAAAGTGTATTTTCGTAAATACAGATTTCTAATTTTTCTACTATATGAAGCAAAAATTGTAGAAGAAAACAAATAAAAAAAATCTCTAGTAGATAGAAAATGAGAGTTCTGGCGCATAAGGGCAGGAAGGGCAGGGAGAGATTGGGAAGGGAAGATTTGGGCAGGGGTGATAAAACCGTTCCGGGGATGACGTCATACCAAGTGACGTCACACCACGTGACAGGAAGTGGGCGTGTCTGAATGACGTGCAGACATGACGTATTGTTTGTTTACATTTTGGACTTGGAATTTTTTTTGTCATCGACTTCGTGCAGGCGTTGAGTTGTTTCAAGATGGCGTCGTTTGTGGGTGGAGGAACAAGATGACGTCATGTTATTGATATGTTGCCATGGTGATAAATGACTACTGGCGCCATCTGGTGTTAATAGGAACAACCGTATTATTTTTAATTAAAAAGGAATTTCTTGGATTCGAACCCGGGTCCATAGGATCCGAAGTCATGCATGCTAGCCACTACTCCATTGGGACTTTGATGTTAGTGGGGAATTAATGTAGTGTTTGCTCTCTCTCTCTCTCGGACTTGTATTTTTTCTAGATACTAGGAATGTTCTATTTTTAGAAAATGGTTTGAATAATTGTATGGGGTTTTAATAAATGATTTTACAAAATAACTGGTGGCGCCATCTAGTGAGGGGTTGAACAAGTAAACGTACTTTAGTGAAAATAGTATGATATATAAAATAAAATAGATTTACGCAGTTTTCTCAAATTTTAGGCTGAATGACTCGTACCGCCATCTAGTGCTGGAAGAAGTAACAAATAGTTTTAAGAGATTTATTTTATTTTCTAGCTGTAGACTTTTAGCGTGATACTTCAGAATTAACTGGAGAATTTTTTAAAGAAAACAATACTATGAGGGTGGATTCGAACTCAGCAAAAGGTAATCGCGGCCGCCCGTTTTACACAAGCACTTTAACCGTTCGACCACGATCACCTACTTAGTATAATACATATAGAATACTAGCTCGTGAAGAAAGTTTACATCTTAAGGGAGTGAAAGTATGTGTTTTCTTTATTGTGAATACCTTATTGCCCCTGTGAAGAATGAATATGAACATAAAGTTGAATTTACAAGTTTATATCCATAGTGTGCGAATTATATGTAATGACAGGGAAAGTATCAGAATATAGAACTCTCTGGAACTTGTGAGAATATGACTAAGGATTGTTTTGCACGCGTAAGTTAATTAAGATAACAGAAGGAACTGAGTTAAACACATAGTCACCGATAGGATACAATCTTAAGTAAATGAGAAGCTTTTAAACACATTGCTATTTAGGAGAATGGTGTTGTTTTTCTGATTGTGAATAAAGCAAATGAATGACGTGCTAGAACTACATCACCCAATGAATCACATATGACATGCCCGAACTGGAACTTTCTATAGGGGTTTTAGCTATGAAATAGTGACGAAGGGATTATCTTAATACTCTAACGTTGGAACTCGGAACATAAGTAATTGAGGCCAACCGATTGGATGGGAAGGATTTTAACCGTTTGAACACTGTTAGATAGAATTAAAACCCTTTTTTTATATTTTAATGAATTTATATACAACATGAGCTTGAAGAAAATATGCATGCTTAAGGGTGAATGTTTTGTCGGGAAACCATTACTGGAACTCGAAGGGAGGACTTTGAGATCTGAATAGGATACAAATGCATAACGAAATATGAAACATTACATTTTTAGGTAAATAAGAGGCAACTAACCAAAGATTTATTATAGTATGGATATTATAAGCGATGGCAAGGAAACGTATAAGATTGATATTATTAGAAGCCTCTGGAACTTGGGACAATATGACTAAGGTATGTGTGTGACAAATGTGGGAAATTGTTTTATTGATTAGATGCAATCTTAGACAAATACATTCTACCAAAGGTTTGTGATGGTAAAGTATCAGACTAAAAGTCTAGAAGCCTCTGGAACTTGTGAGAATATGACTAAGAATTGTTTTGCATGTGTAGGCTAATTAAGATAACAGAAGGAACGGAGTTAAACACCTAGTCACAGATAACGATAGAAACTATTTGATAAATAAGAGGCTTTTTAAAGTATAGTTGGAGCATCTTGGGTCTTTGAATTACTTTGCTTCTTGTTTTGGGGTTTTTTCTGCCCATTTTTACTGCTTTTAAATAAATCATGGATTCTAAGGAAATTAGACCTGCAAAGAAAATGTGTGCAGACAAAGAACTGTGTTTGCGGAAATATTGTAAAGATTCTTTATGTTATGAGTATGGTAAATTGTTTACAGATCGTGAAGGCTGGACATATTTTCGTCGATTGGAAAACGAATTAACGTACTTAAAGAAAGAGGAAACTACTATTGAAATTTACGGTAAAAATGTACTGTGCCTCGGCAACTTGTAGCATACGGAGAAGTAGGAATACGGAGAAGTAGGAATAAGCTATGCCTTTAGCGGATCTTGTATTGCAGCCAAGCCTTGGTCTCCTTTACTACTGGAAATTAAGGCAGAAGTGGAACAAATAATTGGTACAAGATTTAATTTTGTATTGGTGAACCGTTATAAAGATGGTAAGGACTGTATAGGTGCCCATAAAGACAACGAGAAGGACTTGGATCTTAATGCACCCATAGCGTCTGTTTCATTTGGACAGAAAAGGCAATTTATGTTTTCTAGAAAGAACTATAATTCTTTAAAAATTGTTCTGGAAAATGGAAGCTTGCTTGTGATGAAGTATCCAACAAACCAATTTTGGTTTCACAGCTTGCCCCGTGGGAATGCATTATGCCCTAGAATAAACTTAACGTTTCGTAAAATTCTTGTATAAAGCAGCGATAAACCACTCATGTGCATGGAACTCAGTGTCGCACACTAGACGATATTTGGACAACGTTACAATTGATCTTTGCCTTTCTGAATAGTATTTTTATAAATGCTTATATCTTGTTGTTTTTAAATAAATTTTTTTAGCGTGTCTTACCACATATACTGTATTTAGGATTATTTGTTTTTTCATTACATAGTTTTATAAATTATCTTTTAAAATGCAAGATCTGAAATGAAATTTTTCTTTGCTATAAAGATTTATGTTTTTTAAGTTAGATGTTTTTACTCAAAAATTAATTATACTTTAGATGTTATAGCACATATTTTTAATGCAGAAATTTTTAATATTATACACTTAAGTGAGCGTAAAATTTTTGAAACTTTACAAGACCCATACTATGAACGTGCACATTTTGAATAAGTTATAATTGTATTGAAATCATTTATGCTATAAAATCTAAACCAATCGTTATTTTTAATTAATCTTTCCTTGCATATTTTTTTTTACTTTAAATAAATCTTCCTAAATTTTAGTGATTTAATTTTTATTATACAGATTTACAAACTGTTTTTAACGAAATTTTCTTTGATTAAGGATTTATATTTTAAAAGTTGGATGCTTTTACTCTTAATTATATATAAGATACTATTACACATATTTTAATACTGAAGATTTAAAAAAAAACGTTTAACAATTGAAATATATACTTTAAATATTATTACAAACATTTCAATGCAATTTGCTTTTTATTTTTAATTTTACAATTAAGACATTTTTTAAAAGTTTGATTCTTAAAGTGTGTTTTATGCATAGTAAAAAAAATAATTATAAAAACCTGTAAGAGTAATTTTTGTTTGCGTTTATTTGAAACTTTACAAGACCCAAACCACGTTTCCTTGTACATTCGAAGTAGTGAAAAATAGAATTAAAAGCCATTTGTTTTTGAAGTTATAAATTAAACGTTCCTCTTTTAATGCTTTTGCAAACCACACATTTTACTAAACATGACCTTCTTTTTATTTGAAACCTTATGCATATTGTGCAGTTTAAATTGCAAAGCAAAATTCCAATACTGTACGAAGCTATGAAGTATTTTACAAGATACTTTGTATTGTTCTCTTAATTTTACATGTAATTCATTTCTTCGTTAAATGGATAGCAAGAGGGCTTTCTGTTTTTGAAAATAATGTGTGCACATCTGTGCTGAAAAGCAAATTAACTTTTCTTGATATTTAATGCATAATCTAAATATTTACGCACACCACTGATAGTTTTACACATGAGTAAAATTAAATAATAACTGAAAATTTTAAGTATTAGTGTGAATTTTAAAAGGAACAAATATTATTGACATATTGGATTAAATCTGAATTCTATGTATTCTTAAAACAACTCTGCAGGAAAAACAGACACTTCTTAAACAGATTGAAGGAAGTCACATGGAAACAAAGTAAATTAGAACAATTTTTTAATAGAAAAGAAACATTATGATTCATATATTTTACAAAACTAATACATTGTAGCAATGAAGAACTTATTTTTTTTACATACTTGCATTTTTTAAGAGACACATGTTTACGATGAGCCAATTATTAAATGCCATCACCTCAGCCTTGGGGCAATGCAAATTATTTTTGTGATGACCACATGGTAGTTTTTGTATCTTTTTGTTGCTACTTAGAGCACATAGTGCATCGAATTTGGGACACCCATATTGTTCCAAGTTGATATTCGGAATATTCAATGCATCTAGGCGTTTCTTTTCCACACAACCACCTTTGTAAGCAATTATGTACTGAGTGGCACTCTTGGTCTGCTCGTACAATTCTAAAAGCTTAGAGTCTAAACTTTCTAAAGGAGACACACTTTCCCATGACATGGGACAGAAAGGAAGACCACATATGTAATTTTCAACATATCGAACACTTTTTTTTATCTTTTGCACTCAGTTTATGCTTATAAGGCGATAAGTTAAAACGAATACTTGAAGCTACTTGCGATTTTATGGCGATGTATCCGTATTCACGTACTAAGAAACCCTCTTGAGTCTGAAATCCGTCAAAATCCACAATTGCACAAATATTAAACATTGCTATTGAAATGTGTTAGCTGTTCTTGGAAAAAGAATTGTAAACTAGATGCACGAAGAACTGGACTATATACACTTACTAATCAGTGACTAACACCATACACTTACTAATCAGTAAAGTTAAAATTTATCTTAGTCTTATCTTTCGTGAGTAACTATGAGCGCATAAGTGAAGAATGTACTCAGAAAACATGTGCTTGTGTAATGCGCCAAGTAAAATTGTGTGTTGTAATGCAAGAAGATTTTAACGAATGGATATGCTTAAATGTGCATGTGATTTTTCTTTTTACTATACCACTAGTATCTTTGACAAGTATCAGATTTTTAAAAAATTGACGAAGAGAAACTTTTCAACACAATCCGCACTATAATTTTACACTTAAGAGTAACAGAGCATAATATAATTTTAAGGAAAATGAGTAATCAGTAAGCAAATTTGAAGCCTAAAGTTACAAGCATGTCTATGCTCAATAAACGCCTATCTACGTTTAGAGATTGGCCCCGCGCAGATGTTGACATTAGGGACTTGGCCAAAAATGGATTGTATTATACGGGTGTCTTGGACGGGGTTAGGTGCTATTGGTGTGGAGGAGGACTTGAAAATTGGCAAAAGGAGGATGTAGTCAGACACGAACACATAAAGTTTTATCTAAAATGATTGATACCCCAACAATGACCGATTGTTGACCCTAGACAAAAGAAACACCCATAGATGAAATTGTACAGGTGTTCGTGTCTGACTCACAAGTTCCAGAGGCTTCTAGACTTTCAGTCTGATACTTTACCATCACAAACCTTTGGTAGAATGTATTTGTCTAAGATTGCATCTAATCAATAAAACAATTTCCCACATTTGTCACACACATACCTTAGTCATATTGTCCCAAGTTCCAGAGGCTTCTAATAATATCAATCTTATACGTTTCCTTGCCATCGCTTATAATATCCATACTATAATAAATCTTTGGTTAGTTGCCTCTTATTTACCTAAAAATGTAATGTTTCATATTTCGTTATGCATTTGTATCCTATTCAGATCTCAAAGTCCTCCCTTCGAGTTCCAGTAATGGTTTCCCGACAAAACATTCACCCTTAAGCATGCATATTTTCTTCAAGCTCATGTTGTATATAAATTCATTAAAATATAAAAAAAGGGTTTTAATTCTATCTAACAGTGTTCAAACGGTTAAAATCCTTCCCATCCAATCGGTTGGCCTCAATTACTTATGTTCCGAGTTCCAACGATAGAATATTAAGATAATCCCTTCGTCACTATTTCATAGCTAAAACCCCTATAGAAAGTTCCAGTTCGGGCATGTCATATGTGATTCATTGGGTGATGTAGTTCTAGCACGTCATTCATTTGCTTTATTCACAATCAGAAAAACAACACCATTCTCCTAAATAGCAATGTGTTTAAAAGCTTCTCATTTACTTAAGATTGTATCCTATCGGTGACTATGTGTTTAACTCAGTTCCTTCTGTTATCTTAATTAACTTACGCGTGCAAAACAATCCTTAGTCATATTCTCACAAGTTCCAGAGAGTTCTATATTCTGATACTTTCCCTGTCATTACATATAATTCGCACACTATGGATATAAACTTGTAAATTCAACTTTATGTTCATATTCATTCTTCACAGGGGCAATAAGGTATTCACAATAAAGAAAACACATACTTTCACTCCCTTAAGATGTAAACTTTCTTCACGAGCTAGTATTCTATATGTATTATACTAAGTAGGTGATCGTGGTCGAACGGTTAAAGTGCTTGTGTAAAACGGGCGGCCGCGATTACCTTTTGCTGAGTTCGAATCCACCCTCATAGTATTGTTTTCTTTAAAAAATTCTCCAGTTAATTCTGAAGTATCACGCTAAAAGTCTACAGCTAGAAAATAAAATAAATCTCTTAAAACTATTTGTTACTTCTTCCAGCACTAGATGGCGGTACGAGTCATTCAGCCTAAAATTTGAGAAAACTGCGTAAATCTATTTTATTTTATATATCATACTATTTTCACTAAAGTACGTTTACTTGTTCAACCCCTCACTAGATGGCGCCACCAGTTATTTTGTAAAATCATTTATTAAAACCCCATACAATTATTCAAACCATTTTCTAAAAATAGAACATTCCTAGTATCTAGAAAAAATACAAGTCCGAGAGAGAGAGAGAGCAAACACTACATTAATTCCCCACTAACATCAAAGTCCCAATGGAGTAGTGGCTAGCATGCATGACTTCGGATCCTATGGACCCGGGTTCGAATCCAAGAAATTCCTTTTTAATTAAAAATAATACGGTTGTTCCTATTAACACCAGATGGCGCCAGTAGTCATTTATCACCATGGCAACATATCAATAACATGACGTCATCTTGTTCCTCCACCCACAAACGACGCCATCTTGAAACAACTCAACGCCTGCACGAAGTCGATGACAAAAAAAATTCCAAGTCCAAAATGTAAACAAACAATACGTCATGTCTGCACGTCATTCAGACACGCCCACTTCCTGTCACGTGGTGTGACGTCACTTGGTATGACGTC
Organism: Meta bourneti; assembly: GCA_933210815.1. Lineage (NCBI taxonomy): Eukaryota > Metazoa > Arthropoda > Arachnida > Araneae > Tetragnathidae > Meta > Meta bourneti. The sequence goes on along the minus strand of OW119929.1, from coordinate 45,742,207 downwards.
ATCCCCGGAACGGTTTTATCACCCCTGCCCAAATCTTCCCTTCCCAATCTCTTCCTGCCCTTATGCGCCAGAACTCTCATTTTCTATCTACTATCTCTTCTACACGTTATTTATGTTGTTTCTTATCTCACAGGGTCTAGAAATCTAGATCAAGTCCATGAGTTCATGCACTTTCGAAAAGTCCAAGACGAACAAAGGATTAAAACAGATTCTCCCTAGACAGCCCTGAAAGCAAGGTGATCTAGAAAAGGCGCATAAACTTAAAATTAAGTATCAAGATTTCTAGATACTTACGTATTCGTGTATCAGTGCTTAAGTATCAATAGAAAATTATATAAATCTAAATAAAAATATACTAAAGTTATTAATTATATTACATGTTTTTCTCTCATAAGTAAAGGAATGTCCTAGTTTTATCTTAATAAATTCGGAAAATGAACACTGGTGAGAAATTCGATACATAGTGCTTAATATATTCCGAGTTACTCTATCTTCTAAGATGATTTGATTACAATCTCTTCTTATTTCAACGTCCCCCGTCTCTTCCATGTACTTTCATTTTCTTCAAAAATTCCTACCTTAACCTCTCAAGGTCACATACTTATTCAAGCACTGTATAAGTTTCAGTAATATTTTTTACCTATAATAGATAAAAATTTTCCTTGTTGAGCAGAAATAAGAGCGCTGTTTTTTAAATCAAAAGCTTGTTAGCTCTTTTTGCTCTTCACATTCAATACAATAATTACTTTATAGCTTCATTGTGTTTTCTTTAGATTTAGTTTTAAAGATTGTGCGAATTCTGAAGCTTGTTTTAAAGTTTGTGAATGCCTTTGTTCAATTATATCTACAATTCGGCAGTTGAAGCCAATCAATTTTAAAAACTGCATCGTGACCCCAAGCAGAGATTAGTGATTGAAAATGATCCTGATTGAAATATAAAGAGTCGTAATTTTTTTCCACAGGTGAACTGTTTTATTTCATTTGAAAGCTATTGTATTCATTTATTAATTTTATAGTATCAAGTAAAATACAACCACGAAAATATGGAAACTTTTTAGAATATTTTCTTGTAGGAGAAATTGATCTCTCGTTCGTCATATTCTTTATGTTAAAATTTCGGTACATTTCTATCTCGGTTTGCAACTGCTGAAAGCACACAAGAGTAACTTCGTTATTATGATAAACCCACGACCGTAAGTGTTACGGGCTCTCAATTTTGATGAGAACAAACAATGTAAAAGATATATAATTGAACCAAACTTTAGCAAATCAGAAGGGGCCGGATGTGCTCGCAAAATTTGTTGGAGGAAGTGCTGCGAAAGTATTCACCATAGTGGTACTGATGTAATTATTTTTTGGGGAAGGGTCTTATTTTGGAGGTATAAATTTCCCTCTAGGTTCCTCGATTCAGTAGTCCTCCTGTTTACAGCAGAGATGGATGGATTACGGAAACACTGACAAAGCTAAAACTACTGTATGTGTTAATTTATGTACAAAATTTAACAGAAAAATTGATTGGAAGTAAGCCAAGTTTCATTAAAAATTCTTAAGCTCCGGAACATGCAAAGCAATTGTTTTTTTTTCATAACAGAAGCATACAATTGACTACCATCATTCATCTGAACTGGCTCTATAAGATTAAAGTAATCCCGTGGTCAATCGGTCGTCCCATACAACTGTCCATTTTGGTGCTTCGTGGAATTCCCCCGTCACCAGGGCCTTGTTCCTTCATGATAAGATAAATTTTAGAATTTATTACTAATCTTACTGTTTCCATAGTGTTTTTACATTTTTTGTCCTTTATTTCATGCATGGCGCATCTTGTCTATTTTTGAATCTTGCGTCACAAAACACAAAAACTCCGATGCATTTTTCAAGATGAGATAAATGTTTACTTTCGCCCAATTATCGCCTTAAGCTCAATTATAAAAAAAAACCAAAAGAAACCACTTTAGTGAAATAAGATAGTCTAACTTAAGTTAAAGTTGATTATGAAACCAACCTTTCAATAGAGATTGAAGTAGAGATTTTTAACAGAAAACTCTGAACACTGATTGATAATGATTCCAAATCAATGAAAATTTTTTTTTATTACTTAAGGTGTAGCTGAAGTTCATTAGCCCTCTGGGTGCACCACAGGAAGGAACTGCCGCTTTTTTCATTGATGAGAGGAAATTGTAAAATTAGGGTATATAATTTTAATCAGAGATTTTATAGTAACGTCGAAAGGGATAGAGCATGAATGATAAACAATGATATTCCTCCCTTAAAAGGCAATGTTGGAAGTGTTTATTTTTCTATACGAAACAATTGATAGACGATTCATCACAAAAATCTTTTCTTATGACGTATGTCATCTGATTAATGTCTCTGTTCTTTTCCGCTTTGAGATAGGTATTTAATTAACGTCGCACTGGAGTAACTCAACAGGCTATTGGCGACGCTCCGGGATCAAACCCAAAGGGCAAGATCATAGGACAATACCACGTAATTTTGAACCACGGTCAGACGACGCTTTTCCGCTTTCAAGAAAAGCTCAGTCGCAAATTGCTTTTTGTAGTACAGTGCTCAAATTGTTTCTATCGCTGCTCTAAAGTAGGAAAATAATAATAAAAACAATAAAAAACATCTTTCGATGTCATTCAAAATCACTAATTTGCATACATGTATCCTCTTTTTATAATTGCGTAATTGCATCAACGGATAGATATCTTCTTCATAGATGTCTGAAGATCACGGAAACGAAAGAAAAGTCTCCCACGCATACCTTTTTCTATAACGTAACACAAAACCTGACAGTTATGTGAATAAACGGAGAATCAAACCAGCGGTCCGAAGAGAGGGGGAAGTCTTCACATCATTAACCTTTGAATGTCGATTTTTATGGTGGATGTCTTAGTCTTATCCACGTGTTTTAGTGTTTCTATATTAAGCATAAAATTGATTCAATACATCTTGGCGACAGCAACAATTGTCATTTCCTAGCAGGGATTAAGGGCCGCGGTAACCCGGTTGGAAGAGTAGCGGCTTAGCAACAAGTTTTGCAAGTTCGCAACTCGATTCAACCAAAGATCGTTGTGTACCTGGGGCTGATGCACGTTAAATCTGTTGTGGTCTCACATGTCCTCCCGTTGGTGTGGTGAAAGTTTAGAGAGTGGGGTGCCAGCTCAGGTGTTGACTGTTCATCGTCTGATCTTGGTTCAAAATTACGATGTGTCCTCGAGGTGTCCGGGATCAATCCAGAAGGGGATTGATCCGGACAGTCGCTAATAGCCCGTTGTGTTCCTCCGGTGCGACGTTAATTCATCTACCTACCTACCTGGCAGTGACTATAATGCAATAGGAAAGAAAAGATAAATAGAAGACATCCGGCCTTGTCTTATGGAGAAAGCGCAAAACAATTGCGTAGAAAAACATCTCTAGTCTAGATTTATACAGCTGATTCTCAACATACAGAAATAGAAACAAATTCTGTTTTGTTGGAAATGTTATGAAAATGCTTAGTAGCAAAACTATTTTTCTGTTTTGAGGTCCTTTCATTAAAAGACACATTAGGCGGGTACTTACGTCTAGTGTAAAATGAAACCGCTAGTCAGTGATTCGTCGCTGTTAGATAACTATCCATAATTATTTCTAAAGAATCTCTTCCAAACAGGACCTTAGGTGTTGGAAACTAGTATTGCTTCTTTCGAATTCCTAAGAAGTTTAGGCATCGGGCATTGAAGAGGTAGGTTCACAGGGTAACGTAACTGATCAATCTGTTACATAACACTTCTCCCCAAAACTCTTCTACGCGCCATCCCATTTTGTTCCTCTTCAGACCTAAACACCGGAACACACCGGGCGCTTAACCAAAATAAAAACCACCGATTACCCCCTCCCAGATCGCCTTTAGCAGTCCATCCAGGATGGCATCCATCCACGCACACACGCAATTACAACTCGAGCCTTTCGTGTCGAGAGTCACCCCCACAGTCCTCTTCCGCCCCCACCAAAAGTGTCCTCGCCAACAATCGCCAGTTTAAAAAAAAGAAAGAAGACGGAGCGATTTACCATTCTGGTAGCATTTATGGAAAGCCTCCAAATTACCCGAACAGTTTCCGGCCTGTGTCCATCCGCCCACTATGTCTCGGACTCATAACGCTCGCTCCGTCTATTAAGACTGATAATATGTCCGGCGAATTTATTCTATATACTATAAATAGTGTTCCGCATCGCTGAGGACATCTCTTTTGTCGTTTCCTTCTGAACAGGAACGTTTGTTTCCTTTTATTCTTCTCTGTTATCTCTGTACCTTGTCCAGAGAGCACATCCGGCTGAAAATGCGGCAGAAATTTCAAGGAGGAAGGAGCTAAAAAGCTCGGTCTCGCGTGGGGATTTAATCTCCTTTTCAAGGGTGCCCGAATCCTCTGATGTCGGATCGCGATAATTTTTGGTGTTCATTGTGGTCTTGAGAGAGAGGTGCAGCGTCCGTAGAAGAACGAGTGCAGGTTGCACAATGGCCAGGTTTCATGGTCGTTTTCATGGGGTTATGGGGGCGTTTTGATGCGGGTGGAAGTAGTTTCTCCTGATGTGTAGGATCGATTGAAGATAAGTTGAGATTTCTCACTCGAGTTGGGACGATCTAAGCGACGGCATTGTTCTTCGGAAATGCATCGATTGGGGTTGATATTTTGGACAAAGTCAGATCAACCTCCTTGAGTGTGCTTATTTTTAATGTTACGGTACATTTTTATTTATGATTATTATCGCATGCTTCTTTCTTCAGTTCCATTGTAGAGCATATTCTCAAGCGTTTTACAAATAAAAACGGTCTCAGTGTTCCGTAAGTAAAATTTACTGGTATCATTTAATTATCAATTCTTTATGCGGCCATTGTATATTCTTATTACCAACACATATATGATACATTTAAATGAAAACGGAGAAAGGTTTTTTGTTAATATACTCTATTACAATGGTTAAGTAAATGAGGTATTTTAACAAGCAAGGACGCGTTTTGCAATTTCGGCTTTCATTGAGCTCCTGAGAGTGAGATGCAGTGTTCGTAAAACAACGAGTGCAGAATCGTAGGTAGGTAGTTTGAACTAACGTCGCAGTGGAGCAACACAACGGGCTATAGGCGACGGTCCGGGATCAATCCCGAAGGGAAAGACCCGAGGACAACACCTCGTACTTTTGAACCACGGTCAGATGACGAGCGAGTGCATGATGGAAGCGGATTGCACAATCGCTAGGCTTCATGGGATTATAGGGTGTTTTGACGCGGGTAGAAGTTTCTCCTGATGTGTAGGATCGATTGAAAATTACGAGGTGCTGTCCTCGGATCTTTCCCTTCGGGTTTGATCCCGGACCGTCGCCTATAGCTCGTTGTGTTGCTCCAGTATGACGTTAATTAAAGTACCATACCATGCACTGAAAATCCCTCATACCAGTTAGGGGGTGCAAAGTCAGCATTTGTACATATTATGACCACTTTAAAGTAGCTGCGATTTGAATCCTTTTTTATTTCGGACGTGTTGCCTAGTCATCTGACTGTAGTTCAAAATTACGTGGTATTGTCCTCAGATCTTTTCCTTCGGGATTGATCTCAAACCGGCACCAATAGCCCGTTGTATTGCTCCAGTGCGATGTTAATTAATTACCTAACCTAATCTAACTATTTTTTTTCGGAAATCTGAATAACTCATATATAGTTACATCGTTTGTTATAAATATAGTTATAGTTATATCATTACATCGTTATAAATATATAGTTTGCATTTAAAAGCTCTAATTGAAACAATTTCCACTTTTAAAAACTCGATGTGGCTCAAAAATAATAAAAATGAATTAAAAGGAAATTCACAAACATGCGTCACTTTAAGGAATCCGATTTTTTACGAAACATCTCATAAGTTGGAAGAAAGATAAGAATCTAACTTGTAGTCTCAATACATAGCTCGTGTATGTTACCTTGTACACAATTCCTCACATAACAAGTACGATTAAAACGTTTGATAGACTGTTGAGATCAATAGAAACCCAACAACAGAAAATAGCGCCATTTATTAAACCTTCCTAAACTTAACAAACTGCTACCGCTAGCCCCTTCAAACGGAACGAAACAGTATTATAACAAAGCCATTTCTGAAAAAATTGATAAATTTGCAATGGAAAAATTGTTTATTTTCCTACCAACGGACTGAGAAAAGGAAATGGGTAATTTAAATACCTTTGGTGTGTATAATTTTGTGTCGGCAATTCCACTTTGTGGAGAATTACAGGTTTTGCTTTTTGGCTTATTTCAAGGAACATTACCCACAGCAGCTCTCTTGTTCTTCAAACGCTAAAACCTTTCGTGATTTATTTTGTTCGTGAAAAACGGTTGAATATGCCGTCACACAGGCCAAATCAGTATCTTATTTTATGCCAATTTGAGCAGAGGAATGGCGATGCTTTTTTTGTCGCGTGTTTGGAGTTAATTTTTTAAAAAAGTTTTCTGTCTTTTAAAACGAATATGTCGAGGTATGTTTGTTATCGAATTGCCTTTGGGATGGAGATAACGCATGTTCATTCCTTTCTCTGGTGCATAATACTTAAGTATCATACCGCCTCCATCCGGTGTTTACCGATTCGGCTTGTATATGGATTTTCAAAACAGCGTTTAATGGAAAGTTTATTTTAGATCCGCAGAAATAGCTTTATTATTTCCTAAGCAGTATAATAAACTACTAAACCTTTAACTTTAAATGCAATGTAACTTAGGCTTCTTCGCTCACACCCGAGCATATCGCCTACTGTCTCGGCTGTCCCTCAGATCAGCCTATTCACCATCCTGAGCTGGATTTTGAGGACCTCGTTTCACGGGATAATAGACTTGGAGTAATTTATTTATGCCAAGTGAGATAAGAAGAAATAAACTATTTACTAAATTAAGTTTTTATGAAAAAATTTCACTAGTTTTTAATTTTTAAATCTCATAATGAGTGTTTGGTTGTATATATTGAGCTGTTGAGCTGTGTATATTTCGGTTACACAATGAGAAAGTTTTTCGTGCGTACATTTAAAATAGCTAGGAAAATACATGTTTTCAATAGTTTGTATCATTTGAGCTGCATCAGTGTTAATGTTACTCTTTTCTTAAATGCTTATTTTAATTAAAAAACATGTATTGTCTTGAAAGTAAAATTGTCTTAAACGTAAGATTAATTACAAATAAAAGCTACTATTTATGCAAAATATATGGGACAAAAATTAGATATATTTCAATTTTCAGATAGGAAAACTGACATAAAATATGAAATAGTTGAGTATATATTCTTGCAGGGCATGTAACAGTAATTCTCATTATTAATAAACTGAAAATTGGTTCCAATTATATAATTCAGGACAATACTTATATTCTATCAGGTAAAAGAACACAGATCTATAAGACTAACTTGTTATTCAAAATACTAATCATCACTAAAGCATAAATTGTTTATGAATAAATTAATATTAAAGCGCATACTCCAAACTACACATATACGTTAATAGCGGTTATTTGGTGTGGTTTCATAACGCATGGTCCCGCACATATCTCTTTGTTCTGGTTCTGATGAGGTCGTGTAAGTTTTGATAACTTTATTCATCTGAGGCTGCAATGTACACTAGATATTGGCATTTTGAGTATCAAAAGGTTAAATTCACTTAATAATAATTTCAAATAAAAGAATAAACTGAGAATTTATATTATTGAAGTGACAGCTACCGAAATATATCTATCGATGACTTACAAGTGAAAGACACTAAGTCAAAATTTTCTAGATATAAGTGTTTTAGCATCTCTAAATCAGAATGTGGTAATATTTAGACTGATGAAATTAACTGTCTTTTTTTTATTTGCATGAAGGTTAAATTTCTCCTTGAGAAACATGCCTAGTGAGTAGAATTCCCTATTAGTGTCCTCAGAACTACAGTTTTTTAACTCAGTGTGTTCCACCATGGCAAGTGGAGATTTTCTAAATTATGATGAGCCTCCGTCCAGCAGGCATTGGAGTGAGGCATGCCGATCGTGGCTAGTGCCCTGCGGACGGTCAGCGGAAGCGCTCCTTGACCCTTCCTGTCACCCCCATTGTGGTGACCAACTGAGGCGTGGTGGCTGTATAAGCTGACGATATTATTGTGTTAATTTGATTTCATTTTAATTGTAAGTGACAATTATATTAATCAATACACTTTCGATATTAAAAAGCGTTCTATTTGTTCGTAGTAGGATCAAATGATACTAAATTCAGTACTTCAATCCCATTCTATTTTTCTAACATAAACATCTTTTTATATTTTTTGCGTCTCACAGGTATTTTTCTTTTAATCATGCAGATGTATCTTTGCCTTTGTCCATCTGTCTGTTCCCATCTTTTTATATCGCTCTGCAAGCTCTATTTCTCGTTCCATATTCTACATCTCCGTGTCATTTATGACCACCAATTTGCATACACGCATCCTCTTTTCAGAATTATTTAAAAACGCATAACGGGCATAAAGTTTCTCTTCCTAGATGTCTGCAACAGATCGCCAGTTTGAAACAAAAGAAAAAATACTCTCCCATGCAGGAAGTACTTCTCCTAAGTTAGCGACAAAGTGGGGTTTTAACTCGACACGACACCAACCGGCCCACGGAAAAAAAGCACTCAGGTGCGGAAACGGAAACCGCTAAGATGGCAAAAACAAGAACTTGGACACATAATAAGCGGAGAAGGGAGACAGACCATTGTAATCTATGGTCAACGCAGTTAAAGGCCCTCCAAACAATGGCGAGTGGGGATTTTCTAAATTATGCCTCCGTCCAGCAGGCATTGGAGCGAGGCCTGCCGATCGTGGCGAGTGCCCTGCGGACGGTCAGCGGAAGCGCTCCTTGACCCTTTCGGCCACCCCCATTGTGGTGACCAACTGAGGCGTGGTGGTTGTAGAACTTCGCCCACCCCTGTTCCCGACCTCTGGGGGCCACAGGCACACGCACGAGCGATTTGTCCACCTTCCAAGACATTATAAAATATGTGGTTTGGAGCGAACTCCATTCTTTAATCGGTTTTGGGGGAAATTGCTCCGAGTTTCAATGGAACAATATTGAATCGCTAGATGGCGGTATTGTTCTTTTTTGGTACGTAATGAGGGACTTGGCTTATTTGATAAGCATCGGCCGAACTTTGATAGGGGCAGGGCGAAGTGTCGTGTAAGAATTAACGGATCAGTAAGAATGGTCACTTTCGGGTAGTGTTTGTATAGTTTTACTATATCGTGGACTATTGAGGTTTACTAATTTTCACGGATTATTAAGTTTATTCTGTACCTTTTTACAGTTTCTTGTCAAATTCTAGTATAGTCAGGAAAGCAATCATTGACGAATCAAATTATTTTGAGGTCATACAGGCACAGATATCTTCCTTTGTGTGACTATTTTCAGGTTTGCTCACCAAAACAAATATATATTTCACATAGGTAAAAGTTATTTTGCTAAAGTACATGGCAACGAAATAGGCGTTTTTTGTATATTGGTGAATGTCAACAAACTGATAAAATTAGACAATATAAAATCAATAACTTCGAGATTAATTCGCCAATTTAAATATGCTTAATTTAAACTAGGATCGGCACAGCATTCATATAACTGCACGAGAGAACTCACGCCGCTCTAATGAAGTTCTCCAGCAGTCTGATGACAGAAGGTAATGAGAAATCTGGGATAAAGAAATCAGTACAGAAAAGGAAATGAGAAAAATAGGTTTACCTCAAAAATGCCGAATTGCCTTTGAACAAGAGAATGGAAGGAAATTGAAATGCGTTTGCAAATTCGACGTGTATCGTTTCGTGGATTTCTCATTACTGTATTTTTAATCATTGAATACTTATTACACATGTATTAAAGCACTATCAGAAAAAATAGACATAATTTTGATTTCCATTGAACTTTTGTTTAAGTTGAATGCTGTCTAATATTTAAAGTTATGCTCATAAAATGCTTTTAATTATCACATGATTCTATTATAGCAGTTCCTATTCTTTCCAGAAATGAATTTAAAAGGGTTATTTCTCCCTTAAGTTTCGGAGGGCAGTTCCTGCTTTGGAATATTAAGTTTTCTTCTTTTAAATAAGTATATCTAAATAGATTGCCAAAAGTTATTACATTGATACTAATGCATTAATCTACATGCATCTAATAGTTATAATGGTATGTTTCTAAATCGTATACCTATAATTCCATAAAAGAAATATCTTAGATTTTAAGAATTTCAAATAAAAATTATTTTCCCTCTTAGATCTTTGTTTTTAACTTAGGTAAACGTAGGTAACGAGGGTAAAATTAGCCCTCGTATATCAAAAAGGACCACACAGCCACAAAATACATCTTACTTTTTAAAAGTCTTCATTTTTCGTTTTAGTTTGTATATTACAATCTTTATAGAACAGCAGATTCAGTTCTATTCTCTTTTCTAAAGTTCTAACTTTTGAATAACTTATTCCCATACTGAGGATTATGACCTAAAATCAAGTAAAGGGGACTATTCCAATGCAAATATTCCATCTATCGAAAACAAGTTCATTATTATCTCTGCAGTACTTTTTTAATATCTCATGTCCGACCATTGACCTCCTCAACCTTCGACACTACAAGGGGCAAACTGATGGCTATTTGTGAAGGAGCACCCAGTGGGAAGCCGCCGTTACTCTCAACAGTGATATCACAAACAGGCCACTTAACAGTACTTACGACGAAATGTATTGGTAGTAGTGCCAAGTATATTGTTCAAACTGTTGAAAACTCGCTGCTGATGTTCAAGTAAAATATCTTGTATGAATTGATGTTACAATTACATGGTTTCTCAATCCATTCATGGGCCGCGGTGGCCCATTTGGAAGAGTAACGGATTAGTCACCGGAGGTTTGAAACTCGGTGCAACCGAAGACCGCAGTGTATGTGAGGGCTGGCTCAGGTTAAATCTGTCGGGGCCTCAAATGTCCTCAAGTTGGCGTGGTGTGGAAGTTTGGAGAATGGGGTGCCAGCTAAGGTGTTGGCCAATAATAGCCCGTTGTGTTGCTCCAGTGCGATGTTAATTAGCTACCTACTCACCTCAATATATTCAGATGGAAACTGAGTATAATAAACAGTGAAATTTCGAACGGGAAAATGATGGTTGAGAGAAGCAATGTTCCAGATCATCTTGTAGAATGAATGTTATCTCTTCCTACGACTCGCCCCGCCATCTATCTCCCAGAGAAAGAACCACGCGAGTTAAGTAAACCATGAAAAAACGCAGAAACAATGACAGAATACCGAAATAATTCCGATCGTCGCAGAATGCCCAATCTACAATTATAAGCCATCAAACGATAAGTGAGTCCCGAGTGCATCCTCGGTCCACTTCCGCGTCGCCCAGAGATCGAAATCGGCCGAAAAAACCCTTTTCATCCATAAGAGACGACTTAAATGCGCAAAAATATGCTTTTCAATCGATGCACGCGAACAATCGGACCTCGCCCGGGACACAATCCCTCGATTGTTTTCCTCCACCCAATCGCCGACCCGATGCCAGTCGATGCGCCCGAAAAGTCCCTCATTACCTGTCAAGTAACGAGTCCTTTGTCAGGAAAGTCGATTCTGACCCCGGCGTAATCTGATGGGGACGAGGCGCGCGACCGTTGCTGTAGGATGCTTCCAAATGGGAGAAATCTCGAGTTTTTCGTGTCATCCCGTAGGTTGTCCAATGACCACAACCAGGAAATCGGGGAGAGGAATAGCAGATCAAAGAAAAAGGGTTCATTGTTTTCAAGTTCAGGCTAAAGAGCAAAATGACAAAGACGTGGCCATCTTCTAAGAATAGACAGGAAAAGGGAATAAAGTGTCGAGGTACTTGAGTGTGTGTTCAACGCACCAGCGGTTATTGGTTACAAAGTTGGACCATCATAAAGTTCGCCCACGCGGTAGGTGGGAGGAGGTAGAGAAAATCACATCGGGCACGCGTCCAACTGGTCAGCACGTAATTCAACAGGTGTTGGATGGAGATTATGGAGAGTTCGAACGGAAGTGGGTCTGTTATGACCGCCCATAATGAGGGGGGTGTTGCAAATTAGATACTCAAAGTCGGATTATGGCGGAGATATCCTTTCTAGTTTTCGTATGTGCTGATTTCGAAATCATGAGTTTCTGTTTCTTTTCCTCGAAACATTTTAAACTAGCAGACCAGCGCATAGCATCTGCACTAAAGTTTCTTAGGTGTTAGTATTTATTGATGACAGTGCATTTACTCACATTTCATACCTCATTCAGAGCCACGTATAATGAAGATAAGCATCAATATGAATAAAGCGCACTGCAAAATGTTTACACCTCAGTCCTGTTAATACAATCAGCTTCTGAACGTTCACTTGAATTGCATCTCATTCCCCAAGGCGATTCAATATTCTTTTTACCTCTAAACTTATTTCCTGGTTGGCTCAGATTTTCTTTTATGCACTAATTTCTATCTTCGAGATTTCTCACTGCATTCTGTCATAAAATAGTTGGAGAATTTTATTATAGTGGAAAGAGCTCTGCCGTACAGCTCTAAGAATATTATGCCGATCCTAGCTTACATTAAGCACATTTAAAATTTACGGCAGACTTGGCAAATTAATCTCATAGCGGTTGATTTTATACTGTCTGATTATCAGTTTGATCCATTTACCAACATACTGAGTCCTTAATTCATATACAGGGTGTCTAAATTGTTTTTACAAAATAAGAGGGGTGAGATAGTATCCATCCAGACGAGCAGTAATTACCATCGAACATAGGGTCACATTCCACTCTGAGAGGCAGAAAAGAGTAAAATTAGAATTTCAACATGAACTTACAACAGTGTTGGGAAAGCGAATGAACGATACCAAAAGTTGCAAAATCTGATTTATTGATCAGAGAAAAACTCACAGCAAGTGCTCAAAATGGCGGCCACGCGTGTCGTTGCACAGTTCACACCGGCGAAGGAATGACTGGCGCACCTTCTCGAAGATTCCTGGTGTGTTGATTTTGTCTGCGGCAACGCCGATTCTCGTTACGAGATCTTCAGCCGAATCCACAGGCGTCTGGTGCACTAAATATTTCATGTGCCCCCAGAAGAAAAAGTCCAGTGGGTTGAGGTCCGGTGAGTGAGGAGGCCAAGCCACAGGTCCGCCCCATTCGATCCGTCGTGCGTGATATGTGGCATTCAAGAAGTGCCGGACCGTGCTGGAAAAGTGTGCTGGGGCTCCATCGTGCATCAACCACGTCTCTCTGGATGGAGAGCGGAACAGCCTGCAACAAACTGGGAATCTCTTGTTTCAAGATTCCTTGTTGCGCCGGTCGAACGGTCTGGCAAGATGTAAGGGCCTACCACGTAATCACCAAGGATGCCTGCCCAGATGTTCACGGAAAATTTCTGCTGGTGTGTACGAGGGGTAGTGCAGTGGGGATTGCTGTCAGACCAAACGTGTTGATTGCGCAGGTTGAAAATGCCTTCTCTGCTACCGACCAGGCCATCTTGCTTAGGAGATATGCTACGTAGGCAGGTACAAAACGACGTCAGAGGTGATGACTTGTTCATGCTCGACGCGTTTCGACTTTACTCTTTTCTGCCTCTCAGAGTGGAATGCGACCCTATGTTCCATGGTAATTATTGCTCGTCTGGATGGGTACTATCACCCCTCTTATTTTGTTAAAACAATTTAGACTCACCCTGTATAAGGCTTTTCCTGTCAAGTTAAATGTAGGTGACTGTAGTGTATTTGCTGTGGAGTATACTCCCTCTGCGTATTCCAAATGTGACGTCACTTGGCTTGTTATTGGAATACTATTTCAACACGTCGCCAATAAAAATTCCAAAGAATGAATTCCGACAAAGCCAAAAAACAAGTATGAGGAAACGAAGGGGGGATTTTTTCCATCCCCATGCCACATTAAGTGTCTCGCAAGAAGAAATATAACCTTCATAGAAATAAAAAAGTTACTTAGTAGGCATTTCATCAGTCTTATGATCTCCACATTCTGGTCTAGACACAGCTTAAAATCCCATAGCTCGAAATTTTTGATTTAATGTGTTTCACTTGTGAACCGAAGATATGATAGTTAATTGGTCAATGCCCATTAAAATATGCTCCAAGCGACACTAAAATTTTAACTTAATGTATTTCGCTTCTAAGCTGGTGATACAATAGTTAATTGGTCAACATCAATTAGATCAGTGATTCTTGATTTTTTTAGTGATCGGCACCCCTTTGAATCTAAAAATAAGTTCTCGCACCCCCTCAAAAAATGTGTTTCTCTTTCTTTATTTGGGAAATTGCATCTATTACAAGATAATTTATTTATTGAAAAATAAAACATTCATTTACATATACATACAAAACCATACCTCAATTTTTAATAGCTACGTTGTTGTTTATTGATAATACTTTTGAAACGAGGCTCCTTTTTTGAGAGTCACGTGTAAGTCATCGTTTACATTTAACCCTCTCGCTGCGTAATTTTTTTTATCAAAATAGGTTCAAAAATTGCGTATTTTTTTATTACATATTTCAAATCTACATATATTTTAGAGTTAAAATATACAAAAAATTTTTGTAAAAGAGTTTTTTTTTCAATATAGAATTAGATCATAAAAAAAGGTTGTCGGAATATTGAAATTGAAGAATAATCATAATAAAAGCAAAATCTTGAAAATTAATCTTGGTTAAATTATGATTTATTTTATGAAATATAAAGGTAAAATGTATATACTAATGAAAATATGCAAAATACTTACAAAGCATTTATTAGAAATGAAGAATTATTAGAAATCACTATCCGCAGAGGAATCCGAGAAATTCTCATCAGTTTCGTTATAACTATCTTCAATATACTTGATATCAGAGTCAGAACTGCTATCAGTGTCGGAAATATTGTCAGGAATGTAGGTTCTATCACTCGCGAAACCTGCCTGCCAGACATCTTTGAGCTTTGAAAAGAGAGCGCAAAATGCTGCAAAAAATGCTTGTATATTTCGCAGAAATGTGGACATCTAAAGCCATCTGTTAACCCAGATTTCAATAAACAATTAAACATCACATCAAACCCAAAATGAAACCATGAACGGGGAAAGAGTGGGTTGCACAGTTAAATAGACGGCAAAAATGCATCCCCGCGGAAATCGCGGGCTGCGCAAATTTTGCTACTTCTACTTTGCCCACGGAAATCGCGGGATGCGCAGCGAGAGGGTTAAGCGATTTATGGCTTTTGTTATGTGCAAAAGTGATGAAAATCCCATTTCACACAGGCTGAGGCAGGTAGGTGGTGGGTTTTCTCGCACCCCCAGGGGTGCACACACCCTAGGTTAAGAACCACTTAATTAGATTATGCCCCAAGCATTGCCGAAACGACGATAAACTACATTTTAAGGTAATCCCGAACTATATCATGCGAGTGCATTACGGTCTGGTTTTTACTTGTTTCCACTAAAAATCCCTTTCATAAAGTAACCCTTCGGCAGATAGGGCTTCTTTAGGGACAAGAAAAAAGAGCTTTATACCAAGGAGATTGAAATTACGAGGGCCGAGAAAACTTGCTTATTAGAAATGAAATGGTAAAAATTATGCACTAATAAACGCATTCTTTATAGTTATGTAAAATGGCACGGCAGAAAACTTTTTAAATAACACTAAGTATAGAAGAATATTAATAAACTAATTCATTCTTAACCACAAGGGCCATGGCAACCCAGTTGATAGAGTCACGGATTAGCAACCTGAGCGTTGCGATTTCGAAACTCGATCCTAAGGATCGTCGTGTATATGGGGCAAATGGCCTCAGATGTCCTCACGTTGGCGTGGTGAGGAAGTTTGGAGAATTGGTTGTCAACTCGTGTTGGGATTTCGACATCTGACCATGGTTCGAAATTATGAGGTGTTGTCCTCGGTTTTTCGCTTTCGGATAGATCCCGGACAGTCGCCAATAGCCTGTTGTGTTGCTCCAGTGTAACATAAACTCAACTAAATACCTTCTTATCCACACTTTTGCGACATCCAAATCATTCTTACCAATTCAGCTTAAGATAACTGCTCGAAATAAGTCCTTTGAACTCTCAATTCTAAAGAATCGGATTAGGAGTTTTTCAGCTGTTCGCAAATCAAAAATTCATCGGAGATGGTTGAAAAAGAGGGATGTAATCGAATGCGTGATACATCAAGACGCAATATAATGAGAGATTACTATCTATAAATAGATTGGTGGATATATAGATGAATAGATATGTATATATCCATCATTATTATGATTTTTGTCTATCTCCCACTTTTTAGGGAGGAGTGCAACCTCCAACTTAAGATTATGAGGTGGTAAGGGGTTCAGGCCCCTGGAGTCGGCATCATTTCCCGATTCCTAGATAGCAAGGAATTCAATTCAATTCATTATAAACTAGGCCCTTTATCAATTTGGTGCATCTTTAAGGTTGATCAACACGACATGTTCGTTTCAAAAACTAAAATAGTGAATAAACGAATTAAAATTGACTTCGTGTAACCAATCTAGATTTACTATATCCTTGAGTAATTTTGTAAACTATATTACAGTTCATCAACTGCAATAAAAATTTATCATTCCATACAGTACCTTACTCCTTGTAGTGGCAGTTATATCTCAAGGTTCCAGCACACCAAATATTTTCGTACAAAACAAATTTGTTTACATCATATACACTTTACACGAAATAATAAAAGACCCAATACTGTCGTGTGAAAAGGATTACACTCCCACTACTGACAATTGATCTATCGCGCTGGTGCCAGAAGTTAATCTCAGTAATCTACTTTCTTTTTATCAAGTGAGTACGGCGAGCCATGTGGCGAAAATATCTAACGCTACACTCCTATTTCATATTTATAGGTGGAACAAAAATATGCCCATTTAACATTTCCATTCAAGTACAATTGCGCAAAATAAAATAAATCGTTATTATAAGAGCGAGTTCATTCATGCATTTCGTTTCAATGTTCGTACATTTCCTTTTCCCTCTAGCGTCTAAACGTCCTAAAATATAACCATAGATAATTTCATATTCCTAAATCACACATTGTGTACTTGTGAGAAAATATAAAGGAAATCTAGGTAAAGAACAAAACACAAAGAGAAAGCAAAGATATCACGAAAGGGTACTTTAGAAAATTTCATTGATTGGATTTAGGGCAGAATTGCTAGCATTCACCTGCAAAATGAGTTCTGAATAAATCAATGAATGAAAGCAAGATTTGTGCTTTGTCTTTTCTCCTTAAATAGAAAGTAGAATACCTTACTTCAAAATTGCATTCACTTACACTCTCTAACACTGATTTAACTCTTAGAGCCGTCAATATTGTTTAAAAACTAATTTTCGTCCTGGCTTAACTTGTTCCAGGAGGTTGGTTCGGTTTGTCACTTTACGGTCATTTTTGCTACACGAGGCTAATTAGATCGGGTGTACAGATTAGAGGAACTAAACACAATCTTTAAGTGCATGAAATTGAACGGAAGTGGCCGTTTGAAAGCAACAAAACGCTCACGCATCGCAAAGCGAAAGACAAAAAAAAAAACACCGAACAGAAAATTACCACTCAAGACGGCATATCGTTCCCACCAGGTGACTGAACCAGAAATTGAATTGGTTAAAAAAGTCACAAGTCCTTTCTTTAATTATCAGGAACCGGACGAAAAAACGAGAAGCAATCACCTACGAGCACCTTAGCTGCCATTATTTTCATTGTTTGCGGGCAAAAGTCCGTGTGATTCGGCAAGCTGGAAAAGTGGCTTCCTGCAAGTTGGCTACGGGCTCGCGACAACTACCCACTTTGGAGCAGAAGCAGCAACAGCAGCAGCAGCATAATAAGCAGCATTTAAGAAACTGAGTGACGTGGAGCGCACCGGGTTATTCAATTATTGGAACTTTTAAAAACACGACGATTGTTGGGGCGCTTTTAAAAGCACTCCTGCGTTTATTATCGAGGAGCGAATTAAGCTGTCACTGTGATGTTTGTGTTAATAACGGGCCGTGAGCTCGGGCCGCGATGTTTATCTCCAGTTCGTCACGAGCGCCAGAATCACTTAAAATAATCAAGCTGTAATTGCCCTTCTGGCGAAGACGCTGCGACGGCAAATTATGCGTTGCTCACCTTTGCGTCGTTTTCCGTTTTTGCCTCAAGTACGACGCTCTCTGCCGAAAAAATCGAAACACCCCGATCCAGTCGGTGTTCAATCGGAATGAAACTTAGCATCGAAGATAAAGAAATGATGAGAATACCAAATTTAGAAGACTTTCTTTTATAGAATTACATCATAAAGATCATAAATTAGCTAGAAAAGATCATAACAAGACCTTTCTGCAAGGCTTTCCGTGAGTGGTATGATGGGCATACATATACTTGCTCATAGTTATAAAATCATAGCCAGTCAGTTATAGCCAGTGTTCGATCGAAATGAAACTTAGCACGTGTGATGTACACGAAGAGATAAAGAAATGATGAAAATTCCAAACTTAGAAGATTCTCTTATTATGGAATTCCATCATAAAGGTCATAAATTAGATAGAAAAAAAAAGATCATAAAAAGACTTCTCTGCAAGGCCTATCCTGAGTAGTATGCTCGTCATCCTACCGTGGTTCAAAATTACGTGGTGTTGTCCTCGATCTTTCCCTTAGGGATTGATCCCGAACTGTCGCCAATAGCTCATTGTGTTACTCCAGTGCGACGTTTATTAATTACCATTACCTGAGTAGTATTCTGGGCATACATACACCTGCTCATAGTCAGAAAAACATAGCCAGTGTTCGATAGAAATGAAACTTAGCATGTGTGATGTAGTCCCGAAGAGATAAAAAAATTATGAGAATGCCACATTCTTATTATACAATTACATCATAACGGTCATCAATTAGGTAGGGAAGATCATAAAAAGACCTCTCTGCAGGACTGTTCCTGAATAGTATGCTGGGCATAGATTTGCTCATAGTCAGAAAAATAGGGTCTACAGAAAGACAATCGTAGTTGTCTTCAAATGCAAGTAAACATTCTCTGCAATAAATTTTCTGATAATGTTAAACTAGTTTGGTCTTTATAGGTTCTTCCTGGTTCGTAACAAAAGATACTTTGGAATCTGCATATTTTATTTCATTTGTATATCCAAAGAGCACGTATTAAAAAAGCAGGGATGCTTTGAGGGGAAGAGCGCACGTGATCGAATCTTTCCTGAAATGATTTTGGAATAAAAAGCGATAAAAAACATGCTAAAGCTAGTTACATCAGAGTAAATCGAAGTTTCGTACATTACAGGTAAGAAGTACACCTGTTCATCAATAGACCGAAAAAGTCAAAAGTAAAGTTAGTTTATGTATAAAGTTTGGTCTAAAACTATTGAGGCATATTCGGAAGTTATTACATGAAACGTTATGAAAAAATTATGGCTCATTAATTCATATAGTAGTTTGTATTCATATAAAAAAGGTCTTTGTATTGAATCAGTATACTTATATACAATATCTTTGACATTGTATATGTAACCCCGTCAAAAACTATCGTAATTTAAAAATTCCTTTTGCTAACCACAGAAATTTTTTTCAATACATTTTTAACTCTAAAATTAAAAGAAAATCGATATTTTGATCAGTTTTTGGTGAGCTTGGCCAAATATGGACTTCGGGCCATAAAATGAAAAACAAACAACCAAACAAGGTATCAATCTAGAAGTGGCTACGTTGGTATCGTAACTCTATTTTGGAGGTTGCGCTTTGAGGCAATTAAAAAACCTCGAACCACTCCATTTTAAATTTATTTATTTGAACACACACAGAACAGTTTTAAAGCGTGCTACCAGGGACGTTTTAGAATAAACTCTACTAAAGACGGATAGAAGTTGTAAAGATGGCCATCTCTTATTAATAGAAAGTAATAATATTTTCAAAATATTTACATTAGTTTTCCCAACGCTGTAAATTAATGATGGGACACTTCTGTTTATGGAATAAATTATAACGTAGAAATATGTTTTGTTTGAAGTAGGACAATCAAAATATTTTTGATGTTAAAAGCGTCGTCAAAATGCACGATTTTTAAAGATAAAAATCAATTAATTATATATTATGGATATTTGTGCACTTTTTCAGGTATGGGAGAGTCCTATCGCCTCTCCGTAAGAATTATATATATATATATAATTCTATATATATATATATAAATATTATATATATATATATAAATATTATATATATATATATAAATATTATATATATATATATATATATATATATATATATATATATATATATATATATATATATATATATATATATATATATATATATATATATATATACACAGTGGCTTCCAAAAGTGTTCGTACACTTACGAATTTCAATGAAATACTGCTCTATCCATTAATAAAAATTAATATTTCAGAATGGGAATTTTTTAATAACATCTATAACTTGTTCTTAACAAAACTACATAAAATATTTTAAAAACTTAGTAACACTTTTTTTGGAAAATCAATAATCAAAAAGTAATAAAAAATTACCTCACAAAAGTCTTCGTACACTTTAAAAGAATCTCTACATATTAGTAAATATTGTTATATTTCGGTAAATTAATACTTAGTAGGATATCCTATGGCATCCACAATAGCTTTTAAACGTCTGGGAATAGAGTTCACTAGTTTTTTTTGTAATTTCTGCATCAATGTTCCTCCATTCTTCAATCATTATTGTTTTTAGTTCGCTTTTCGTTTTAATGTCGTGTCTTCATACTCTAACCTTCAGTTCCCTCCAAATGTGTTCTATTGGGTTTAAATCCGGCGACTGAGGTGGTGTTTTCAGAACTTGTGGACAATTATAGAGACACCAGAGACGAACGTTGAGAGCCGTGTGCTTAGGATCGTTATCTTGATAAAAAAACAAAGTTGTTTCCAATACCCAAATTTTGGGCTGATAATTCTAAATTGTCTTTTAAAATATTTAAGTAAAGAGTATGATTCATTATGCCATCAATAAATACCAAATTACCTAGTCCTGATGCTGACATGCACCCCCACACAAGGACACCTCCACCGCCATGCTTTACTGTTCCAACTAAGTTCTTGGGATTAAGTTCCTCCTTTCTTCTTCTCCATACAATTATACGCCCATCGAAACCAAACACGTTAAATTTGCTTTCATCTGCGAATAAGACATGATTTCAATACGTTTCGGGCTTATTTATCATTGACTAGCTGAATTACCCGGCGTTGCTCGGGTTGAAATGGTTAAATGTTGCTTGAAAAGTGAATTAGAATAAGCACTTTTCTTTCACAGAAAAATGCTATCATTTAATTTGTAAGGAAAATGCGTTTTAACTTTTTCATAGCTTCTACAATATACTTCGGACGCAAATACATACATTTAATTCCTGAATATATTGCAATATGTAAAAGATTAAGACATAAAGACAAACAGAAACGAAATTCCGACGAAAAATGCAAAATTCTAAAAATCGAAAGATGCGCAAAGTGCAGTTTGAACTGCTTCTATTTAAATACTCTCGCAATCAAGTCGTGGCGCTCACTGGGTAATTGAGCATTGGTAAGAACCTCCTTGATCTCCGTCCAAGTCGGATTGCAGGTGAAGGTGATAAATAAGTCTGGTCTCTCGTACGTCCTCACGTACGTTATAGCATTTTGCGTGTATTCGTGCATGTGTCTGGGACTGCCTGTAAATGTAGCTGGTAGTATGACTAAGGCACCGAGGTTTTCAACGTTCCCGTCATTTGACCCAGCATCTCTCACGTGAATATATCAACTCTCAGTTTACGTTGATTTAGACGAATGTAAAGGAGACGCTCACTCTCGACTTTTGCGTACATATCGACGATGAACTGATGAAACAATTGCATGCAGTTCAATACGTGGCTCTGCTCAGTATCTCGAACCATTAATCTGTACGTATTGAAATCCATCGCTGAAACTTTCTTGCTGGTTGTTTCACCTGTTCTTGGGTTGATCTGCCTCAGATTAAAATGCTATCCATCTTCACCATGGGGGAATATCACTGGGTACTGCAGAGCATCATAAGTTCGATGTGTTTCCGAAATGAGCTGCAATGATTCACCTCGTCTTTAAATAACGATATCCCGTTGATGAAACTCTCCTGATATAACCACCGCGACTTCATCTGCTTGAGGAGAGTTAAAGCGCCGCTCGTGTTCGCCTGCTGGTCTTCGGTCTGCTCTTATGACTACTTTATATTCATCTGTTGGCATACGTTCCAATGCTGTTTCAAACGTTTTAATAAGATTATTGTGCTTATGAAACATCCTCTGTAAGTTTAACACAATCTGACGTCTTGTTCCCGAGAAGTAGGCGCACCTCTGACCAGTTTCCATTTGTTCGTTTTGAATAGAATATAGTTGTAGAAATTTTGGTGGTTGATCTGGCAGCGGAAGCAACGAGCCCGCTCTATGGTAAATCTGCCCTTGCACCTTGAATGTCGACGGAAATCCGGGCTGTCCAACAACTGATGTGGCGCCGAATGATCTCATTTGGAAACATGAGTTGTATTTTCTGATGTTACTAAGAAAATGCTTCGACTCTGACGTATCTCCTGATGTGTAAGTCAAAAGGTCTTGTGGTGGTTCCAGTTGGCAGAGTTTAAATTTTCCATTTTTGCAGCAAATACCAGTAGACTCTGATTTAAACTTTTTGGCTTTACAGTAAGTACAAACCATTTCCATTTTCCCGATCGTAACACTTGCATGCATCGAGTAGTCTTTATGTGAATCGTAGTGAAATCTTTCCAATGTTAAGCTAAAATGGTTCGCAGTCCGTGATCGTTTGGCTCTATCTCTCTTATCCTGTAGTCGGGCCTCTCGCTGCTGTACCGTCTCTGTTGCTCTAGATGTAGCAGCTCTCTCTCTCGCAATCGCAAGTCTTCTATTCCTCTCCTCGGAAATTTCTTGCCTACACTCATTTTTCATCATCTTAGCCGTTGACTGCACTTGGCCGATCGCCTTCCGCTTCCTTGGAGGCATTGCTACAGCAAAAAAATCTGTAAAAGAATACAAAAATGCTATTTCATAAAATAAGAAAAAGGCACACTCTCACTGAGCAGTGAAATCTGTCATTAAAAAGTTATTTCATAAAATAAGCAAAAGGCACACTCTCACTGAGCAATGAAATCTGTCATTAAAAAGTTATTTCATGAAATAAGCAAAAGGCACACTCACTGAGCAATGAAATCTATTATAGAATACAATAAAAAGCTAATATAAACTGAATGGTAAAATAAATTTAAAATTGTGAAGTACTTACATCAGTTTAGGAATATCAAACTCTTAACACAGATAAAAAATATTAATGCCTTACTTAAAAGCTGTCAATCAAAATACTCAAACACAGAATTCTAAATCATGCTAAAAAATAAACTTTTATTCTGGTGTAAAAAAAGCATTAATTCTGATCCAATTAAACATATTTAAAAAATTAAACAAAAGGCACACTCTCACTGAGCAATGAAATCTATTATGGAATACAAAAAAGCTAAAATTAGCGAAAAAAACGAATATAAAATTATGTAGTACTTACATCCGTTTAGAAATATAAATCCAAAATGTACACTATCACTGTCGAATAAAGTAGGAAACACTTATACAATCAAAAGAGCGAAATAAAACTCCCAGATTCACTGAAAAATGATAAACTGGAAGACTTACCGAGTTAGCTTCCTTTAAATACGACCAGCTAAGAATCGAGTGGGTGCTGGAATGTTCTCCACCATGAGTCCAAGGAAGTTTCCGTTTCCCCAACTTTCTAGAAAGTTCTACAAAGTTTTATAAAAAAAGTAAACATTAATTCTGGTGCTGCCAGATACCGAGTAGCAAAATTACGCTTTTATGATCAATGAGTTTTTCGTTTGTGCTTTTCGGAATAACGGTGCTTGGGTTAGAAATAAATGTAATCGGTGTAGACAAATTAAACTAAATAGATAAAAAAATTTCAAAAAGCAGAAGGTCGATTTTACAGAATTTTTCAGAAAGAAAATCGCTACTTTCAACGGAGGATTCACATGTATCTATTCCGGACATGTTAAAATAAGTTACACGCCTTACCTAAAAAGCCTTGTGAAACAGAATTCTACAAATAATTACGTATTCAATAAATTATTTAAGGAAAGTTGGTCGAAATATACACCAACTTTCCTTGAAAATAATCCTTGAACTCCTGAAAACCTTTCCTTGAATTTCCTTGCAAACATAAATATTTTAAAATATTCTTTCCCCCTTCATCAATAAAATATCTATAATTTATTTACATCATGGGAAGAACTAAAAAGTCAGTTCAAACATAAATACTGTAATTTAATTTGTTTCGGAAAAAATTGTTTTTCGATCAACAGTGGTAAAGCAACCATCGCTGCCTAAAGCAATCAATCTATGCTCAATGTTATTTCTATTGCGATTTCGAATAGTTTTTAGCCCCCAGGGCCAATAGAACAGGGGTTAAGAGTTAGCCTATGCTGACCGCAGTGTTCTAAAGTATAAGTGTACCAAATTTGGTGTGGATTGGTCAAACGGTGTAGATTTGTATAGAAAATATACACACATACATACACACGCACATCCTATTTTATATATATAGACTAGCTGAATTACCCGTCGTTGCTCGGGTTGAAATGGTTAAATGCTGCTTGAAAAGTGAATTAGAAGAATCACTTTTCTTTCACAGAAGAATGCAATCATTTAAGTTGTACGGAAAATACGTTTTAACTTTTTCAAAGTTTCTACAATATACTTCGGACGCAAATATATACATTAATTCCTGAATATATTGCAATATGTAAAAGATTAAGACATAAATACAAACAGAAACAAAATTCCGACGAAAAAATGCAGAATTCTAAAGAACGAAAGATGCCGAAAGTGTCGAATTTCGACTGCCTGAGTGTATTCTGAAATAGAGCAATTCGAAAAAAGACATTTGAAAAATATTGATAAAGACGATAATGATTTATGAAATTTAGTAATGCTCAAATATGACTGCAACATTTCGTTGTGTTAACTCAAATAGACAAACGGGATTCTAAATCAAATTTATAAAATAATAAAACATTAATTCTGGTTTGCCAAATCTAAAATAACAAAATACCACCAGCTAAGAATCCAGTGGGTGCTGGAATGTTCTCCATCATGAGTCCAAGGAAGTTTCCGTTTCCCCAACTTTCTAGAAAGTTCTGTTTTATAAAAAATAAACATTAATTCTGATGCTGCCAGATACCGAGTAGCAAAATTACACTTTTATGATCAATGAGTTTTTCGTTT
This sequence comes from Meta bourneti, assembly GCA_933210815.1. Classification (NCBI taxonomy): domain Eukaryota; kingdom Metazoa; phylum Arthropoda; class Arachnida; order Araneae; family Tetragnathidae; genus Meta; species Meta bourneti. Next base: position 45,716,892 of record OW119929.1, on the reverse strand, counting down.
GTGCTTTTCGGAATAAGGGTGCTTGGGTTAGAAGTAAATGTAATCGGTATAGACAAATTAAACTGAATAGATAAAAAAATTTCAAAAAGCAGTAGGTCGATTTTACAGAATTTTTCAGAAAGAAAATCACTGCTTTCAACGGAGGATTCACATGTATCTATTCCGGACATTTTAAAATAAGTTACACGCCTTACTTAAAAAGCCTTGTGAAACAGAATTCTACAAATAATTACGTATTCAATAAATTATTTAAGGAAAGTTGGTCGAAATATACACCAACTTTCCTTGAAAATAATCCTTGAACTCCTGAAAAACTTTCCTTGAATTTGCTTGCAAAAATAAATATTTTAAAATATTCTTTCTTCATCAATAAAATATCTATAATTTATTTACATCATGGGAAGAACTAAAAAGTCAGTTCAAACATAAATACTGTAATTTAATTTGTTTCGGAAAAAATTGTTTTTCGATCAACAGTGGTAAAGCAACCATCGCTGCCTAAAGCAATCAATCTATGCTCAATGTTATTTCTATTGCGATTTCGAATAGTTTTTAGCCCCCTCCCAGAGCCAATAGAACGGGGGTTAAGAGTTAGCCTATGCTGACCGCAGTGTTCTAAAGTATAAGTGTACCAAATTTGGTGTGGATTGGTCAAACGGTGTAGATTTGTATAGAAAATATACATATATACACACATACACACACACATCCTATTTTATATATATAGATAGATAGAGAGAGAGAGATTAGTTGTTCTCCACAATTTATTAAGATTCTTAAAACAGTTGCGAGCTTTTGAAATTCTAAGAATTGGCTGTTTATTACCACAGAGGAATATAAGCACGATATGAACGACTATTAGTTGTAATAAAAGTTCTTTGTTTCGAATTAGCTAATGCTATTGTTAAAATCTGTTGTAGAGATTCTATTTTAAATTTCAACTACTCAATAAATGTATGGAGCTGAATTATTTTGACTCTTGAAAATCCCTGTAAACAATCCTGTTAGTTGGAATTCACGTACACGTTTTAACTAACACTATTGTTTAAAGGCACATTTTGAAAGGTTAAGCTACGCTATTTATATTCAAAGCTCGTAAAAGGATTCATTTAAATCATTGTTCCGTGTTTATGACGAAATAATTCATAACTCCAAAATTATCTATAGCATTGTAAGAAATATTTGAATATAAGACTAAGATAAGCGCAGTTGTGTATGTTTGTCCAGAAAAAATTTACACTTCATCCACTATTGTCTTTTTTGTACCCATAACAATTTTAACTTACGTACCTATAAAAATATGCCTAATGTTTATTTGAAAATAATTTGATGGTGAGGCGATTTAAGACAAAGCTATAGATGAATTCTTTAAATTTGTGTTTATTGCATATTCTCATTTCAACTTTTCAACACTTTACCAAGTATTGTATATGACATTTTAAGAGAAAACAAATTATAAAAAACATTTATCGCCTTAGTGAGTAGTATGTACTTTAGTATTTCAGCATTGACTTTCATCAGTCTTGTTTAAATTAAGTATTCCTTAAGTATAAAAATGTTGACATAACTAAACTTGATAAAAATCGACAAATGTTCACATACTCTTAAAATTGTATGTGAGGGTAACTTTGTTTTAGAAAACGCAATTTATCTACAATGGAAAATTTAAAAAATTATGTAATTAATAATTAATTAAAATGAAATAAATTTCGAAATAAAAATTGGTTAACAAAATTAATAGGGCACTGATAGTATAATTTGCCTTGATTAATGAAATATACTTTGGTAGAAAAAGATCCAATGTCCAAATTCACTGATTTTGAATAATGTTCACAAATCACTTCTAGGTAACGAATGTTGATAAAAAAGTGCCAATGTCCTCCAATCAATACATTATGAAAGTATCAAAAAATTGGAGAGTATTTTTTGTAACCCCCGCTGTATTAAAAGTATAAATAATAAAAATTACTAAATAAGCTATTACGAAAGACTTCCATAATGGATATTAGCTCCTTTTTCTACCAAGGTACAGAAATAACAACAATTTTTCTACATTGCAAATACATAATTTTTGGGGTATACAGAGCTTCATATGTATGATTTGCCCCAGGTCCCAAATAGTCTATCCACGCCTCCGGTTTTCTATCTTGTACTTCTATACTTTAGAGCAGTGATTTTCAACCTTTTTCGTTTCATGGCACGCCAATTTATTACTAAAATTCTGCGGCGGAGAAAAAATATGGATATAATGTTGATGGATTTGCAAAAAAAAATAATTACCAACCATTTTTGTTCTAAAGTGGCGTTTTAGCATCTGTGCCACACCAATGCCATTCTTGCAGCACACCAGTTGGTCTAGAATAAGCCAAGCTTTATAAAGAGTAGCAGAATATATCGATAAAACAACAACAGAACATCTCAGCATCTCGTATCCAATTAGCCCTATTAAAAACCCCATCAGATAATCTCCAACGGCAACTTGTCTAAATCCATTAAAAAAATGCTGGATGAATCTCTGGCGGAGCTGCCCACAACACCCCACCAGCTTTTTTTAAACAATTTATTTGTGATACTTTGTTAATAAAAATAATACTCAAAGTTATTTATACGGGTATTAAAAATAGTATTACTCAAAAATGTTTGTGAACACACTTGTCAAAAGTTCAAAACTAAATCGATGAATCGAAAAAAATCGTACCATACCCAAGCCGTTTCGCCATCCGCAAGGCAAACAAGTGTATGCGTGCGGCACACTGATTGAACATCACTGCTCTAGAATAAACCAGGCTTTATAAAGAGTAACAGAAAATCGCGAGCCTTGCAATGAGGAATGAAAGACGCCAATTCAAATAAACAGATTAAACGGTCATTAAAACACGATAAAGCGAAATTCTATCCCGTTCACTGGTCGCTAAAACAGGAACCGAACATCCCAGCATCGCGTGTCCAATCAGCCCTGTTAGAAATCCAATCAGATAATCACCAACAATCGCTCCTCTAAATCCATTAAAAAATGCTGGATGAATTTCCGTCGTAGCTGCACGCAGCACCACCAGCCCACTCAGGTTTCGATTACTGTAACAGTAGTAAGGAGGTCACGAGAGGTTCAGGTAGCCTAGACCTTGAATGGAATTCAGGGAATGGTGTCCCCTTACCGAGGGCCGATGCATCAGTTTTGTCTTACAAGGTGCTGTGAAGAGATTAACACGCAGAAACAGGTAGTTCTTTCCGTGTAATGAGAGTAATGCTGTAACGTAATTACGGGGTATTGAGGGACTTGTGTTTCCCCTCTTGGGTGGCAACGTCCAAGTGAGGTGGGAGGGGAGATTGGAAAGCGAAACCCGAAACGCTTAGCAGCTGCGTTTGAAATCTGGTACTAATACAGCTAATGTAAAGCTTTTGGGACGGTATATTACGTTTCGTTAAGGCTCGCTAAATGGCGCACTCAAAAGCGCTCTTAGGAAAAAGCTGGAGCCTTAAATTGGATATCGGTTCCGTTAAGAAAGGCACTAAATAATTCGAGTGTTCAGCTTATGCATTATTAATGGCTGCAGTTCGGCAAGTTTAAATTCTATATAGAGTGCTTTGGAAGCATTGGGTTACCCGCGAAGCTGTGACGAAATTCTTGAGTTTTGAGGCATTCCTCAGGTTATTTTTCGAGTAACTTGTAGATGACTTGGATGCTATTGCTCAAGAGTTCATAGTTTTAATGTTTCCTCATAAACTTTTAAAGCTTTTCTATGAATGGCATGATAAGGAATGTAACTAAAATACTTGATTCGCTTGATTAGTTCCATTACAATTGTATTTGATTTATCGAATTAAAATGTCATGATACAAAATTCTTCCAGGAAACTAATAATTTTGTCTTAAATCAACTTATTTTTATAAAATAGGAACTATCTAGCACATTAATTATATCTGTATTTCTTAAACATCCCATGGCTACGAACAGTTCTGGTCTCCCCCAGAATCAAAGCTTTCCTTAAGTTAACAGATGATCTTTATAAATAATGTCAGTTCTGTAATATGACCAGTTCTTATAAACAAGATAAACACCTAACAAGTGGCAGTACCTGTAAGTTGTAACTAACTTTGAAGTTACAAAGTCTGAAATCTCCACAAGAATAACAAAGAATTGTTGCGAATATATCAAAATGCATACTTAAGGATTGCCTGGTTATTTTGTCAGTATGATGAATCATCTCTTGAAGCAAGACTCACAACTTAAGCGGCTCTTAATATAATGAGAAAAACCTTTTTATTTCCTTTACACATTTTTTACATAGAATTGTAACAACGATATGAAATAGATATACAATCAAGATAGTTTCAAAAGTCAAAACTTATGTAATTTATTCATATCTACTTGCAGCTTCATGTACTTTGGGAGAAGGAATGGTACAATGATGTGGATGGAATTTGAAAGTACATATGGAACTGATACGGCAGGCATACATATTGCATCAACGTAGTTGTGGCGAAATCTATGAATTTTGACAAGAATATTACACTTTTTCATTCACTGAAATGATATTTACATCATTTTATGGAAGAGAAGTAATTAAGTTTTTATCACATTCAGTCTACATGAAATTAAACCTGAGCAGAACCAGGTAATTCTGCTAATCTACACTATTAAGGTGTGATAGTTTGTCTGTTGGAAGTCTATCTTCGTCTCAACCACGGCACTTAGAGATCTGAGAGAGGTGTCAAAATACGCAGAATAAACTGGGAAAGTTATTCCGCCCCTTTAAAATTTTCAAAAATTTAAATTTTAACATAAAATGTTCAAAAATTTACCTGATTGGACGGAGTGCCGTGACGTCACTGGCTGATTCCGTAACGCTTCCATAGCGGTTTTTGCACCAACTTTTTTATTATGTTTTTTGTCAGACTTGACTTAAATATTCGTGTTAAATTCGAGGAAAAAAACGTAGAAAATGTTCAAAATTCAATATACAGTACTTTTTCGTGTCTTATATTTTACCTGCTTCAAATAAACATTTAATACACTACTTTTTCGAGCCTTATATTTTACTTCTTTAAATAAGCATTATTTTTTATAATTATTTCACATCCAATACAGCAAACCTGTACAACTCAAATCTTAAATACATCGTAATTTGGAATTTCAAATTGTTTACTGCTGCCTTTTTTATACGTTTGTTTTTTTGCGTTGTAATTACTCTTTTTAACGACAATGCCAAAAAGAAAACGTTCCATAACAAGCAATTCAGCTAAATATAAATTACGTGAAAGACGTCACAATGAATCTAAGGAGCAAGCTACCAATAGAAGACTGGTCGAAGCTGAACCTCAGCGTGAAATTGGAAAAATTACGTGTAGAAGACTTGCAATGAGACGGCGAAAAATCTAATATGTCGTTTACTAATAATCAGTTATTCCGTGACACTTAAACCATAAAACTTCTAAATCCGAATAATGATAATGATAAATTTATAGAATTATTAAGAAGGCATGCAAAAAAGAGTAAAAAATCCAAGAGGGAGGTATTTACTAACACGTTGTCCTCCGCAACGCGGGGCCATACAGCTAGTAAGTAGTAAAGAGTATATATAGTGTGAAGCTATAAAAATATAATCTATAAAATATGTGTAATAAATTGGAACACTAGGAACCAAAAAATATCGATAGTTGATGGATTGTACATTTTATTCTTTTGAAAATATAGTTTCAATTTGATATGAATAAAACAATACTCATAAAATATTTTACAAATGCCATTTCCTAAGATACTTGTACAGTGAAAAATATGCCTAGATTTAAACTCAGGAAAATTTTAAAGTAATATTTTTTAAGTTTTTACAATCAATTGAAAGAATAATTTTAGTACCGATGTAAGGTACCTTTGGTAGAAATATATATTGGGATGTTTTGTCGCCAAGTGATAATATCGCCAATTTCAAGGGATTGCCACACCAAAAGCTACTAAACGAAAACAAATGTAGGGTCCCAGAATGCACGTCAAATTCTTTGCAATGCATTTTTATCGAAATATGTTACCTGATATTAATCTTGCTCTTGAGTAAATAAAATGCAAATGATTAATAAAAAAAATTTGACAAATATATTTTTTATTAAATCAGAGACGGCAATGAAAAATGAAAGCAACAATCATCAAAAACTAAGAAAACTCAACAATATAAACGCAGCAACAATAAACACACATTTTCAATAAAACCTTTTACAAACAAAAGGTCTATTGTTTTAAGTTGAGTTAAGGATTATTATGTAAAATGTCTAAATATATAAAAAATATCGCGCTTGTATTTCGTACGCATTTCATTTTTGATCTTAAAATGTCTGCCCACTTAAAATTTATTGATATAGTAATCCGCATAGTGCAAACGGAAGGGTTGTTGAATACAATACTCGAATTAATTTCAAGCATTCGAATAAACTGGTATCCAAAATGTAAACATAATCAATATACTTGTAAACATTTCATAAATCAGAGCTTTAAATAAGCTGATACAGTATGAATAAGAAATATGATAGGAATTTCAACCAAGAACACCTTCTTTAAGCTTCTACATCTAATCAGATTGTCAGAGTTCTGTGAATAACTAGTAACCTAATAGAAGAGCAGAGCTTTGAACCTCCAGAACTGGTACTTGATGTTCTGTAGATATAAGTGGGTGATGAATTATAATTCATCACCCAAGTGCTTCCTGCACATGCTTTATCGGCTGAGCCGGATCCAGGAAAACTTTATGAGCAATTGGAATGGTATGTTAATTTGAATTTTAAAATAATAGAATGGACTTTTAGTGACATCAAATTTCATTTAACTGCTGTTATGATTAATTAATTTGTACGAGGGTCGTTCGATAAGTATAGTAAAAAGAAGCAAGATAAACACCGTTTTGGAAACAATATTTAATTTTTTCTCAACATAGTCTCTATTAAGGGTTACACACTTGGTCAGCGAGCTTCCAATTTTTTCATCCCAGCGGAAAAGTACATTTCGTCAAGGTCTGTAAAATACGCATTGACGGCGGCGATGACATCCTTATTCGAAAAGAATTTCTTCCCTCTTATCCAAATGTTCAATTTTGGAAACAAAAAGAAGTCGCATGGAGAATAGGGTGGATTAGGAATCAATTCAAAACCTAATTCGTGCAATTTCGCCATTGCGATGTTTGATTTGTGGGATTGCCTTGGTGAAAAATCACATTTTGGTGCGCCAATCTTAGCAGTTTTGTTTCAGTTCTTTCTAAAGGTCCAATATAATAATACATAGTAGGTTCCTGTTAACTTTTTTCCTTCTACAAGTAATCGACCAGAATGATTCCTGGGGAATCCCCCAAAAAGTGGCCTTCACTTTTCCAGCGGACGAAACGGTCTTCTTTGGCGCACTTTTACCACTCTCTGTCCACTGTTATGACTGCTACGACTCGAGTGTGGTGGACAGATGTTTCATCCCCAGTTACGAACTAATGCAAAAAGTCCTGTGGATTGCTGTTAAACATCACCAAACACTGCGTTGAAGTGTCCTTCCGCCTGAGGTTTTGTCGACAGTAAACAATCGCGACACTCATCGTGCATACAGCTTTTTCATCTGCAATGTAGGTTAGTGTGCACTCATTTTGTTGAGATGGCTACGGTCTCAGGAATATCGCGCACTTTCACTCGGTGGTCTTCCATAACGATATCATGGATTTTTTTAACGATATCCGTAGTTGTGATCTCAACGGGGCTAGCTTCATCTTCTGTGCATGTTCAGACCCGTTTAATCACATTCATTCAGAAATAGTCTTCAATGCTGGTGCCGGAGTCCCCATAAACTTCATCCAACTCCTCTTGGATCTGAGTGGCCGTCCACTTTAAAGAAAAATATTTTATCACTGCACGGAACTCATTCTTTTCCCAATTTTTTGGCAGCTGCTATAATACTCGCTTCAAACTTCAGGAAAACGCAAACAAAATGTTGCATCTGGCTGAAATTTGGCCTGAGCTGGTTCGAAGAGTGACACACGCCATCAGTACCATCACCAAACTTTGCTGTTGGTGAAAATCACAAAAACCGCTGACTTTGCGTTGGTTGTTGGGTTTTTATGACGTAAACAGTGAATTTGGAGATACCAATTATATTTACACCAAGATATAGATATAATTATTTCAATTCAGCAAAAGAAATTAATTAAAATGAGTTCATAGGAGAGATGAGACTGGAGAATCAACTGACAGTTTGACCCTCCCCTGAAGACAATACTGTCAATTGAGTAATATTTGGAGATCAAGATAAGCCCTCTTTGTCTGTAAATTTTCTTTTCGGACAAAACGATTTGGGATTCGTTAGTCCCAATACTTCCGCAAAGTAGAAAATGAAATTTTAGTGCATCAATAACGAGTTTCGATGCTCCTGACTTCAGTATAAACTGTTTTCTGTAACGCTGACTTGAACACGAATTCCTAAACGTCTTATATACAGATTCCTTGCTTTCATCCTCTTGTGAGCAGTTCGTCTGGAAACTTCTAATTTTTAGCATAGTTCATTTCCGGATCTAGTTGTATGACGTGAAATACATGCCAGACGCTAGTACAGCTGAGGTATTGTGGAAATTGAGAAGTTGTACTGGTTGATTTCTTGAATGTTGAAGATGTCCTTGTGGGGCACAGTTAATGCATTGGAGGCCATTTGTTGATTGACTTGATTTATTTTTGAGCTTTATATTATTCTATTTTGGAAAAGCTGAAGTTTTGCATCTTTGTTCAATGTCTCTTGATCAAAAACTACAGCTATTTTCAAACATTTATTTGTTTTTCCAGTAGTTGAAAATAGGACGCGATAGTCATGGCAGGTTAAACTAATAGTTATTTAATTTGATATATCAGTGACATAGCATCCATGTAAGCCCAGAAGCTCGGCATCCTCTGTGGAAGAAAATATTAAGTCCTCGACTGAATAAAATAAATCTGATGTTGAAAACAAATGTTTTGTATGGAAATCTAAGAGGACATCAGTTTCTATTTCTAATGGGCACTTTCATACGCACTTTATCGTAATGTTTGATGATTTCTGCATCTGATTGGTTAGTGGTGTTTATAATACTCAATAAGTACCCCCAATCAGCCTCAATCCAGCTGGTATGCGGAGTTAATCTTTGCGCATGATCTATCAAACTTTGAAGACAACGAGCTGGTTTCTGTCTGCTGCTCTTGGCTACGGAAACCTATGCTCGTTTGCTACATATTTCGTTATTGAGTTGTAGACAATATTTTTTAGCTCATAGCTTTTATCGAAATGTTTGGGTAGCGTAATTTTATCATAAGTGATATTTTGACACAGGAAGAGAAAATTTATTAATTTTAATACTACTTTTGTACTCCAATCACATTACGAACGCTTAAATACGTATCAAATCATCACAGCTAAACACCTTGAAAAAATCATTATTGAAGGTTAGCAGGGCAATTTTTTTTTTAATTTACAGAAATTTATTACGTAGATATGCAATTGAAAAACTCATGTTTCAACACATTTATTTCATATTTGTCTTCTCTCTCTAATTGACCCAAGAAAATTTAATATACGAAACAATTTCCTAGCGAACATTACAAAATCCTTTAAATCACTCAATATTCTTCAACAGGTGTCCCAACTATCTAAAATAAGGTAGGTAAGTTGAATTTTCATCGCAAGGAGCAACGCAACGAGTTATTAGCGATGGTCCGGGATCGATCCCGAAGGGATGGATCCGAGGACAGCACCTCGTAATTTTGTACCACGGTCAGATGACGAAGCCACCCCACTCTCCAAACTTCTACACAACGCCAATGTGAGGACATATGAGCTACAACAGACTTAACGTGCACCAGCCCCACGTACACGACGGTCTTTGGTTGAATCGAGTTTCGAACTCGCAACGCTCGGGTTGTTAATCCGTGACTACAGGGTTGCCGCAGCCCCTCCAAAATAAGGAAACTCACATTGAAAATATATCCTATTGCATCACTTGAATTTTTGACCATTGTACCTTTACTATTCTGTCCGAAAAGTTCCGCCGGCGACTATTTCTGTTCAACCGTAGTAAATGACCAATTTCACCTCATCCGATTCCGAATTCAAAGCAGGGCCATACATCAAGGTAACCGATCGAGTCCGATTGTGTAACGAATCTTTAAACACATTCTTTAAGTTTCGAAACGGCCGGACATTTACATAACAAGCAATCATTTCCGTGCTTTTCGAAAAATTCTATCACACATTTCCCACGTCGGGGACACCGTTCCCCGCAGACTTTCGCTGCAGCAGCAGCATTGTCCAGCAATTACCTGCGGCCATAAAACACAGCTTGCCTACTTTCCAGCGATTTGCATTTCTTTAACTTTTTTACGGTCCTCTAACTGTCGAGTTCAACGGTCTGGCGGGATTCAGTGTCGCTACATGTTGGGATTCGCTCGCGGTCACTTCGCGAGGACAGAGGGATGAATTACGGTTCCTCTTCCTAATTTCCGAGACTGCTTGTTTGAACATCGCGGAACGTCACTGTGTCAATTTGCGGCGCTCTTTTTGGCCTGAAACTGTGCAATCTGTAGCCGAGTAACAAGCGTTTCTTTTCTGGCATTGTAACGATGGATTGTGATCCATAAAACAGGACACTGAGCATAGAATATTCATCTTGCGAGGGATTGTGCATTATTTTAAAAATAAAATCTAGGTCGCGTTGCCGCTTACCAATTGTCCTTGTGTGGTAATTTAATAGTTAACTTGATGCATCAATCTCCAGAACACGAGGAATGCCTTTTATAGTTAAACGTCATCTAATGTTTTATGAAGAAATTGTTCTTTGTTTTGTATGACTCTCGGTCGTTAAGGACTGTTTAGTCTAACTCGACACATTTCGATTCATCTTTATTCATTCGTCCAAAGCAATTTTTCTCTCTTTGAGTATTCAAATACGAGATTATTTTTGTTGTGCGAAATTAATTTTTAAAAAATTATCACAAATATTTACTACGAAAGACGCGTGAATTGTACCAATAAATTGTTCGTTATTAACATTTTATGATCCAATAGGAAAGAAAACATACCCAGACAATTTCGTATTAAGTATTATAAGGAAATATGGGACTAGACACTTTTCAAAAATATAGTTGATTTTAGCTGGTTCCGATTCTCGAATTCATTTTCCTAAACCGGAATTCATGTTTCTAAAACTTGTGTATGAGGCATTTATGAGAAAAAATTAAAGGATACTTTGAGCAATTATAGGCGATTATTTTAGAACAATTTAAGAACAGCTTTTCCAAAGCTCTTGAAAGCCGCGGTAGTCCAGTTGAGTCGCAAATTAGCAATCGAAGGGTTGCGAGTTCGGAAATTGATCCAACCGATGACTATCGTGTACGTGGGGGATGGTGCATGTCAAATCTGTAGTGACCTCAAACGTCCTCACGTTGGTGTTGTGTGAAAATTTGGAGAGTGGAATGCCAGCTCAGATGTTGATCTCGTCATCTGACCGTAGTTCAAAATTACAAGGTGCGGTCCTCGGATCTTTCTCTTCTTATTGATCGCGGACCGTCGCCAATAGCCCGTTGTGTTGCTCCAGTGCGTGGACGCAAATAGATGAAGAAATCGGAAGTATAGGCATAATGCGGTTCCGGTGAGAAGGCAAAGGACCTTGAATAAATTCATTTCTAGAAAGGTGGTAAGCTCGTCGGTGAGAAAGGGCTTCTGTACGCAAAAACATGAGTAGCGAATGCATGAGTGATTAGTTGTTTCTCGAACTCGTGAACAGGGTTTTCGATTCCTGCACCGATCAGTAAAAGTCGGAATCCACGATTGACATGTAAATTGTGGGAATGCATTCTTAACGTTTAGCCTGACCCCTAATTTAACAAGACTCGTTCAAAAACTACGTAGCTCAAATACTAAATCGCAAGAGGTGAACAATAATTCTTCATGGCATTTGATGCGTTAAAATAAGTGAAATTATCACATCAACTTTAAAATACCACTTGATCACCTGCAAGTAAAATTATCTTTTTCAATCTTATAATTTTTGTCCTTTGCACATTAAAATAACTCTAGGAATTAATCTAATGGTCTAGAGGCTAAACAATCGACATTTGTCAACATTTACTTTATATGTCCATCAACCTGTTTTTTTGCAAAATTTTTAACGGAGAAAAAGATTAAATATTTATCTAAAAGCGATTCTCTTTTATTGTATTGTTATTTTATTAGAATTCAAAGAAATTCTTATTTTTATACATCGTTTCTTGGGCCGCCGTGGCTCAGTGGGTTTCTCATTGCGCTAGCAACCTGCGAGTTATAAGTGGCGTAGGTTCACTTCCTGTTACTTACCCTGGGTGCATTTCTCTTTTCTGTGTCAGTAAAATTTTCCTTGATATGTATGTCCATTACTTGATACTGGATGTATTGTATTTAGCACAGCTTGGCAGAATTTGGCTCTTGCACCATAAAAACCAACCTACTAATATTATTTCGTTTCTTTTCTTATTAAAATGCAATACCTCAAGTCATAATCATTTTTCAAGTCGGTGCTTCAGTCGTTTTGTTTTGGATTATGATTTGTTTTCTCGATATATGGTCCCTTTTTTGCTAGACGAGAACTTACTGATTAAATAGGATTCAAAACCACTAAGAAAATCCATGATGAGACCAGGATTCGAACCTAGATCTTGTTGAAACGAAGGACAGAGCACTAACCTCTCGGTTGCGAAGCCATCAAGGATCTCAAAGAACGACATTGCGTTCCAACCAAATGCGATGACTTGTTTCTCAGATTTAATGTTCATGAATATTCCATTATTTTTTATCAATATGTCTAGGGGTTGGTCGGTGGGTAGGAAGTGGAAGTTACGTCGCACTAGAGTAACACAATGGGCAATTGGAGACGGTCCGGGATCAATTCCGAAGGGATATATCCGAAAACAACACCTGGTACTTCTGAACCAGTCAGACAACGAGGTCAACACATGAGCCCCGATACCCTAACTTCCACATCGCGTCAAAGCGAAGGCATTTAAGACCACGAGAAATTTAACGTGCATTAGCCCTCACGTACATGGCATACTTTGATTGAATCGAGTTTAATCCGCGACTTTAGCAGCTGGATTGCAGCGGCCGCAATTCTTTGGAGATCCGTGAAACAATGGAATAAAGGTCCCCATTGACAGAAAATATGAAAAGTTTAAAAATGATCAAAGTTAATTCGCGAAGCTTTCTGGAGTCGGAGAAAACGGCGTCGTAAATCATCGCCGTTGAGCGTCGCAAGCGGAGGCATGTCGCCGTCACTCAGCCTCCTGTCAGCGGCGGTTCCCGCGGCGGCGGATCGGATGTCGCGCCGCGATTGATGCAAAGTGACGGTTTCACAGGCCACGGATCCGGCTGACAGTCCGGCTGTCAGGAGGCATCGGTTACTCAAGATGTGATCCCCAGGATCTCCTGGGGAATCGAACGTTTCTTACTCTCTCCCCTTCCTGATTTCTGGGATGGAAAAACTGGGGGACCAGCCCCAAAGCAACTCGGTTGGTGAGATCGGAAAGCGAGGGAGAATCGGTGAGAGATGGATTTTTAGTGCAAACAAGTCGGACGGCATGCGAATATTTTACTTCCTGTAACAGATCTGGTCGAGCGGTGCACACTACATTTTACTGTGGTGAGCACAGAGATAAATGCAATCTTGTCATGAATAATTTATATATATATATATATATATATATATATATATATATATATATATATATATATATATATATATATATATATATATATATATAATAAGTAAAACTACCCTAAGAAAAGAATAGATTTCCCCGAGAAACAAGATGAAATAAAATATGTAAATGTTAAGTGAGCCTGCCTACTTTTTCAAGGGGAGCAAGGCCAGGTTATCACTTGAAAATGCAATGCTTTGAGTTTTTTCTGTACTTATGTGAGGCTAGGCCGAAGAGATCAACATAAGTTACCCCCCGAAAACTCAAAGTACTACCAGAGAGAAAAAAATCATAAAAATAATACCTGTTACAAAGGTTAGGAATCAATAGAACAGCCAAAGTAATACCTATGATTATGATTTATGATTTTTTTTCTCTCTGGTAGTACTTTGAGTTTTCGGGGGGTAACTTATGTTGATCTCTTCGGCCTAGCCTCACATAAGTACAGAAAAAACTCAAAGCATCGCATTTTCAAGTGATAACCTGGCCTTGAAAAAGTAGGCAGGCTCACTTAACATTTACATATTTTATTTCATCTTGTTTCTCGGGGAAATCTATTCTATTCTTAGGGTAGTTTTACTTATTATTTCCCTTTATTTGTTCTCTGCGGCTTTCAGCGCTGTTCATCTAAAGGGTCAATATTATTGTTGTTACTTTGCTCTAAATTTTTGTTCTTATTTGTTCTTGTTACTATTTGCATTTTGTTTTTGTTTTTATTTGGTTTCTCCTTTTTGATTTGTGGTGATGGTATATATATATATATATATATATATATATATATATATGTGTGTGTGTATATATATATATATATATATATATATATATATATATATATATATATATATATATATATATATATATATATATATATACACAGTGCCTTATTTACATAGATTGTATAGACAGCGTACCATCTACTCCGAACCTCCGTTCTCTCTGCCTGTCGACTCTATCCAATCCTGTATACTCCTTTTCTATTTATCATGTTTTAATTGCCTGTCTCGTCTTTAATCATCAACATCTAAAATTTTTTAGAACTACAATTTTGAATCTGCAAGACTTGGTTGGAGAAAATCCCCATTCAAGCGTTTTTGCACTTTTACATGCTGATGGTTTTAAATCTTATTTAATTATTTTTTCTATTCCAATTTAAAGTGACACACGTTAGTTTATTTTTTCAAATTCTTTTAGAATTCACTTTTTCAAATGTCACTTTCAAAATTTCATGTATGTAAATTCAGCTCATATACGTCTATCTCAATTGTTAATTTCTCATTTTTAGTCTTTAGCATAGTGCTACTATTTATGGCTTAATTTTACAATCCTGCTTCTGACGCAGCTTGTTCTGTTTAGGAACTTGCACCATAAAATTAAAAATCTAAAATTCATCCAAATCCATTCCAAATTTGTTCAATTCGATCAATGAATTTAATGATATATTAAAATGTGGGAGGGTTGCTGTAAAGTTTTCTATAAAGCTAAATCCAGGGCGTTAGTGTTTTGGTTACCTTTTTTGAAACTTGTATCGTCACTTGACATCTTACTAGAATGTTTCTTCATTATGTTGCTTGTATAAAAATAATAACTGCCAATCATCGCCAAAACATCGATAGATTGAATTAATTTTTAACTCAAAGTATTTTTCTTTTCAAATAGTTCCTTTGGGTTTACTCTGAAAAACCTCTCATTGTGTTTTGAAAGTCTAGGTTTCAGTTTAGGCTAAAAATAAACTCGCCAAAAGTACTTATTCGTACTTTCGGTGAGTTGTTTTAATCATCGAATAACAACCAGGAAATACAATAAGTAAAAGGAATACAAAGCTTCATATTTATTTCATGATGCCGACGATATAAATTTCTTGGCCTAAATAACGAGCTTTTAACTGTTCTTGATATTATTAGACGTTTGTTGGATAAACCTGTTTCCTGTTCCAGTAGCGTAGGCAATATGCGAACTCAGGCTTAATTGTATTTATCATGCTCATTTTCTATCTTTAGCACTCTATCACCTGATCTCTTATAAACTTGAATTTTAAATCGTCCCTCAAAGCTTTGAACATTTACACACGCTTTTCACGAATTCTTTTGAATTGGTTCACTGGCACAGTTTCTTCTCTGTACAATCAATACACAAGCAGAATTTATTTGCTTTCACATCTGAATTACGAATAAACTTGTTAATTTATTACACACTTAACCTCAATAATGAATTATTGATGCTTACTTATTATAAATTTATTTTTCTAGAAAGACCTCAGAGCCCTCATAGTGGATTCTTTAGTACCATAGTATCGAGGCACGGGAAAAATGAAAAGTATTTTTGTATTACAATGTGTCATCTGTTTCCTAACTTTTCAAATTTATAAATATTTTCATTGTATTTATAAAAGTTTGAACACGTATGGAAAGGAAGATAAATTCATACATCAGTACAAGATAAACATTGAGAACTTACAGGAACGTTCTTGAGTGATCTGCTGGGTGTGCATTTACACATAATCAGGAATAAAATAGGGGCGGTCACACACGAAACGTACAGCAAATGAAAAGAAATGCGGTCGTAAGATGAGATTAGCATCAGGTGTTTTAAACTAATGTTTTTTAATTAGGTTTGAAAACCCCACAACTTTTTACAAGTTAATGAAAATTTCGAATAAATATGTCAATCATTACATATCTTCAACTTTTGAAAACATTGAAGGTCTCTCTTTGAACTTTGCCATTTTCCGAAACGTTTTTCATGAAATGTTCATAAATTGAGTATATTGACAAATGAAAATTACAGCAATTTATTGGTATACGTTACGTATATTCAGCTTTATTTACTAGATAAAAAGTATAAATGAAACGACGAGTATTTTCTAAATGATATCCTCATAATAAGTTGAAAATATTCTGTGTTTGCGGTTTCATCAAATCGTAATAAAGAAGTTTATTTTCAAGCAAACACACCCAATTGCATTTTGGATGAATTCTGCATTCTGTCTTTCTCTTGAAAAAAGAATCACACAATGGAGAAATAATTGCCGAGTCTATGCAACTCCTATAAGTTGGCTTAACTGCGATATGCATATTCGATCAAGGAAAGCTCTTTTACAGCTTAGTAGAAGGAAGTAATGGCCAGCTACAATTGTTTTAAATTGTGTTAGTTGCTTCCATGTAACATCCACTTTTTTAATAAGTACCTTCTGTTCAAAATCCTTAATTGGTGAGATTATTTTTGAACTTTGTGGTTTGTTTTATCACTACGATAAAAACCAACCACTCATCATCGTTTAATCGCTATCGTATCGTTACGTAGTTAAATCGTTTTTGTTACAAGACTAGTATCAATAGATTCTTTTCAAGATTTGATTTTTAAGAAATAACTTTTTCTTTGATATATTTCGGTCAAATTTAGATTTTATTTTTTATGTTGATAGTATGACTGTATTTTTCAAGACGCTTGCTTAACTTTTATGCATATATGTTAATTCAAAAAGTTATTTCCATTTTCTTTCATTTATTTTATTTACTTTCAGATTTTATTTAATTAAAAAGAATTACGCATTTTATGAAAGTGTATAGAAATCAAGAGTTTACGGAAATTTAATTGTCTGTAATTTAGAAGGAAATGAATGAATAGCACAGATCTAATTACTCGCAATTATTCTACAATTTAATTACTTGTTAAATCGAAATGCTATTGATGTGCTCGAAATGAAATATAATTATTGACAATGAATTACAAGCAAATGAAATTTTTTAACAATTTAAATTTTGTGCAATAAATGTAAAAGTTCTTACCAAAATTTCAACACGTAAATTAGAAGATTAGAGTCAGAAAACGTTATACTTACAGGAGATCTGTTTAAAACGATATCTACGTGGAAGAATGGTGTCACAAGTAGTCTGTCTAAAAGTCGTATAGACATCGCATTTCGTAATATCTATAGCTACTTCATAATTCAATGTACTAAATAACATCACCCAGTTCTATCTCACTTCTCTGGATCCTTTTGTTGCCACTCTTTTCAATTTTCAACTATTGATGATTTCTGTACCACGTAACGCTAAATAAAACAGATTCTGCGATTAAAAATCCATGAATAATTTGACATTAAAACCTAATTTTAAATTGAAATATTTATGACCCCAAAATAGATGTAGATGAGCATCGCAATTTAATTTTATTATAAAAATAAAATAATTTAAAAATACAAAATTGAATAATCTGTATTTTACTTTTATTTCTCTTCGCACTTTTCAAATATTTTAAAACAATAAATAAGTAATCATTTGCTAGCTTTTTTCTTCATGCCTATTTCAAAAGCTAATTTTGTTGTGACGTATTATATTATTGTGTCAACATTCTCAATAATTTTATAACAGATCTATGTACATATTATTCTGCAGTAAATTCCCTCATTTCATAAAGAAATTTTTTTTATGATCACACAGTGAGTAAAAGTAAAACCGGATAGCAGAGTGGAACGGATTAAAACAGTTGTAAATTTAGAACAAATAAGAATATTCAAAAATGTTATACTCTAAATTAAATGTCATTTACTGCACTTTTTAATGATAACACATTCACAGTTTTATAACAATTTTTTTTCAATAGAAACAAAAAAATGAAGAAAATAATACATATTTTATGCCAAAATGAAAACCGGGTATTTTTAAATACAGAAAGCTTAACTCATTTCATTTTTAGCGCACTTGGAATGCATTCTCTAACATTGTTTTACAAATAAAATTCGTCTAGGCATTTATTCGACTAATTTTTACGATTGATGGTACAATTTGGATCACACTTCCATTAAAGCTAATTGCTTAAATTAGTTGGGCTAGAAATGTGATGCTCTCGAAATGTTTGCTCCAAATAGTTCCATAAATTGTGCATTGCATTAGCGTCTGAGCTTTTTTTATGTACTCCTTTCACATCAGATAAACAGACATCTCATAATTCAAGCTTCATATATGTGCTTAAGATTGTTGTCTTGATAAAAGTAGATGTCGCTTTCAATCACGATTTTTGTTTTGCATTTCTTTTTTATTTCTCTTCATAATGTTAAGATAAACATAAGGATCCACATCTCTTCCCCTAAAATGTAGTTTGTTCTTGCTTAATATACCATCAACTATGAAACAGATACCTAAATTCTTACAATGCTTCTATCATGATTTACAATGGTTTCCGAATTCTCTGATAATCTTCCTCTTACTTGAGACTTCTTCAGACTAAATTTTCTGGTAGATCTAGATACGTCAATTTTAATCTTATTGCAAAAAACTGCTACAAAATGAAAAATCGGTTTCTTAATTCATTTTTATTAACACTAAGCGTTCTTGTACTCTTTTGGGGGGAACTATTTCAACATTCAGTCTGTTTTCAACATTCTGAGTGGTAAAACACTGCTTGCTATTCCTATGACCTTAAAATGTTTGCCGGATCGAATTGTTGCAAGTCCTTAAAGAGAATAATAAATTTGCTACAGCTCAGTAGTGCAGTCAAGATTTCAGTTCAAAGGAGACCAAAGTTAGAGATTCAACTTCTAAACTTCGAATAAAGGTCCGAGTCTTTTATTTTTAAAGTTTCGTTAGACGTCTTTTTACTTTTCTATGCATTTATAAAAATCGAATTTGAAAGGTATAAAAAATAAGAAACCAACACTTTTCTAGAGTGTCTCGGACCTCCTGAGACCACCTCTAGCTACGCCACTGACAACAGCTATTTTCACCACTTTATATTGACCCTCTACGTTCATTTCAAATTATGAATTGTTCGTGTTTAAAAATAACTAAATAGTTGGAAAATCCAAATCATATGTAGACACTAAAAGTGAAAAACGTACAGATATTAAGATTGGATATTTTTACTTGAAAACAAAAAATAATTTGCTTTGAGAATTCTGTGAGAAAAAGAAGGAAAACGCTTATTTGCTTTGAGAATTCTGCAAGAAAAAGAAGGAGAACACTTATTTGAAAACTAGTAAAATTGCTGATTGTAATAGTTTTCATGTCAAATTTAAAAATAATCAACCCAACAATCATATGGAAATCGAAGAATCATCTTGTAAAATTCTTGATACTTCTGTCAAAATTTGCTGACTGTGATATTCATAAAACCAACCAAACATGAACTCTGAGATTACTTCGTTTCAGATATTTAAAGTATTTTAAGTTTTTCGTACATGATGCAACTATGCCAGTATTTATACCAGTATTCCATTATGTTTCACTATAGATCTCAAAAATAGTTTCGAAAAGTAAGTAAAATTGTTATAGAAGAAAAATATTTCACACTCAGAATGTCTATTGCGAGGTCCTATGAAGATGAATAGCAAACGTTGAAAATTGATTTCCATGAGGAAATATTTTAAAAACTTACTTAAGAGCAGAACATTATATGCCATTTATTTCCTTACTTGAGTACTAGATACTGTATATTTATATAATTTCTATATTCCTTATAGAAATCGACGTCTATTTGATTTGTGTGTTGTGTTTTCAGTCTTTTTTAGTTAAGAAATACTACCTAGTCATAGAAAGGGGTATGCTAGTCATCCTGGGGTATGCTAGTGTCCTTTTTCATTTGGTTGTCCTTTTAATTTCCAGAAATTCCGCTATGGTTTGGGATCCACTGGTACGCAACATTCCAGCCTGCTTCCATAATGTTATTTACCAGTTTGCGACTCTAAAGTTATCGCTAAAGTCAGCACTACTCAAGGCTAATGTTGCAGCCTTAGTTTAGTGAACTTATACACTACTATAAAAATTAACTTACAATACAGTAATATACAGGGTGTCCCAAAAAGGTTGTACCGCAATTTATCTTTTTACCATTTGGAGATAGGTAGGCAATGTAAATTGCAAAAGTACACCAAATAAGGTAAGTAATTAAGATATGTGAATAAAATTATCACGTGATAACAATTTAAGCGGATATAGTTTTTAATTTTTATACGACCCCTCTAGATAAAAATCCGAGATAGCAGAAATGTTCCTTACCCGCATCCCTATCGTTAGCAGAAAACTGCATTTCTGTAGGTTGAACAGTAACGGAGGCATAATGACGCAAAAAAGTTGACTTATATCGCTTGTGCACAGCTGTTCAAGCAGTCAGATTAGGGACCGTATACATAATGCTAAAAAGCATTTTTTTTCGGTCAGAAAGTGCAACATTGTGCAAAGTAATGTAGTATTGCAACTGCAGATGAAAATCGCAAGGAATAAAAATATTGTAGAAAAAAATGGTTTAAATAAAAATAAAAGGAAATTTACAACGCATGTTCAAAATGTTTTCCATCTCCAGCAATACAGAACTTCGCTCTTCATTTTTGGCCATCGTTCTAAATTAGATACGGGCCTCTTAAAATGAAAACTCTTGTATCTCCGTTACTATTCAACCTACAGAAATATGGTTTTTACTAACGATAGGGATACAGGTAAGGAACATTTTTGATATCTCGGTTTTTTATCTAGAGGGGTTGTATACAAATTAAAAACTGTATTCGCTTAAATTGTTATCACGTGATAATTTTATTCACATATCTTAATTACTTACCTTATTTGGTTCACTTTTGCAATTTACATTGCCTACCTATCTCCAAACGGTAAAAAGATAAATTGCGGAACAACCTTTTTGGGACACCCTGTATAGCAGAGTATTTCCACCATGAAATACTATTTAGAAGACAGAGTTGCGCTGTCTTTCTCACGTCTTATTAAAGCGTCAACGAGGAAAACATCTTTTTTATTTTATCAGAGTTCACTGCATTCTTATTAAAGCGAATTCATTTCCTCGTCCAAGTTAAATCGCCAGTAACTCTCGCCTGATTTGGACCCATTCCCTTTTCTTCTAATGCACCTACCACCCTTTTAACCCGTCGAGAGAAGACGCCGACCGAGTTTAGCTAATGCTATGCGCTTCCTCACTCCTTGAGCGTGAAAACAAGCGAGAAGCGGAGGTGTGTATCCGGTGTCATAGCCGCCATGCCGCGTAATCGCATTCGCTCAGGGAGACGCTAATGGCGAGGCTAACGAATGCATTAGAGATGGGGGAGAGGATTACACTTCTGGGCTTTGTCTTGTCTGCTTTTATTGGAGCAGACACTCGGTCATAATCTACGCAGGAAGCGAAGTTTTTTGCTGTTGTTTACCACGAACTAGTGCTGATGTTTCTTTGAATAACTGTGATAAAAGCTATAGGATCGGTTGCTTAAGAAAGGGTACATTGCAGCTTTTATTAAACGAGGTTAAACGTTATATATTACTTTTAACCCTCTAAGGGGCTCATACGCACAGATCTGTTCTGTAACCTGCAGTCTTCCTTGCATGATTTACAACCTGTCGAGACCATCCTGATCGATAGAATATTTCCTAGGCTTCTTCCAACAAATAGATGTGATTATTGAACTATTATTGTGTTGTGGGGGAAACAATACTACACAGCATTGAAATATCGTGACTCTCGGTGGGTTAGTTAAAAAGTGTGAGTTTCTTTTCGAGGGTTGGTTGGTTTTATGTCTCAAGGGCTATATTTGGCCAAGCGTCAAGTAAATGGACATACACGCAAGAAAAGCTTTACTGATACAGAAGAGAGAAATACACCCAGGGAGGAATCGAACATTCATGTCCTGGGATTGATACTAGTCAAAGAATATGGCAACTCGTTATTCTGATACGTAAGGTTGGATCTTATAGTAATATCTATTTATCTTGCACTTTGATGATAATTGTAACACTATATGTGTGTTTGTGCAGTTCTTTTCACATCCATATATACGTTACCAGAGAGAGTGACGCTTCTTCAAGGGTACTTTTACTATGTTTATTTACATAACATTAATAAGTATATTTACAGTTCAATATCTTGGCCTATGCCAGCGAAAGGACCCTCGAACCTGCGTCCTCCTCTGTCTCCGCTAGTCTAGTCTCTTTCTTCACCCTTCCCGTTCTCCCTACTCGGATGAAGGTCCAAGGAAACCTCCCCAAATGTCCCTCGAGGATCCAATGGTTCCTTCCGACCAACATTCCTCAGTGTGTTGGCCGGAGAACTTGATAATAATTTTGCTGCGAAGTTTGTTTTTCCCTCACTTGTTTTATCTCGTAGTTTGTTTCATTAAAATTTATAATCGTTTATATTGTAAAGATCTTCATTCGCGTTTGAACTTCAACACAGTTCTTCATTCTCGTGTATTAACTAATAGTCCAATAACATTCAATTTCTCATTAGTCATCAATTTTTATCTCATTTTTTTCTTCTGTTTGTGACAGGGTACCTCAATGCAAATAAGCAAACCATCGGAAGATGATGATTTTACTTCCGGTTGGGTTAACCTTAAAATATAGGTACTGTCACTTTCGGAATAAGTACAAGAAACACATTCCTCTTCTAAAACATTAGCGCCAATCTACATTTAGATTTACAGCTAAAGCCTCTCATTGGTAAACCAGTTATTTATTCAAAAATGACGATTTATCTAACAAAAGTTAAGATGTCAACTTTATATACACTGCTGGCCATCGTAAATGCAACACCCTGAAGGAAGCATGCAAATAATATGAAATTTACAACATGCATTAGCGGAGGTGAGATATGCAAATGATTAGAATTTCAGCGCAGACGCACATCACGCGCGCCTGTGGCGCCACTTCAAAGCGCTATTTAAGGCTTGGAGATTTCGACGATTTCAAGTACGGCAATTGTGTTTTTCTTGTGGTTTTTTCAAAAAAAACGATCAATTATGCCTCGTAGAAAACAGCGATCATCTTTTGATCAAGTATCCGAGTTCGACAGAGGAAGGATAGTGGCCTACCGAGATTGTGGATTATCTTTCAGGGAAATCGGTAGTCGTGTTGGACGAAACCAAACAACTGTAATGCGGATATGTGATCGTTGGATGCAGGAGGGAACGACGGACCGACGTGTTCGATCGCATCCACCTCAGTGCACCACTTCACGTGATGACAGGCATATTGTGCGTATGGCAGTGACGGATCGCTCAGCCACATCACGAACCATAGCACAGCACATTCAGTCTGTACCGCATCATCCAGTGTCTGCGCGTACCATTCGACGCCGTTTACAGCAGAGTGGTCTGTCCGCAAGACGTCCATTGCTTCGTCTACCCTTGACGCAGAACCACAGACGTTTCCGCCGCCAATGGTGCGATGAAAGAAGGATGTGGACGGCAGAATGGAATGAAATTGTCTTTACTGACGAGTCACGCTTCTGTCTGCAACACCACGATGGTCGGATTCTAGTCTGGTCCTGCACCGGGTATTATGGTATGGGGCGGTATTGGATATCACTCTCGCACTCCTCTAGTACGCATTGCCGGTACTTTAAACAGTCAGCGCTACATCTCCGAGGTGTTGGAGCCAGTTGTCCTTCCTTACCTTCAGGGCTTGCCCACAGCCATATTTCAACAGGATAATGCGCGACCACACGTGGCACACATTGTCCAATGGTTCTTCGTCAATCGCCAGATTGAATTGCTTCCCTGGCCAGCTCGCTCTCCGGATCTTTCGCCGATAGAAAACATGTGGTCCATGGTTGCTCAACGATTGACCCAGAATACATCCCCAGCTGCCACACCAGATCAACTTTGGCAACGTGTGGAAGCTGCTTGGTCTGCTGTACCCCAAGAACACATCCAAAGTCTCTTTGAATCAATGCCGAGGCGTGTGGCAGCGGTGATCTCCAACAATGGCGGCTACTCTGGCTACTGATTTTGGCAGGAACCACACTTCACAGAAGTCTATAAATTTAATCATTTGATACTTGGTCAACATGTTATCTACAAAATAAATTTTGTTGTGATATCTCTTGTCTTTCTTGGTGTTGCAATTTGGGTGGCCAGCAGTGTAGAAATCTTAACGAAGTTGTGCTGGTTGGGTAGGTTGAGTTTTATGGCGAAAGGGTCATATTTGGCCAAGCTGTGCCAAACAACGTGAAGTATATGGACATTCACAAAAGAAACGTTTCACTGACACAGAAGAGAGAAATGCACCCAGTGAGGAATCGAATCCGCGACGGCTACAACTCGCCGGTAGGCAAACCCACTGTATTTCTGACAAAGTTGGAAGTACATGCATATTAACAATTATTTTTCATAAAAATGTCAATTAACCTGATATGATGAATTACCAGATTACTTCCGTTATCTCTTAATTTTACTACAATATAATATTTAATGACAAAATGTATCTATTTTTTTCAATTCACTAGATTATCCATTCATTACGAACCTAAGATGACGCAGGAGTCCGAAAGACACGATACCACCGACAAAAACTACTTTTATAAAACAAAACGACTTGCAATTACTTCCCAAATTGAGTTTTCAAACACTCCACCAAAAAAAGATTCATTCACTATCCTTTTAATAAGACAGAAAAGAAAATCCCAAACTAATTCGTGAACTAGCTTCCACCCCTCCAAGCTCCATCTGCCCTCACCGATTCAACCACAGCGACAGAAAACCCGAATTAAATATGAATAACAAAACCATTCTAACAAGGGACGTGTGTCCGGACTAATTTAACTTTCGTAGCCGTTAAACACCCATCACGCTAATCACCCCGAAGAGGCACGATAGGACGAGCCAGGAGCACAACCCCCAACAAACTACAAATGGCTCCGATTCCGCCAAGCCGGGAGTTAAATGAGCGAGCGTGCCAAGTGCGGAATCAGAATAATAACACAACGCGGGCGAAATATAATGTTCTCGTCTATCCCGCAGCGGCGAGAATTAAAAGTAAAATACAAAGAAGGGGCCGGGGAGGAGAAGAAGAAAAAAAGGTGGTGTGCGGACCGTCGTGTATTAGAGTTACAGTAATGGTTGTAATAAATAATTCATTATTGTCTGTGGTGACGCGTGTCTGCTGGTTTCTGAGACGCATCGTGCGGTCCTGCACGCAACGGGCACGCCGCTGTGTTTTATTTATACCGATTGTGCGAAGAAATGGTGGTCACTTTTGATCACAGGTGATGGAAGTTTTAGAAGTGTCGCCGATGAAGTTTGAAAAACGATAAATTTTCCAAGTCTTGGAAAGAAAATATGTAAATTGATTGGTTTCGTTCGTAATTATGCGGAATTTTAATATTTATGGGTATCATGTTAACCCTATAAGTGGTTTCGACGAGATATATCGAACATCAAAATATGATCAATTTTACGGACTCCTTTGTCATAATGCTTTCGACGAATGAAATCTTTTGCGTGTGTGATGTAAGTAAGACGTCATTACACTCTTAGCAAATCAATGATGTAGCCATTTACGCTCGTTTCTTACCAATCTGTAGGGTGTTCTGTACAATCAAGTTAACGTGATCCTGAATATAAGTATATCGCAAATTAGTGATTTTTAAATTTCTGATACTTGCCATATCCAAATAATCCTATCCTAAATAAGCATCCTATTACAACTTTCAGTACCGCAGGTTCGATTCCTCTCAGGATGTATTTCTTTCTTGTGTCCGTAAAACATTCCTTGTGCTTGAATGTCCATTTACTTCACGTTGCTTGCCACAGCATGGCAAAATATGGCCTTGAAAACATACCCAATCAACAACTTACACCGGCACGCATACCGATACCATATTTTTATTGCGTTGGTTGGGTTTTATGGCGCAAAGGCCATATTTGACCAAGCTGGGCCAATCAAAAGACAACGTCAAGTAGTTAACGTATGCATAAGAAAAGTCTTATTGACACAGAATAGAAAAATATACCCAGGTTACGTTGCAGAAATTTGAACCTGTTCCGCTTACAACTTGCAGAATGCTTGAGCAGTGGGAAAACTACTGAATTACCATATTGGGATATTACCCGTTTGGATAAATTATGAATAACCTGAATTACATACCTTATTTTTATCGAGGCTCACATACAGCCCTGTGAAGTCTCGTTCTCTTAGCATATAATATGATATAATACCCACTCCATAATATCTAAATACCACAAATGTTTGTTTTAGGCTTGTTACTTGTACTGTGTCTTGCTCTTTGGGGTTGATTAGGTTGACTTGTCACTTTACATTCACTTTTAGCTACACAAGATATAGTTAGACCGGAATCTACTGCTAATATAAAATGGATTCCGAACCACTAAGAACATTCATGCCATGACCGGGATTCAAACCCAGGGTCTGTTGAATTGAGGATCAAAACTCTATCCACTTGGTCTACCATGTATCAATTGAATCTTCCCATGAAGAGATAGCGCGAGTTTGCAATTTTCAGGAGCAATGGAAAATTCACAATGTCTTACTCGATTATTTCTTAAAGAAAAAATTATTTTTATTATATTTCGGAACAAGAGTACATATATTATTTCGTTGTATGGGAACATGAGTTTACATTGTTTACTATGTACAAGACTCTTATATTGTAAAGAGAAATATACAAGCGATTCAGTAGTATTCAATGATCCAGTCGTGTGAAACGTAAAAATGGTTTGGACATGTCTGCTTGAAGAAATTATTTAAAAATTTATTATAGATTTCCTCTATCTTTCTCTTTTCAAAATATTTCAAGAAATCTAAAGTATAATTGCAATTTGTATTGTATAAAATGATTAAAGCATCATAAAAACATTGAAAGTTCATCTCTGAGACTTCCGCTGAAGTAAAATGGGAATGAGATTGATATCAAACCTCATTGTATCAAAAACTTTTATGAATATGCATTTAAATTTGCTCAAAATTTATTTCATAACAATTATTATTTACGAAGATATTATTGCTTTTAAGTATTTTTTTAACCTCCTGTAGCTTGAGATTTCCTGTGAACGAAAAAGGTTGGTTGGTTTGGTTTAATGGCGCTAGGTTCAACAATTGACAAGTTCAAATAAAATTCACACAGCAGTTGATTCTTAAAATATAGAAAAACAACTAGATCAAAAAGTAGATTTAAAATACATAAATAAAAAACATGTAGAAAATAAAACATTTTTTCAAAAAGTAATAGGAAGCTTTTGAAAACATGTCATCAATGTAAAAAAAATTCAAATGCATGTAAAATGGATGCAAAATATAAATGGGACACAGTTTAAGGGATAAATTAAGTGCAGGATAATAGACAAAAAAAGGAATATTTTCATTGTATAACCCTTTAGCATCAATGTTCTGTAACTGCTAATTATCACTATGTACTAAGTATAGAAAGTGAAAACTTAACAAGCTTATTAATGCGATTTTTAAGTCACGAAAATTACCGATTATAAATTTGCTAAATAAGTATCATAAGGTAAAGAAATGTAAATAATATCTGCATAAAAAGCAAGATACCTAAGTCAAATTATGAGAATGAGCTCTTTTGATTGCCTGTGAGAGTTAATGTGAAACAAAACCAGTTAGAACGAGGCCAACAAAATTTCAATTAATCTATTAAGTACTTCTCCGCATTGTTAATTGAATGTAGGTTAAAAAAAGGTATGAAATGTAATTAATACAAATGAAATTAATTTGTTCAATAAACACACCGAAACGCGCTTTTTCAAGAGCCTCGGCACTTTATCCTATTAATAGCCCGTCTTGAAAGAGAACGAAGCAAAAAATTAGCACTTGATAACAGGTAATTGAACACGCCGTGTTCCATTACGCTAAAAACACTAAAGAAACCAATTAACAAAGTAATACTTAGAGTAAGATAAGGCATTGTGCTCCCTTACGTAGGACTTATAAAAAAATAAAGAATTAACAATGATGCGATCACTTATGCGCGACACCCGACCGAAAGTGAAATTAAACTGCGCAACGGGCCGTAACCGTGCACTTCAGTTCAGTTCCACTCCATGATTTCATCGCTGGCTGCTTTCGTGTACGCCGGAACACAATTGGCAGGCGCGTTAATTATCCGCCTAATAGGTACTTAATAAATCCCAATAACAGCAGCTTTATGGTATTGACTTCTTTTTATTCTAACTCGATATGACCCGTTGCTTAATAATCGATTTTTTGTCGATTTCTATTGGAAAGGGGCTGGCGGGTAGCATATGGTTCGGCCCCCAGCCTATCCAATGTCGTTATTGCAATTGTTTTCGGCGGGGAGGGTACAGGAACAGGTGGTGTTGATGAGTTCGGGTACAAATAATAGGTGGTCACGCAAGTCTGGGGCATAAATGAATAGACATCGCCTCTATGGCTTTCTCTTGTTTTTATTTATTCTGCTTCAGTAGAACAGTGGGCAATTTCCAGCTATTCAAAAGCTATGATGACTTTCTGAAAGCTATTCATACACTTTGGTACAAATTAGCTCATTTAGAATATTCTAGTTATGCTGTTTTTCATATTTTCATTAGTTGTAATTTTCGCTATACATGTGACAAATGTTCAAAAATGGAATAAGAAGTGTAACTTAGGAGGAATACATAAAACTGGAGATAAAATTATCCATTCTTTAATACATTTATTGATAAACGAAATAAAAATTCATTCGCAAATGAATCAATAAGGAAATGTTGCTATTTTAAATTTAATGTTTCGAAATACTGCATATTAACAATGTACATGATAAATCAGTTTTGAGAAACATTGTACTTGGATGCTATACTTTTGTGTTTCATTAATTGTACTGGCTCAGGTTTGATTCCTGTTACTTATCCTTGGTTTATATTTCTCTTTCCTATTTCTCTTTTGAGTCAGTAAAACTGTGCGTGTATGTAAATTAATTGAAGTTTTCTGTCTTGCGTATGACGCAGCTTGATTACATATGGCCATTGAGCCATAAAAACCCAACCTACCATTAATCGTACACATAAAACGTGTCATTTGTGTGTAGACATTTTTTAAATACATTTAATGAGTATTAACCGAGTATGCTTTCTGTGTTTCAGAAATATTGGTCCTCGCCTGAAAATTTTCAATTTACCTAGTTATGCGTTAACGCATATCCTGTTTGAAGAAGTGTGGTTGTGTTCTACTCTTTCTTTAAAATATACCAGACAGTACAGATGCTGCCTAGTATTTCTCCGGGGTTAGTAAACTTAAGTATTTATGAATAATCAATTTCTGATTTATTCGCAGCGTGATTTTCATTTATGTCAAATAATATAAAAGAAACATTGTTGAGGACTTTATTTTAAGATGCATATTTACTGTAATGTTCTTAGAATAATTTGTTTAGTATGAAAAGTAAGTATGCCAGTTTGGGAGAACGGATGGTATAAAATCGTTGGATTCGACATTAACTGAAGACGTCTGGTCATGGTCTAGCAATGAATTACATTGTGGTTTGTTTTCATCCTCGTTTTAAGCAATGTTGCAATTACTTATGACTATTGTCATTTCTATCTATATGATTTTGCGGTAGATAGAATTATTTTCCATTTCGATTTTATTAATTCCATCCTAGTCCTAACGTACCGATTAACTTTTAAGAAGTTCAAAGCGTTTTGTTGTATGGGTTCATTTTGTAAAAAGCGACAGATCTATTGGTCATTTGCCATTCAGCTATTGGCTAAAGGTATCGTTTTCTTGGTGTTGACGTTATCGCTGTATCAACCATTAGCCCATTAAAGAGAAGGGTAGCCCAGTGAACCAATATGTCCCATAGTGTAAGACTTGGCCAAATATGGCAACTTACGCCATAAAACCCCAAACCAACTCATAGCGTAAAAATCTTATTTTGTATTCATGAACGTAAAATTGGACAAACCTGCATAATTATCCTCAATCAAATTTTAATACCTTTTCACTTTCTTTTTTTTATTTCTGATATCAAACCAACTGATCTCTTTGGCTACATAAGGTAGAATATGTATTTGTAAAGGAGCTCTCCGTGAGTAAGTCACCTTTACTTATAATAGGAACAATTGCCAACATCTATGCGCTTACAAACCGAGATTTGAACTGGGACCTATTGGATGGCAAACTCTAGGCAGGTTTTCACATATCTACAAACTTGCATCTCGGGATAAGAATTTTAAGTTTGTTTATTTCCTCTTACATAAATATAATTGTTAAGAAGCAATAAAAAATGGATTGTGTTAAACAGGAAGGAAAATCAAAACAAACTTGTTATACATCACTTCTTGTTCCTTTTCTCTATTGTGATTATTTTTTTCTCAAATCAATTTAAATTGAGCTTATAGAATTTACAAAGCATAGCACTTATCCGAATAATTGATCTGGAACGCATTTAATAAATACAAAAGTTTCCTATTTTTATGACACCAATCACTAAAACTTAATCATAGTCCATTCGACGAACACGTTCCAGCTATGAAACAACACCCCACACACACCTGTATTCTATCATTTTCGATCTCGTTACCCTTATTACGTCTATTTTTGCAAGTGTAATGCGCGAGAGGAAAGAAAACAGCTTCTCGAGGCGTGGGTGTCCAGTCTGAAATCATAAGCGCAACAAGTGGATGGTCAAACATTACGCTTGAGCGCTTGCGGGTGAATGATTTCCAAACTGGAGGACCACGTGTCTAGAATGGGAGAACAAGTCCGAAACAGAGTGCGGAATCTAATAACTTTGACATCGAATTAGATTGGCGTTCGACTTCTCTATCGCCGCACTCCATCTCTCAAAAGAACCACCCTTTCTTGTTTTGTTATTGTTATTTTCTCTGGGCAAGATTGAGAAAACGATACACCGCCGGAGCAATAAACGTCGTGTTCTGAATGCCCAGTCGATTTTTCCCTCTTCCAAGTTTGACTTAGGAGGATTCTTGGGGATTTTTTTATTGTGTTTTTATTTTGGGCAGGGTGGGTGGAAAGAGTTTTTTAGAATTCAGGAAGTCGTCTTGTCCGCTGAGAGGGAGGAGAACAATAGTGTCGGTGATGATGGGAGGATAATGATGCTTTAAGGTTCAGACACGCGGTGCTCTTGTTCGGGAGAGGACATTTGTACCACTATTTATGCATTCGCCTGTGACTCCTCGACTGGTTTCTAAATGCGATATTGTTTTTCCAAAAGAAGGCTGAGGTGGACTTGAGTTTAAATTTAGAAAAATATGTCTTTCGTCGCTGTTTATTCTCGCCGAGCGAATGCGACATCGGAGTGGTAATTTCTTTGTTCGTTGAACACATTTTATGAACTGGAAAAGTGTGACAAGGGAACATTATTGACACAGGGTTATTTGGGCATTCACGCTTGTGTATCGTGTAAAAATTCTTCAAAAATAAAAAGTAGCGAAACGTATTTTATGAAAACCAGGTATTTTCTTTTAATTGAGAGCCTCAGAAACAATAGTCAATTATTATTATTAGGCCTATTTATGCATACTCCTTTCGTGTGCTGTTTTGAAAATGCTAATTTAAACTTACACGCTGGCATACAGATTGGTCCCCTAAACTAAAAATACCCCGAATTCAGGTAAAATAACTTTAGAAAGGAGAAATGTTAGATATCCTGATATTAGACATACTTCAATTAAGTAAATAATGTAACAATGATATTCTTAATTGCAATAATTTCCGATGAATTTAACACCAGTTTAATGTAAATGTAAGCATTTCTACAATAATAATTTGTTTAAAAAAATGGAAATATCTATAAAAAATTAGTTATACGTCGT
This sequence comes from Meta bourneti, assembly GCA_933210815.1. Lineage (NCBI taxonomy): Eukaryota > Metazoa > Arthropoda > Arachnida > Araneae > Tetragnathidae > Meta > Meta bourneti. The sequence continues at coordinate 45,684,662 of OW119929.1, read as the reverse complement.
GTGTGTCCCAATAATTTTAGTGGATGAACGGCACAATAATGCCTTCACCCACGGGGATTGTTTGGTTTTTTTTGTCGCTCTTCGATCAATTTTTGCTACACGAGGCCTAGACCAGGACACTTACTGCTTAAGTTGTCGACACCAAGGGAGCAAATTCCCATAGACAATAGCTGACTAGCGAAAAATCAACAGATCTGTCGTTCATAAAAAGCATCTATTTAACACCATGCTTTGGATCTTCCCAAAATGTAATGTTAGGAATCGTTAATGTTAGGAATTAGGCTGGTATTAACGACATCAAAGCAGAAAAACAATTATCTTTACGACGAAGTCATATAGATGGAATTTATAATGCATAAGTGATTGCAACGGTATTTGAAATGATGATGAAAACGTAACTATAACGTAATTCAATATCAAGCAGCCAAGGCAATCGCCACAGCCATACGACCTTTCGTTAATCTCCACGTCTGTTGCCGTCCATTTAGCAGTAGTGTAGCAAAACTTTGATAAGTGGGGATGCCGAGAATGGATCGAAAGCGAAAAATCTATTTAGCTTCAGATAATCTTATGTTGCTTAATTAGCTTAATTAACCCTTAAGTCAATTAGATTCGCCTTTATTTCTTTTTTTTTTTCAAAGACAATAAAATGCAAAACGTTTTTCGTTTAAAGAGAAAGAGCTCGAAAGGTGTAATTACGCCCAATCCTGGCAATTCTTTAATCATCCTATGTGTGGATGATCCAAGCGTTGTATTGAGCTTGAGGCTGTCTTTTACAAAGGCAGGAAAGTTAGAGAATGATACACCATGCGCAAGGATCAACTGCACATATTACCAGGACTAGATTCTAACCTCAATAGGAAGCATGGATTAGGGAAGAGTCTGTATTGATAGTACCCTCAGCACATGACAAATGCCATTAGCCAATCATAGTAAGAAACCATCTGAGGCTGAAAGGATGGGCCATCAGTAGTCCTTTTTTGGCTTTTTGAGGTGAATAATCAAGGGTGTCAAAATAGAAACTGAGGTTTCACTCAGATTTACACTTAGAAAATTGCCGATTTTTCTTCATATTTTATCGATTCTTTTGTCAGCGAACATTAGTTTTTTTATTACGAGTTACCGAAATCTTCGGCTTCCATGGACGCTACGTCACTGCCATTTAGTATTCACAAAATCCGAACTCTGGACAAGCGACATTAAAAAAATCAGTATTCGTAATATGCCCTGTATGGAAGTTAAACGCATATTGAGGTCACCAATTAGAAACTACAAGATACAAACAAAACAAAAACTTTACCTCCTTCGGACGTCGTGCTCCACTGGACGACAATCTATCCCACCCAAAAAAGTCTCAAAATTGATCCTCATAAATGTTGACCTTTCATTAAATCGCTCCGTGGAAAACATTATAGTTCCCAAAATTCTCATGCTCATTTCGTTATTCACTTGTCAGAAAATGCGAAACGATTTGGCGAAAAATGCAGATAATCGCTCTGAAATCGCAACTCGTTGACCACCCGTAGGGGGAAGACGAATAAATAAAAGTGGACATATTTTTTTCCCACGTGAAGATTCCGCCTGCCTTAATCTATAAGCTCAAAGCTTCATCGAATCCAAATAGTCCTTGAGCAATCATCGTTCCGCTTTAAAACTTTGGCGATGATTTTGCCTCTAGGGCTTTTGGTCCGTTGTCTTTAAGCTTCCTTCCTAAAGGTGCAGCTAACAGCGTAAAAAGGGTGTGGGAAAATTGTTTCTCATGTTCTCTCGCGACTCCGATAGTGCTCTAATTTATTGATGGAGTGTCCATTCGAGCTGAATTATTCCCATTTTTGGCACATAGTTTCACGGCTGGAGAAATTCTACGCTTTGGTAGGTTTTGATGGAGCGTAAGCTTTTGGACTCTGGAAATGATTATTCCGAGTGTTTACTGTCCATGTGATAGTACCTTTTACCATGACGACTCCGTTATTGACAAGTCATCATTGTCATTTGGAAACAGTTCGGAATAGGAAGCTTTTGTTTTCATGTTTGTCTTTCATGTCTCTGCCTTAAAGGAAATTTTTTTTTATTTTGCTATTGTGGGTATATATATATATATATATATATATATATATATATATATATATATATATATATATATATATATATATATATATATATATATATAACATAATATCTTTATAAAGAAATTAAATAGCTTTAAGAAAAAGTTTTTAAAAAGGCTTTTGGTGTGACTATTCAGTAAGAGTATGTGGCATTTCACTCAAATAAATTCTTGCATAGATTTCCCGTAGATCTATTCGCAATTTTTTAATACATAAAAACAATTTTAAACTCGCGCCATTGTACTGAAATCAGCACAGTCCTGTATTGATAATATTTTACATACTAAGTTTCTAATGACTCAAGTTCTTTCAAAATGATTTGCATGCTATGAAGTAATTAAACGTCTAACAATTTAAATCAATGTTTTCTGAAATACTTAAATATTCCATTTAAATATAACAAGACAAAATGATAAATTCTAGAACCATTCAAGGCCAATCTATATACCTAAAGCAGAGTTGGCATCTCTATCTTTCTGTCTGTTCTCTATACAAATCTATACCGTTTGACCAATGCACACCAAATTTGGTACACATACTTTAGAACCCTGTGGCTAACGTAGGTTACATATGAGCCTCCATTCTCTTTAACCTTGGTGTGCAGAAAGGGCTAAAAATATATATATTAATACGTGAAGAAAAAATTTTGTACCCCTTTTTAAGCACATTGCGCGCACGGAGGAGTATGAGATTTGGCATAATTAAAGTTCATATGGAGAAGGAGTGCAGAAAGATAAAATTAATGTATAATATGCGTACAAATATATTAAATTAAACAAAATAAAACATTCATTGTTTACGTTCATATACTGTAATCTATATAATAATACGTGAAGAAAAAACTTTGTACCCCTTTTTAAGCACATTGCGCGCACGGAGGAGTATGAGATTTGGCATAATTTGTCACCACATAAGTTAGTATTGAAAGTTAATTGCATCGTTTTGCTGATCAGAAACTTAAATACAAAGGAAGTATTAGTCAATGGAACAAGAATGCGCATCAAATTTATGCATCGTAATACTATTGATTGCGAAGTTTTAACTGGAACCGCACGCATTAAGAGAATTTTGATTCCACGTATAAATTTAACATATTCCGGAACTATTTTACCATTTAACTTTCAAAGAACTCAATTTCTAATTATACCTGCATTTGCGATGGCAATAAATAAGTCTCAAGGACAAACATTCGAAAAAATTGAAATTTTATTGAGGCAGCCAGTTTTTACACATGGTCAATTGTACGTCGCAGCAAGTAGAGTTCGATCATTCGATGGTTTGAGATTTTATGTTTCGGAATATAACGGTCAAGGGCATTTAGTAAACGATGAAAGAGTTTTTACAATAAACATCGTCTACACAGAAGTTTTGAATCATTAAATTCATTGTCGAACTGTTTCAAGTTCAATGGACAACATTTATTTTTTTAACCACACGGGTTTTTTTTGTTTCAATAAAAAATATATTAAAAAAATACGAAGCACGTATTCCTTATTCCTTATTTCATTTTTCATTTTTTGGATTTATTTTTTATTTAAATTTTATATAATTTGAAAAAGATAGGCAAATTAACTGTGTAGCCTTGGCGAAACCTGTGGCCAGTATAGCAATAAAAAAACCCAAGAAAATGTCAAACAACGCGTTATTGTTTTTTAGATATGACTTAACAAAGCTATACCGCATTTTTCCTATGACGTATTTGCACATGCTCGCAGCTTACGTAATAGAACAAAATTCAACAAAAATTATATGCAATGAATATAGAGGTATACTCTTTGACAAAAGAACCTTATTAACATTCAAACTTAAAAATTAAATGAATTATGGTCGAATTTCGATCACTGGGCGACCACTAGTAATTTTAAATCGATAAAGAAATAATGTTGAGCATAAAATGATTGCTACCCAGTTCAGTTTGTTTTACCAGTATTGATCCAAGATCAAATTTTCCAATAAAATTGTTTTACCCCAGTATTGCTCGAAAAACAATTTTATCCAAAACAAATTAAATTATAATATTTATGTTTGAACTGACTTTTTATTTCTTCCCATGATATAAATAATTTATGAATATTTGATTGATGAAAAAAGAGTAGTTAAAATATTTAATTTTACATAACTTGCATTTTGTAATGGAACAAGGAAAGCCCAAACGAAAATATCATTGATCGTAAAAGCGCAATTTTGATACTATGTATATTGGCAACTCCAGAATTAATGTTTTCATTTTTAATTTTACTTAGAACTAGCAGAATTACCCGGCGATACTCGGGTTGAATTAGTTAAATGTTGATTCTATTTCAGAGAAAAATGCAAGCATCATTTAAGTGTACAGAAAGTATTTTTTAACATCGTTTTAACTTTTTCATAGCTTCTAAAATTTACTTCGGACGCAAATATGTATACATAATATATCCATCCATATAATCCATTTCATATTCATCACACTCTTGCTGTAAGACAATATACAAAAGCTTTTTCTGAGATGACTTCAGAAGTCGATTTTGAGTTTTGGAGTGATTACGAATGCCCAATTAAGTTCATTTTCAGTAAAAATTAGGAACTTTCAGCGTATAGTCAGGCACTCAGTTTTCCAATCAATATCTATTATTTGTGGTACCCTTGCACCATGGATTCGATGTTTTCGAATTACATTATCATTGTGAGAAGACGGCAAATTAAACTGTTACGGCATTCGTGGCTAATTTATTTTAAAGCACACATTTTTTTCTTGAAAATTCTACTCAGCCGCACGTGGAATAATGGAGCTTGTTTTTAAAACAAATGTTATCAGTGTAGACAAAGCAAACTCAATCGATTACACTTTTTACAAAATCACTGCTTTCAATGAATTTTTCACAGGTACCTAAGTTGTATACGAACAATTTAAACTTCAAGTAAGCAACCTCGATCTTCTGCCCTTAAGACAAAAAAATTATTATTTTTCAACCATCCTAGTTTACATACTTCCTTACTATGACATTATTCCAAGATCAGCAGTCATTTAAAATTCGCTTTCCTCCAACAGAAAAATTTAGTTTTAAATCGAAACCTTAAGGTACTTTTTTCAATTGAGAGACTCAGTTTCTATATGGAAACCACGCACCTACTTAGAATGTAGTTACTTGACTATGGCGTACAACTTTCAATAATACCATGAAACATGAAAAACAAATGTAAATTAAATTGATTTTAATCGTCTTGTAATGAAAATGTGTCAAAATTTAGAAATAACTTTGAACTGCAACATATGGCTACCCGTTTTGATTTAACGTAACATACCTTATTTTAGATAACTTTATTTTACCAGTCATTTTAAACAATTTTATTAGAAAATTTGATTTTCGATCAATACTGGTAAAACAAACTGAATTGCGTACCGCAATCGTTTTATGCTCAATGTTTTTCCTATGGCAATTTCGAATTGATTTAGCCCCCTCTGCACACCTAGGTAAGGAGAACAGGGGTTAATATGGAGCTTGCGTTACTCGCAGGGTTCCAAAGTATAAGTGTCCCAAATTTGGTGTTGACTGGTCAAACGGTGTAGATTTGTATAGAGAACATAAAGACAGACGCCAACTCTGCTTTATATGTATAGTTTCTGTGTTACTGTATTTGAGTTGATAGCGAAATGTTGTGGTCACTGAGCATTTCCAAGTATTATAAGCGTGTTCTATTTGTAAATAAATCATTATTGTCTTTATCAATATTGTTCAAAATCTTTGTCGAATTGTTCTATTTCAGAATATATTCAGGAAGTCGAAATTTGACACGTTTGCACATATCTTTCATTTTTCAGAATTCTGCATTGTTTCAAGGATCGTAATTGCATTTCTGTTTGTATTTATGTGTTCCAATATCTTACATATTGCAGATATACTATTTAGGAGTTAAATGTTAATGAATTATTTATTTTCTGAAAAATATCACTAGACATGAGTAATTTCTTGGCGGTATATGTATATTTCGACCAACTTTCTTTAAGTCTTTGGTTGTGAATACGTAATGGTTTGTAGAATGCTGTTTCATGAAAATGAATAAAATGTACAAAACAAAAGATTTTTAAATAGGATGTGTAATTTCTTATTTTAAAATGACCGGTAAAGTTAAAAAACTACTTTAAAATAAGATGGGTTACGTTAAGTTAAAACGGGTATTCATGCGTTATAGTTCAAATATATTTCAAAATTTTGACACAGGTTTTCATTATAAGACGATTAAAATCAATTAAAGTTACATTTGTGTTTCATGTTTCATGGGTGTTAATGAAAGCTGTACTCCAATGTCAAGTAACTACATCTATCATTCTAAATAGATTTGTGGTTTTCATTTAGAAAAAAAAACCGAACCTCTGAATTAAAAAAAAAATACCATAAAGATTGTATTTAAAACTCAATGTCTGTTGAAGTAAAGGGAATTTTAACTTTTCAGTTCGTAGAATTTCAGTTAGGAATTTTGAAAAATTGAAATTTTGTGTCTTATGTGACAGAAGTTCGAGGTTGCTCACTCTATAAATTGAAGCTGTTCTTAAGCAACTTAGATACATGTGAAACATTCGTTGAAAGCAGTTATTTTCTTTTTAAAAACGCTGTAAAATCGACCTTCTGTTTTTTGAAAACTTGTAATCCATTGAGTTTGCTTTGTCTACACTGATGACATTTATTTTAATCACAAGCTCCGTTACGTGCCATTGAATGGAATTAAAAAAATGTGTTTGCTTCAAAATAAGTTAATCATGAATACCTTAGCAATTTAATTTACCATTTTCTCATATTGATTATGAAATTCAAAAACATCGCATACCAGGTGCAATAATGCCACAAGTAAAACATATTCATAGGAAAATTAAGTGCAAGTCTATACGCCAAAAATTCGCCATTTTTATTGAAAAAATGAACGTACAGGGATATTCATAATCGCTCCAAAACTCACTATCGACTCCTGTAGTAGACACCTTAGAAAAACTTGTAGTTTGCCTTACAGCATAAGTGCAATGAATCTGAAATGGATGAATATATCATGTATACATATTTGCGTCCAAAGTAAATTGTAGAAGCTATGGAAAAGTTAAAACGACTTTTAAAAATTATTTTTCGTACACTTAAATGATGCTTGCATTCTTTTATGAAAAAAAAATTATTAGTCCGATCACTTTTCAATCAACATTTAATTAATTTAACCCGAACAACTCCGGGTAATTCTGCTAGTATATTTATAAAACTTATGGCAGTTCCTATTGGGTATTAGTAGATTATTTCCTATTAGGTATATGGTGTTACAATATTAACAAGTTGAGCTTCCTTTATATACGCTACTTACTTTTGTTTTAATTGATAGAATTAGTAATACTAGCATATCTGCGCATAACTGCATAGTTTCTTAATTGATCATATCCATTTATGTGGCAACGTTGTTACTCAGATTTCATATATTACTTAAATCCATTTATAATACTTATATATGTATCGATATGCGCATTTCATGCTTCAAAAAAGTTTTAGCATCTAAATGTTTTCCCTTTACGCTCACATTTTCTTTTCTACGTTTATTTCTATCTTCCATATTTCCTATTGCCTTCTGTAATCAGACTGCTGGAAAATTTCGTTTGATCGACGAATTCTGCAGTAAAATTAAACATCCTTGTAGCTCAAATCACGCATATTTAAACTAAACGGCAAAATCCCGTACTTGTTGATTTTACATTGCTAATGTCTGTTTGTTGCCGTACATCAATACAGACATATTGTCGATTTCTGTGCCATGTATGTTTGTGAAATATATGTTATATCTATCTTACCATGGATTATTGCTATCCATGGGTACTTCTTTTCGAATATTCAGGCGGACTGAATGCTATCTCTTTCACTTCGATGTCATAATTTGTGCGATGTTGTTACGTCACAATTTTTCAATTTTGCGTCTTATTGTAACGTCAAGACGTCGACGCAACGAAATGCATCCCTTTCTCCAGTGTCTCATCCTCTCAGCTGTTGATCTGACGTTCTTTTCATTTTCTAGACCATTCTTAATATGTTTAGACTCTTTTGACTACTTCCTACTTCTTTATAGCTTTAAACTTGAATTCATTCATCATGTAATTTCATGGAAGTTCATCTTTAAACTATTATTATATATAACCCCATAACTATTACAATAACAACTTATTCGGCAGTAAAATTGCTCTCTATTTCTCCTTTCCTATTCCCCCATGCAATTCAAAATTCTACGATGAGAATGAAATAGTATTTTTATGGTATCTCTTTCCTGCTTTGAAGTCAACTTCTTTTTTAGGATTTGAGTATTTTCATGATATAGAATAAAATTCCTCGATAAAACAGGAACATTCATTTTAGGAAGTATCAATTTCATTGACACAAAAATAGTTTGCAACAGTTGTATTAACCATAAATAAAGCCAATGATTTTAGTATGAAGTTGTTAATAATAAAAGCTTTTTTACGCTTTGTAATCTACAGGAATTTAGCCTTGTTCTATTCGACAATTTCGAGAAAATGCAAAACCACATATTGTGACCCGGCTGCAGCACCGACATAACTCAAAAAATGACGTCTAGTTTTACGTGTAGAAATACTAAATGCATTCTTCTGCATTCTAGGTGGCGTAGGTTTAATTCCTTCAACTAACCTGAGTATATTTCTCTCTTTTGTGTGAGTAAACTTTCTTTGTGTGTATGTGTCCATTTACTTAAAAGAAAAACATTGCTTGGCGCAGCTTGACTAGATTTGTTGCTTGCACTACATAAACCAACCCCAATAGAAAGCCGTTACTCTCTTAGGAACCGTCTATGGTTCTAAGTTAAAACTCCGGTCTAGCCGTGGATATTGGTAATAGTTTGGAATCCACTTTAAGCAATGTGTTCCGATCTAATTATCCCTCGTGTGGCAAAAACTGACCGCAGAGTGACGAACCAATCACCCTTAGGAGCCTCGATGCACGGTTTGAAAACATTTAGTGTTAAAAAGAATTTTATTAGTTTCCTACAGCAAAACAATCTTCTACACTGACCCATTAACTGACACACTAACCAATGTAACTACCCTGTATGTATTTCTCTCCTTATGAGTTAGCAGAACTTACCTTGTGTGTGTATGTCCATTTACTTAACGGAAAAAACATTGCATGGCACAGATTTGCCAGATCTGTTCCTTGCATCATAAAAAACCAGCTTATACATTAGAGAATAAAACCTTGAAGCTAAATCAATAGGCTGCTCTAAGATTTTTCGTATCAAAGTGCCTGATTAAGTCTGCTCGAACTCGGAGGAATGATTTCAAAACCTGGCTGAAGTCCTGCCGAAAGTGAAGTGGGATAATCGCCGCCGTCAGAATAAAACAACCGTCAGTGAGGCGTCAGTGCAGAAGTGGAACCAAACTAACCACAGAGTTGCGCGACACCCCTGACACCTTCAAGGTGTTATTAATGGGGAAGAAGAAGTGAATATTGACAGCCGCGGAAATTAATTAAACACAATAAAATGTACGACCTAGCTTGAACTCGCTTTGGAAAATAAATAGAAAAATAAATCATGGGTCAGAGTGACGATACCGCCTTGTACTTAAGACTTAATAGAGGAAGAAAAGTAGCCTCATACGAGTGAAAAGACTTTTATGTTCAACACAACAAACTATAAGTAACTATTATCTATTGAAATTTCCTTTGGGAATTATTTCTCTTTTTTTGGTTATGCTGAGTTGTGTGAAGCGATCTGAATTGTGACTTAGCTTTAAGCGAAAATTGGGAAGCAGAAGTGAATTAGCATTACTAATCGAAATAGGGATGCATAATTAGACGAAAGAAAAATGAAATTGGATCTAATTTATTTAATGTGATTTAGAAATGGTTGTGAAATTATAGATATTTAAGGGGCATTGCCTCACATTGCTTTATTCTCAATGGGTCAATGTGGCTGAATGTTTTTATAAGATACAATAGAACATTTTGACCCACAAAAAAGACTGTTTTGATCATTAGGGCTGAATGCTTTTTTAATATCCAACCATTTGACCTCTTCGGTACTACAAGTGGTGAACTGGTGGCTCTTTGTGAGAGAGCACTCAGTGGGTAAGTCGCCTTTACTCATAACGGAAACAATCACCAATATCCATGCACTAACAAACCGAGATTCGAATCCGGGACCTACTGACCGTTATGCCTAGTAATACATTAAGACCACTATACTAGGAAAACGAAGCACTTTAAATATTTGAGGATTAGATTTTTGTAAAACATGTTAAATATAACTTTAAGCTATACGTAATTTTTGCATTTTCTCAAAAACTGTCAGTACAATAGAATCACATTCCAGCATATCAAAGAAGCAAAATAAAAGATTTAGTATTTGGAAGCTTTACGGATGTTTATTGGTTTTATTCGTTTTAATGTCAATGCAAAGTATTTTAGAGGATAAAAAACATTTAATTTCCAAAAAGAATTGTCTCGTTATGATGATCATCATTTTATGCTGTATTGTGAAAATACCCTTAAAATCTTATGAGGTATTTTCACTTGAAAGGAGGGAAGAGTTATGAGATACAGAAAAAGCAAGTACATCGACCAAATTATGACGTGGAACATGTATATAGTTATAGTTATGTGTGCTTATTATAACCATGATTATATAAGAATTAAAAGATGGTTCATTTAAGAATGAATATAGGTTTATAACTATGAGGAAGTATGAAGAAATCATGAGACTAAGAATCTATCTATATATATGAAGCAGTCGGCTTCTGTCTGTCTGTTCTCTATACAAATCTACACCGTGTGACCAATCCACACCAAATTTGGTACACTTATACTTTAGAACCCTGTGGGTAACGTAGGCTACATATTAATCCCCTTCTCTTTAACCTAGGTGTGCAGAGAGGGCTAAAAACAATTCGAAATCCCCTTAGGATTGCGGTACGTAACTCTTTTCCAGAATTGGAGGAAAAGAAATTTTTCCAATAAAAATTGTTTTAAAAATATTGCTCGAAAAACAATTTTTTCCAAAACAAAATAAATTATAATATTTATGTTTGAACTGATTGTTTATTTCTTCTCATTTTTAAAAATAATTTATGAATATTTAATTGATGAAAAAGGGATATTTAAAATAGTTAATTTTACATAACTTACATTTTGTAATGAAACACGAAAAGCAAAAACGCAAAACTCATTGATCATAAAAGTGTAATTTTGCTACTCGTATCTGGCAGCGCCAGAATTAATGTTTTATTTTATAAATTTGGTTTAGAATTCTGTGTTTGTGTATTTGATTGAGAGCAAAATGTTGCGGTTTTATTTGAGCATTTCTAAGTTTTATAAATTTGTGTTCTTTTTGTAAATAAATCATTATTGTCTTTATCAATATTTTTCAAACGTCTTTTTCAAATTGCTCTATTTCAGAATATACTCAGAAAGTCGAAATTCGATCCGCTTGCTCATATCTTTCGTTCAGAATTCTGCATTTTTTCAATGATAGGAATTTCGATTCTGTTTGTATTTATGTGAACCAGTATTTTACCTATTGCAGATAAATTATTTAGGATTTAAATTTAAATGAATTATTTATTTACTGCAAAATATCACTAGACATGGGTAATTTCTTGGCGGTATATGTATATTTCGACCAACTTTCAATAAGTCCGGTTGAATACGTAATGGTTTGTAGAATTCTGTTTTATAAAAATAAATAAAATTTACAAAACAAAACCCTTTTAAGTAAGGTGTGTTACTTGTGATTTTAAAATGACCGGTAAAGTTAAAGTAAAATTATTTTAAAATAAGATAGGTTACGTTAAATTAAAACGGGTAGTCATACGTTGTAATGCAAAGATATTTATAAATCTACTTGTGAAGTAGTCGCCTTAGAAAAAAAATTGTAGCTTGTCTTACAGTAGAAGTGTTATTAATATGAAGTAGATTATATGAATGGATATATCATGTATACAAATTTGCCATGAAGTAAATTGTAGAAGCTATAAAAAAAGTTAAAAACGTTGTTAAAAATTATTTTCCTTACACTTAAATGAATTGTGCATTTTTGCACGAAAGAAGTTATTAGTCTAATCACTTTTCAAGCAACATTTAACCAATTCAACCAGTACAACGCCGGGTAATTCTGCTAGTATAATATCAAATTAAAATCCATTGACCATTAGTTTTTATGATTTTTTTTATCAAAACTCAATATATCAGAAATAAAATCTGAATTTCAATCATAACTATAGGAGAATTAAAGGGTATAAATGTTTTAAGCCCATAATTCTAGAATACTACCAATTTAGTACATTCTAGTTTTTTGTATTATATCTGTATAAAAAATCATCTCGTTAAATCATCCATGTTATATTAATGGTATGCAATTCATGTCCCTCAAATCAATAAGTCCTTCCACCACAAATTCAAAATAGTCTTGAGTTGTCTAATGCATTTTCCACCGCACAATCTAGCCGTTCATCGATCACAAATTGGGTAACTATCGTTTCTGCAACAGCGATAATTCATCAAATAGGTTACTTAATATTGATAGTTGCGTCATAATTCCATCGTTATTGCCTTCCGACAATCCAACACTTTAATATGCAGGAACTTTCACGGAAACATTTATTTCATTTTTGTCACACAATGAACTCGAAGTCAAACACGTTTGCATAATACCCCTATGGCTAATTTAATCTCATTAATAAAAATAATCGCACTCGTTGCATTGCCACCCCCTCCATTAAGAATCGATTACCACGAAAGCAAACGCAACAGTCATGCGATTATTGCATGCCTTGCAAAGCGCAGCCTTAACCCTGAAAACAACTTCACGCCGTCGAACTTCAACAAGCTCATCCCGTTAATTCATCCGTGATACATTAACGGTACGCAACTTCCAATAAACACGTCCCCCAAATCAATAACTCCTTCCACTACCAATTCCAAAGAGCCTTGAGTTGTCTGAGGCATTTTTCCACTGCACAATCGAGCCGTTCATCGACCACTAATTGGGTAGCTATCGCTTCTGCACCGGCGATAATTCATCAAATAGGTTATTTAATATTGATAGTTGCGTCATGTACTAATAGAGGCTCTTTACTCACTGATGCAGGCGATTAAAGTTATAGCCGAGAGTCACGCTTTGCGCGGTAGGCTCGAGACCGAAAGGAAGAGCCATCGATTGGAAATACGATAACTGCCAGGAAACTTATGATGCGAAAAGTGTTTAAGTATTAATGTGCCTTGGCTGTCGGAGTCATAGGTATAGACCGAAGCGGCTTGCTTGTTTCCTGCGGATGGATTTCAAGGTGTCTGAGTCACTCACTTTGTAATCGGTTTTGTTTTTTAAGCTGTTTTAAAACTGTTTTCCTGACACCGAAAACATGGCTTAACATATTTAAAAACTCCATTCGTGATTCAGAGTAATTTGGAATTTTTCGCATTGAATAGCGTTGAGTGTCGATTTAATCAGGTACGACGTGCGACCACTTTCATACTTGCAGAGAGCGGTTGTCAGGATGCATGATGGAGTAACATCAAAATTTTCACACTTCTGAGAAAAGTTTTTGATTAAAACAGAAGATCGGTAGGTAGGTATTTTAATTAACATCACACTGGAGCAGCACAACGGGCTATTAACAGAAGTTCGGATATAGAAAGAAAACATTCATCAGGGCGTGAAAGGAAACGCTTTGCTATGCTAAAAGGCATATGTAAAAGACGCAAAACTTTTGGAGAGTGGTTTTGTTAAAAAGGCAAACATGATGGCCGATTTGGGTGGAGTATATCGTACATTGCGGCTCAATCCCAATAACACATTCTACATAGGAGAAAATGTATATTTATTAAGATCAATTGCACATTAACGAAAATACAGTAGACATAACACACATCGACATTTACAATTCGCATCCATAATTCTACTATTGACAGTCTTAGTTATTTTATTTTAGTTATTTCTACAGTCTAAGTTAAGTCCAATCGGGCTACCGAGGCCACGGAAGAGTAACGGATTAACAACCGGAGTTCGAATCCAACCAAAGACCGTCGCGGACAAAGGGAGGGGGCTGGTGAATGTTAAATCCGTGCCTCAAATGTCCTCACGTTGGCGTGGTGTGGAAGTTTGGAGAGTGGGGTGCCAGCTCAGGTGTTGCCACGTCATCTGACCGTTATTCAAAATTACGTAGTATTGTCATCGGATCTTTCCCTTTGGGATTGATCCCGGACCGCCACTAACAGCCCGTTGTGTTGCTCCAGTGTGACGTTAATTAAAAAACCTACCGTTACTATTCCAACCGGGCTACCGAGACCCTTTAATCAAAATTATTCCGGTTACAAGAAAATATGAATTTCCAACTTATGATCACCAATGCATACGACTGGCCAACTCAGATGCGCAGGTTACATGCAAGGGTCCGCCATGGCTGAGTGGATTTGTCCACTGTGCTAGCAACGTGTGAGTTCTAGGTTGCGTGGGTTAAATTCCTCTCTTCTGTCAGTAAAATTTTTATTGTACGTCTTTACTTTGGCTTGTATTTGGCGCAGCTTGGGCAAATATGGCCCTTGTGAAATAAAACTAAATGCAAGCAACTAGGTCGCATGCGGTCCATCCTATTAGTTTTGCGGCCCGTCTAGTCATAAGTGTCACCATAAAAGTAAAGATAGATAAAATTGATGAAAGGTAAAGTCCCAAGATGGAACAGCTGATTTGAAAAGATTGTGAGGGGAATTTAATTTTTTTAATGAATCAAGTTCCAAATCTCGAGAAAATTCATTCATAAAATAAGTCATCAAACTAAAACAAAGATTTAGTTATACTGAAAAAAGTCGAAATCGACAAATTGAAAAAACGGCGTCCAATATGTATTCACGAGATTCGAGTTAATCTGTGGATCAGCAAATCTGCAGATCAGGTCTAAACCATGGATTTTCCCAGAATATTCATAAACCATGAATTAAGTGATTCATTGCTAAAAGCGATAAGATCGCTATGATTGACTATTACCGTCTTCTCTCAATCACATGATATAGTTTATATTTCTTACGACGCCCGAATCTAAAGCAGATCACGTATTCCATACTGGCCATTACTACATCGGTAGAACTTACTCCAAATTTTTATTGCAATAAAATGCATACGAGGATAGTTCTATTTGCACATTTCAATTCGGGTTTGGAAATAGGAGATAGTGTTAAGGTATTTAATTCCTGATTAGGACGTGTGTTTATGGAAATTTAAGTTAAGTAAGAACGAATTATACCCAATCCCTTGACGAATCAATGTAATCTGTTTAATTTTATGCTCGTCAGTATTAATGGTTTGGTACAAAGTGAAGTAACATGCATTGTCATTTTATTTATACATAAGAAATCAACAAAAGCACTTTTATTCCCCAATGAATTTTAATCTGCAGTGGTCAACGTAGTTGCAGTTTACGAATCAAATATATTCCGAACATTTCCTACGATTCCGAAAGGTGATAACATCAACAAAGTTTCATCCCACGAATAAATTTTTTAAATTGAATATCAATCTCGGATATCACCTAGCATTTGAGAATTCTTAGTCAGAATACTGTAGTTTAACACAGTGAAGTGTCGTCCATTTTGTTTTGCTGACTATTTGCCTCGCTTACTTCGTAAAAAGACCTACGAGTTGTAGGCGGCGCAGGTTCGATTCCCTTCAGCTGCATTCCCTCCCTGGGTATATTTCTTCTGTGTCAGTAAGCCTTTCATTGTCTATTACTTGATGTTGTACGTCTTGCTGTCTGGCGCGCAGTATGAACAAATGACCCTTGCGCCATAAACCCCAACCAACCTCCTTCGCAAAAGGCTAGTACTGCGCATGCGTTAACTCTCAACCGGGTGATAAACCTAGGTATGATAAAAATTGAGCTATTACATCGGTTCAGGCATTGTGAATATGGTTTCTTCGATAATCGATGGATTATGGTTGATCCGCGGTTTGACTCTACTTGTGAGTACGGCAGCAATAGAATTTCTCACAAAAACACAAAATTACATAAATAATGTGTATTAATTAGTGAACAAGGACACGTAAGTAAAAATACCTTTCATGTTTTAGGTTTACTTTTAATTACATTAACGGTCATATTCACGTCACGAATTAATTCAGTAAATCAGCGACCATGGATTACCCAGAGAAACCGTATTCATAAACTACGAATTAAGTTAGTCACCGATTAAAGCAATGAATTAGCTGTGATTGATTATTAGCGTCTCTTTAGATCACGTGATATTGTTTACATTTACTACGGTACCCGAATCTAAAACAGATCACGTATTCCGCACTTGCCAAATGATTACGGCAGTATTTTAATAAAATGCATTCGGGATAGCTTTAATAACGCATTTTAATTCCATTTTATAAACAGAAAAGTGTTATGAAAAGGCATTTAATTCCAGATTGGATTTTTATGAAAATTTTAGTTAATGAAGAATTATACTCAATCCCAGACAAATCAGTGTTATCCAATTACTTTTATTCTCGTCAGTATTGGTGAAAATGGATGTACAAATGAATGGACATGGAGGTACATGGAATGTACATGGAGGTACAAAATAAAGTAATTCATTGTTGTTTTTCATTTATGCATAATAAATCAATAAAAGCATTTTACATTATTGAAGAAGTTGGGAAACAAGGAATTCGAATTCCACAATTTTAACTGAATAGTTTTTTGGACACGTCAATCGATCCTGTTCTGTGCTTTATGAGTCAACAGAATAGAACTCAGGATTAACAAATAACAGGTGTCTAATAACAAGTAACAACGGAGAGCGAAGCTGCGAGGTTCAAGACCCTCGAGTACCCCAGCTCACCGCGAGGTTTCGAGCTTTTTGGGTGGGGGTCGGGGTTTAAGTGTTTTCATCCCCATCACACGTCGGAGGAACCGAGCAGCCCACCAATCGGACAGGGCAAGCTCCCCTCAGTGCGAACACGCGCATAGCCGAACAGTTTATTGAAATCTAAAATAGCAATCCTACATAGAAAAAGTCCCGACAGAAAGAAGTGTATGGCACGGGCTCGACGTACAGAGGTACGGAGAATTTTGTTCAGGCCAACAGGGCCACAGATAAAAGACCAACAGGGTCCAATAAAATTAAAAATAATAAAAATAAATAAAACACTCGAGGCGGTCGCTGGAGCTCCCAGAAGGTAAGTGAATTGTTCAAAGAGTTTCCATTGCATCAGTCCAGGTTCAGTCTAAAGGGTCGAAAGGGTAAGGGTCGGTGTCGCCCACTGCACCGCAAGTACAAAGATCGGAATTTTTAATTTTAAATCGGTGCAAGTAGGCGACAAAGGGCCCATGACCTGTAAGGAACCAAATAATATATCTGTTGGTGATGAGTCTGTCACAACTGACCCCAGGGAAATAACATTTAACCCTGAGGCCTTTATTAGATCTATCATAATAACCCTGCCAATCTTTCAGTGCATCTTTTGTGAACAGTTTTTTAATATAAGATTTTGGGGCAGGGATATTGATTTCCTCACCACCAACAACAGTCCCCAGTTTGGCGAAGTGATCCGCCACCTCATTGCCAGGGACACGAGTATGAGCCCTGACCCAGCTTAGGCCAACATTTAGATTATCATGAATATCGTTTTTAATTAAGTTGACATAATTAGATTTTATCTCTTGAGATTGCATGGCCTTAATTGAGCTTAGGCTGTCGGTATATAGGTTAATTTTTTTATTATTGTTAGTTGCCCAGATTATACAGCTTGATGAATTGCGGTTAGTTCTGCTTGAAAGACTGAGTTATATGGGTTAAGTTTATAACAGAAAACAGTTTTTAAGGTGTTGTTCTCGAAGATGCACACGGAGGACCCGACACTGCCATCAATGCCAGAGCCATCCGTGTACACATCGAGATCAGGGTTAGAGATAGATTCCTTGAAATTTAAGATCAATTTATCAGGTGGTATGGAGGTAGTTTTAATGTTAAAGTCGTAATTAAGTGGAGACAGCGCCCAAGCAAAGCCGGGTCGGGCAGCCGCTTTTTCCATGCCCTGAACATTTTGAACTGTTTAAGGCTCACGTGGAGGGGGGGTATTCCGGTAAGGAGGTTCAGGGCGTCAGTAGGGGTGGTACGATAGGCTCGGGAAATTTTTAGTAAATAGGGTCTTTGTATTGATTTGAGCCTATCGATTTGGGTTTTTGTTAGATTACCACCCCAGACACCAGCTCCGTACATAATCATTTTTTCAACCAGTCTCATACCAAATTTTCAGGAGCTGGGCCTGGACGCCCCAGCCCCCCCCCCCCGGCAACTCGGGAGAGAGTGTCCCCGATCTGGAGGCATCTTCCCGCGAGTGAGAGGATTAAGAGGGGGCAGGTTGGTTCTCGGAAGGCAGTCCTCTCGCTAGTGACAAATAAGAAAACGGGGGGGGGGGGCAGCCCCTTCGAACATAAACATGCAGGTGCCGTTAAACATGCAGGTGCTCGGGGGTGTGGTAGGACAACCCTACCACATCCCCGAGTGGTAGGGTTGTCCGTGCGCCATCTCGTAGGAAAATACTCAACAGTTGTAGACAACTTTGAGTAAGTTTGAATTAAAATCTTCAAATGCTGGACATGCTTAAATGAAACATCGTTACTGTTAATGTTACAAATACCAATCAAGTTGAATGCAGAAGTAAATATATCGTGCTTTCGATTCCATGATGAACTTACAGCTGCACGTTTATAAATCAACTATTCCAAAAGCTATAGGATAATAACATCAGGAGTTTCCTGACACGGATAAATTTCATAAATTGATATCAATCTCAACTACCATCTTAATGTTTGAGAATTCTTTTAACGCGGAACAAAGCTATTCATTTTCGTTGATGATCAGCTTCGCTTTCCTTCGCAGCTGATACTGCGTATGCGTTAACACCTAACCGAGTGTTAGACCTCGGATTTCGGAGAATTAAAATCTAGCGCAGAAAAGGAGATTTAATCCTTTGCACTCAGATTCGCCGAATTGCTGGCATTACAGTAGTTAATTATGATATTAATGATCACAGAGTGCAAAAGTTTAACCTCAGATGAGGAATTGCGAATACGGTTCCTTCTATAATCGGAAGATTACTGTTGATCCCGTATACCTCGCACTTTACGCTCCTATAAACCTCTTAGGACCGCGGTAGCCCGGTTGGAAGAGTAACGGATTAGCAACCGGAGGGTAGCGAGTTCGAATCCAGCCAAAGACCGTCGTGTACAAAGGGTGCTGATGTGCGTCAAAACCGTCGTGGTCTCAAATGTCCTCACGTTGGCGTGATGTGGAAGTTTGGAGAGTGGGGTGCCAGCTCAGGTGTTGCCTCTGTCGCAACCTGACCAGACTTTTTGCTGAGAAGCCTTTCGGAGTTGATACTACACCGTTCCCAGTGGACTGTGTTTATACTATTCGGCGCCGGCGAGGCGCATAAATTTGTTGCGCTTCGAGATGTGTATACTTTCTTCGGGAGGCGAAAGCAGACACTCGTGAGATCGATTCAAGTGTAGAACATTAAAAACTTTTGTGGACTAACTATGCTTTTTCGTTTGACATGTCGGGAGCCATATATGTAAGTTTATACTATTAAATTATTTTTGATATAATTAGCTGTACTTTACTCTCTCCAAAAAGTACCTAGGAAACAAATTCCAAGTATTAGAAGCAGATAAAAAAGACTGGTAGTTTTTTAACGTTGACGATCTGCTATATAAAATGGCGTCCGTGACAGGACTTGGAATTTGTTATTGATAATTTGTTATTGTGAATTTGTGATTGATAAGAAATTAATTCATTTGCTTTGATTTTATGATGGAGAGTTTAAAGAAATTGCGTACTCCTCTAAGAAGTGGTTTCACTAGAATTGCTAATGCGTTATATCAATGTTTAGAAGAGGAGGAACGTGATATTGATGAAATTGAAATTTTAATGGCTCAGTTAAATGAAAAATGGTTAGAACTTGAATCGAAAGAAAAAGAAATTATTGCTTTGTTATCAGATAAAGATGAGTGTTCTCAAGAAAGTTTTAATCAGGCTTATGAAGTTTTTGAAGAGTATAAGGAAAGATATATACGACTTAAAACTAAAGTTAAGAAAATTATTAATGACGATGTTAAAAACACTAATGACGATAATAAAAGCGTGCTTAGTGAAACAGTATCGAAACGAAAGTTCCAACTTCCTAAAATTGAGCTTAAGAAGTTCAATGGTGATGTTAAGGAATGGCTTGGTTTCTGGGGTCAATTTCGAAAAATTCACGAAGACTTGGACATCGCTCCAGAGGATAAATTACAATATTTGTCCCAGTCTACTGTAGAAGGATCGCGTGCCAGAGATATTGTAGATTCCTTTCCCGCATCTGCTGAGAATTATGAGCAAGCAGTTGAGTGTCTAAAAGCTAGATTCGGAAGACAAGATTTACTCATAGAAGTGTATGTGAGAGAATTGCTAAACTTAATTTTGAACAATTCTTTGCATCAAGCTAAAGTTACACATCTCGCCAAATTGTATGATAAAATTGAAGCACATCTCCGTGCTCTTGAAACATTAGGTGTAACTTCCGATAAGTATGCTTCTATGCTGTATCCCTTAGTTGAAAGCTGTTTATCAGAAGACATGATTCGAGTATGGGAAAGAAGTATTAGTTTAACAAATGAAACTAAGAAAATGCCAAATAAACTGACCTCTCTTATGAGTTTTCTAAAATCAGAAGTTGAAGGGGAAGAACGAATTTCAATAGCAAAAGAGGGGTTTGGTTTAGAGGCAAAACGTAAAGGGAAATATTCCTATTCCACATCTCCTAATAATGATAAACAATTTCCAACCGCAATCGGACTTTTTGACAATGCTGAGACTCGTCGGAATAAACAAGCACTGTGCTCATTTTGTGAGAAAACGCATGATTCACAAGCTTGCAGAATCGCGTTTAAAATGAGTTGGGATGATAAAAGGAAAATCTTAGCAAAAAAGGGCTGTTGTTTTTTATGCCTAAAAATCGGTCATAGAGCTCGCGATTGCAGATGCAAGATTAATTGTGAAAAGTGTAGGAGTAGACATTATGCTATAATGTGTAATGAAGGTAAATTTAAAGAACCTAATTCGGAAGCGAACGCTGGTGTAAATGATAATCAAAATATGATCAATGATGCAGTTTTAAGCAATCGCACATGTTGTACAGTTCTTTTACAAACATTGTATGTATGATTACGAGGTGCAGGATATAAGGGGAAAATAGTTCGTGCACTCGTCGACTCTGGGAGTCAACGATCTTATTTGAGTAAACGTGTAGCGAAAGAAATGAAATATGATTTTATTAAAGAAGAAAGTGTTATTCATAATTTATTTGGGGGCAAAGAACATCCCGAGAAACATTTTAAATACAGAGTATTCATTAGCAGTTTGAAAGGTGATTACAATTGTAACTTTGAGGTCCTTGACCAACAAACCATTTGTTCGGCTGTACCCATTCCAACATTAAAACCATTCGCTGAGGAGCTTGAATATCATAATATTACTGTAACTGATCAATTAATCTCTCAACAAGAAGAATCGTTAGAAATTGATCTATTAATCGGGGCTGATGTTGCGGGTAAACTCTTTAATGGAAACATTATTCATCTGCCGTGTGGACTTGTTGCTGTAGGAACATCTTTAGGTTGGACCTTGATGGGAAAGATGCCATATCAAACTTCTGATACCAATTCTATGATGGTAGTTACAAATCTGTTAGTTAAGGATGTAGCTATTACTGAACTCTGGAATCTTGATATCATTGGAATAATTGATCCGGCCACACAAAAGGCCAGAGAGGAAAGAGATTTACAAACAAAGATGCAATTTCAACATTCTGTGTCCGTGAACAGTGAAGGGCGCTATGAAATTGTTTTGCCCTGGTCCGAAGATCACCTACCGCTACCCACCAATAAGGATTTAGCCGTGAAGCGTTTAGAATCTACAACGCAGAAACTTCGCTCACAAAACCTGCTTACATTGTACGAGGAGGTTTTTGACAGTTGGCTCGATTTAGGTATAATCGAAGAAGTCAAACAAAGTGAGGTTATTGATGATGGACACTATTTGCCACACCGACCAGTTATAAAAGAAAATAGTTCCACCCCAATAAGACCAGTATTCGACGCTTCTGCGAGAGTAAAGCATTCTCCGTCTCTAAATCAGTGCTTAGAATGTGGTCCGAATTTAATAGAGTTAATACCTTCCATTCTTTTAAGATTTCGGGAGGGTAAATTTGCAGCCATGGCAGACATAGAAAAGGCATTTTTACAAATTAGTGTAAAACCCGATGATCGAGATTATCTTAGATTCTTTTGGTGGAAGGATGTGAATAAAAAGGAGCTAAAAATATTTCGTCATACCCGAGTAGTGTTTGGTGTGAAAAGTAGCCCTTTTCTTTTGGCAGCTGTAATAGAATTTCATTTGCAGAAATATATAGAAAATTCTCACTATGATAAAAATATGTTGCATAAACTTATTCACTCTTTCTATGTAGATAACGTTGTTTCCAGTTTTGAAGATGAGCTTGAAATGACACTGTTTATTGAAGAATCTCAAAAAGTAATGAATGAAGGAAAGTTTAATCTCCGAGGTTGGTTACGTACTGGGGATAACTTACAAACAGGTGTTGAGTCACCGGTATTGGGATTATTATGGGATTACCAGAAAGATCTTTTAACTGTGAACCTGACATGGTTGGAAAGCTTCAAATTGATGGAAGTAACTAAGAGGACTATTTTGTCTATAGCCCACAGAGTATATGACCCGATTGGTCTTGTAAGCCCTGTTCTCTTGCTTCCTAAGCTATTGTTGCAAAGCTTATGGAAAATGGGAATTTCTTGGGATACTGAAGTTGATGAAAATACGAAAGAAAAGTTTCTAAGTTGGTTCAGAGATCAGAGTCTCTTAAAAGAAATTTCTATACCTCGATGGATACACACTAACAGAGATAACAAAAATTTGTGTAGCATTCACACCTTCTGCGATGCCAGTAGTAATGCATATGCTGCTGCAGTGTTCGCGAGAATTCAGACTTCTTATGGAGTTGAAGTTCATTTATTAGCTTCTAAGTCCAGAGTAGCTCCGGTGAAATCAATTACGATTCCACGTCTTGAGTTGATTGCAACGGTGGGAGCGGGACTCTGCACTTCAGTTTTAAAAGGTTTGCAATGGCAAAATGTTGAATTACATTTTTGGACTGATTCAACCACTGTTTTGACCTGGATCCAAAAGGAAGAAATCTGGACTGTTTTTGTGTTGAACCGAGTACGAGAAATCAGGAAATTAACAAACCCGAATGCATGGAGACATGTATCAGGAACCGATAATCCTGCTGACCTTCCATCCAGAGGCTGTACTGCCAAACAGCTTTTGTCAGTTAGATGGTGGGAGGGACCCGCATGGTTAAAGAGAAATGAAGGTGAATGGCCAACACCAAAATTGAAATATAACGGAAAACCTTCGGAAACCTCGAAATCTATCTCTGTCGGAGACATAGTACTCATTGGTTCAGACAATCTGAAGCGTTTACAATGGCCGATAGGGCGGGTCGTGCAAGTCCTGCCTGGAAGAGATGGAATCGTCAGAGTTGTGAAACTGCAAACCAAATCCGGAACTATAATACGTCCTGTTCAACGTCTGTATTCCTTAGAATTATCAGATGAGACATCAGGTCCTTTCCTCAGAAGCAAAGTTCCCAAAGATAAAGATAACCCAGGTGCCACAAATATTGACTATGAACTTGTTCCTGCCAAAGAACATCAGAAGTCACCCAAATCGACAATCACTCGGAGTGGGAGAGTAGTGAAACCTATCCAAAGACTCGGCTTGTGAGACGCGACAATTGGTTGAGTTCTTCCAAGTTACGAACTCAAGGTGGGAGGATGTCGCAACCTGACCAGACTTTTTGCTGAGAAGCCTTTCGGAGTTGATCCTACACCGTTCCCAGTGGACTGTGTTTATACTATTCGGCGCCGGCGAGGCGCATAAATTTGTTGCGCTTCGAGATGTGTATACTTTCTTCGGGAGGCGAAAGCAGACACTCGTGAGATCGATTCAAGTGTAGAACATTAAAAACTTTTGTGGACTAACTATGCTTTTTCGTTTGACATGTCGGGAGCCATATATGTAAGTTTATACTATTAAATTATTTTTGATATAATTAGCTGTACTTTACTCTCTCCAAAAAGTACCTAGGAAACAAATTCCAAGTATTAGAAGCAGATAAAAAAGACTGGTAGTTTTTTAACGTTGACGATCTGCTATAGCCTCGTCATCTGACCGTGGTTCAAAATTACGTGGTGTTGTCCTCGATCTTTCCCTTTGGGATTGATCCCAGACCGTTACTAATAGCCCGTTGTGTTGCTCTAGTGTGACGTTAATTAAAATACCTACCTACCGTATTGGTAGGTAGGTATTTTAACTACTCTTACATTGGAAAAGTTTTGGAATATTTTTATTGCTCCATTCCGAATAAATCTTTCCTTCAACCAAAAAACTCTTATTTATATTACCCTTTATCTTATTAATTCAAATCTCAGGCTCATCTGTATGTTTTCTATCTAATGACGCATTTACCGATGTTGGTTGTTCAATAAATACCCAGTTAGATCTCAATCATCACAATGGCAATCATACTTCGCCTCTTAACTTTTTTTGCAATGTGAGTTTCAATTCTAATTACAAGCAATAATAATAACATAACACTAAAACACAATATAATTTAATTCAATTATATACAATTTAATCTAAATAGCTAAAAGGCAATGCGTGGGTTGTCTGTGGAGTTCAAAGAAACTCTTGGATAGAGTTTTGAAGATTTCCATGGATTAGTATTTCAGCCGTATTCAATTCTCCCGAGTTTGGGAGCAAAATAACGATTAGTTAATTTTTAATGAATCAAAAATACTCGTTTCCTCCATAGAGAATATTTTAGATCGTGAGAATTCAATTTTCGAAACATGTATCAGCATATGGAAATTGAACGCAAAATGAAACGTGTTCCATATTACGTGCAATCGAGGTGTTCCATATTACGTACACGTATACTTCGACGGAAAAGTTACACTTGCTTTGAGAAAAATAAATTTAACAGAAAGCTTATATTGAACTTTCAAAACAAATGTCGTTATGATAAATCACGAAACGGATCTTTGTAAACTTGTTTTCTTTTAAGTGATCGGATTTTTAAAAGAGCCTCTAAAATGATTTTAGCATCTCGAAAAATAAAAATGCTTGTATTTAAGACGGATTTTTGATTGACTTTCAAAACATAATAAGGGTGGATCTCAGGATATAATTGACTCTCAGAATAAAAGGTGCCATGTGACAGAAGAATTTTGAACTCCGATAAATTTTGATAATTACCTGTCGAGATACTGCGATATTCCATATTACATGCTCTTACCCTGTATAGAAATACAATACCCAGCCTGCATATTATAAACAGACAATAAAGGAACATGTGATTCAAAGCTAAACAGTCATAGAAGCATCTTTGTCGAAAAACAAAGGGTGGTCCAATGTAAATAGCTTCTGGCAAAAAGTGACCGAGTGACAAATGTTAGGTGTGCAAACATTTTTGGCAGTTTTATCCCTTTTTTCCCTTTTTAAAGTGAACTTAAACTTTCGGGAAAAAACAGACGATTCAGCGACCATCGGGAATGCGGTTTTTTCGTTATAATGGGTTGGCCAAAAAGTTCGTTCGATTTTTATCAAAAAGTAACATTTTTTGTTGCCACAAATAATTTTTATTTAAAAAGTACTGATCGTTTCGTTCTATAATCTGTTATCTTTCAGGCAACTTCATAATTTCCTTCTCCCAAAAGTTTTTCTCTCTGGGCAAAGAACTATTCCAAGTGCTTTTTGCAGTCTCAAAGAATTGAAAGTTTTTCAAGAAAATTTTATAAGGATCGGGACAAATAGAAATCCAAAGATGTATTTTCTAGTAAATACGGCGGATGTGTCGAAACTTCCTATCCAAGCTGTAGCATCTTTGCCTTGTCACCAAAGAAATCTGCGGTCTTGGTTATCGAGATGGAATATTATGCCTTTTCTGTTGACTAATTTCCGGGCACTTTTCGTCGAGTGCTGCTTTCATTTGGTCTAATTTGGAATCGTGCTTGTCGGAATTGATTATTTGGGTTTCATAAGTAGTTCCTTCAAATCCCACTAGTTTCACAACATCACTTTTGAATGAAGACAGTCCTTTGGGGATGATTAATTTAGGGTCATTTTTTTTACCCCGCGATCTCTTTCGTAACATTATTGTAAAGTATCCACTTTTCATCGCCTCTCACAATTTGTTTTTAAAACGGGGCGTTTTCCTTGTGTTTAAATGACCGAACCAACTTTTTGACCAATACGTTCGTTCAAAGCTGTTGATCATTCGGTTTTCCCATTCTCTAGCAACCTGTGAGTTGTAGACGGCACAGTTTCGATTTCTGTCAGATCGAAAGGTTATCCCACCCTGGGTGCATTCCTCCCTTCTGTTGTTAATTAAAATTTTCCTTGTGGGTATGCCCATTTACGTGACGCTATTTGGCGCAGCTTGGCCAAATATGGTCCTTGCGCCAGAAAACCCAATTCAATCAAACAACCACTTATTCAGAATCACAAATAAATTCGATTTAATGAGACAGAAACTGTATTTGAGGATAAAAAATTTTTATGACCCAGGCCAACCAGCCTACCAGCAGGGCCAGACAAGGGGTGGCTGGGAAAATAAAACCTTGTAATATACAGGATTTTTCTTTTTTAATAATTATGTTTGATGTGTCCCTCTGGAAAATATAAACTCGCCAAGATGACATGCCAAATTGTTTGAGTTGAAAGAAAAACAAAAACGTATCGACAAAAAAACTGTTTCATTTCCCTGCGTGTCCTTTGTTTCCCCGCTCCATCTCATTTCGCCCCCCATTCGTCCTAAAGTAACAAACCGTCCGCTAATGGATTTGATTCCGGAAACAAGCATTGTCGCTCATCACCGCTGCGGGGCGCTGCGATACGGTCAACCCCCCTCCGTCGGCGTTCCGCGGCTCACGGTTGGTCGACGCCGGGCAGCGCGGGGTCCAGTAGCCGGCCTCTGCACGCGTGACGTAGCACGCGGAGGGCAGGGGGATGATACAAACTGCCCTAAAGTGTACGAGGAGAGTGTAACACGGCATGCAATCACGATCAGCCCCCATTTTCCGTAGCTGAGCGACACGCTTTTATTTCGCAGTTGACGCGCGACGTGATACGGAAGATCAATCGCTTCTGTTTTGATGCCCTTCCCCCAAATGGATTTTTAGTTCTCTCTTTGTTGAAGGAAGTGACACACGTGCTGACTGGGACTGATGTCTTTCACAATTCGTTTTGTATCTTTCTACAGGTTTTGAGAAAAGTTTTGAAAGTGATTGAGAGGAATTCGGAACATTTGATGAAAATATCTTTAATAGGAAATATGTAAATGTTTCCTTTTTACTACAGATGGGAAGATAAACAAAATTATTCTCCGTTAATATCAGTCATGTGTTTCTTCGTTTCATTCATTTAAAAAGGTAGTAAAACTGATATTCATATTTAAGGAGTGTTTGATCAACAACGTTTCTATTCCTGGTGTAAGAGTATATAAAATATAACACCTTGCGCTAGTTTCTTTGAAGAATAGATGAAATTTCAGCTATGAACTGTGAAAAGATTATTTAAACTGTTACTGAAGACAACAAATTACTCTGAACAAAAACAGTTTGTGTTTGTGTTTTGGGCCATCGAGAGATAACAGGATTCCCGCCGGAAAGAAACTCGTCTACTTTATTTACACCTCTGCCCAAAGTTACATGAAAACCGAACGGAAATGACCGTTACCATGTCCTCCGACAAGAACGCCATTTCACCCAAGGAGCCCGCAGAGCAGCCGACGGACCTGCGGACGCGGAAGAAAGAGGACACGGACGACGAGGCTGACGACATCGACGTGACCAGCACCGAAGTTCACCCAGCTCCCTCCTTCTTGATCCGCAACCTCATCGAGAGCAGTAGCCACCGTGAGGACACCCTCCCGGCCTCCTCCTTCAGGGCCTACCACCCACTTCTGCACCCTCCGCTGCACATGCTGTACCCCCACCACCAGCCCTTGCACCACCCTCTGTACCGCCTGGATGACGTCCACCAGCACCCCGAGCTGCACCTCCGTCCCCCGCATTCCAGAGAGGGTGGCAGCGATGTGGACGAACATTCATCCAGGACATCTGGACCAGATGGAGATGAGGAAAGATCGAGGTTCAAAGATGACGAGCTGGAAGACGAAGACCAAGATGAGGTTACATCATCCAAGGGTAGTCATCACACTCTCGATTCCGACTCCGAAAACACAATACTTCATGGAGGTAAGTGGATTTTCCATTGTCCAATCTTAGTTTTTATGTTTTCCTCTTTCAATATTGTATTTTAATAGAGTACTGCTAGTGCTAATCATGAAGGTAGTGTTGCTAAGTTTTGCCTTTGAGGTTAACGGTTGTTAAATTATCTATATAAAAGTACCGCTGTTTTCAATATTGTATTTTAATAGAGTACTGCCAGTGCTAATCATGAACTTAGTGTTGCTAAGTTTTGCCTTTGAGGTTAGCGGTTGTTAAATTATCTATATAAAAGTACCATTTGTTTCTAAGAGTGCATTGAAAATCGTATTTACAGTAGACCTAACTGTCATCGACTAATTTGATTGGCCCTTTCACAAATTTCGCTTCTATTCAATGAGAAATTTCTTTTGTTCTCTTAAACAAATAATTTGTCTAAGCGAACAGTAATTATATTGCCAATAGAATATGTAGAAAATTTTAGAATATGTAGGAATTTGTGCAATAATTCCATTGACACTACTTACATTCTAAATAGATACATTGCCATGAAATTTCTTCTCACTATCAAAAACTGATATGATATAGAACGAAATTAATTTTTTCCCAGTTCTCTTTAGACAAATGATTGTTAAAAGAAGTTTGTGCTAGTCAAAAAGTATATCCAAATTTTATCTTAAGATCGGCTGTTCTAATACGGTGCGTAAGAGAATCTGGTGAGTGTTTTCTATCGTTATTGAGCATCAGATTCTCCCAACTCAATCAACCATTGTTTGATTGAGTGTGGTGAGTGTTTTCTATTGTTATAGAGCATCAGATTCTCCCAACTCAATCAACCATTGTTTGATTGAGTGTGGTGAGTGTTTTCTATCGTTATTGAGCATCAGATTCTCTCAACTCAATCAACCATTGTTTGATTGATTATAGTTATCTAGTGTTAAATATTGCATATTTATTACGCAGCATGTAGAAATTGGTTATATCCAAGATAAAAAACAAACTTTGAAGGTACTGCCTTTTGGATTATCACTACAGAAAAGCCCTTATAGCATTGTTTTGTTACAAGAACAAGTTAAAATATACCATTTACTATTATGAACCACTAAAATTCTTATTGGTATTCTGTGAATTATTTCCAGCAACGCTTGTCTACATTTGAAGTGTACAAAAATCCTAAAAGGTTGATTGGTGCAACTTATTACATAACATAAGGCGATTTAAAAATTTTTTAGTTTGTTGAAAAAAATATTTTCAACGTTGCGTATAAATTTTAATATCCATATAACTCAATTTCAAATCCCATATTTACGTCGTCTGTCTTGTGTTGGGCACAGCTTGGCCAAATATGGCCCTTACGCCATAAAACTCAACACAACCCCAAATCATAATATTTGCTTCATAAAATCCCATATATTTTGAATTTGTCTCATGTGAAATTGTCATCAGCTTTGGTTCTGGTTTTGTAACTCATGTATTTTAAATTCATATATTGATGTTAAAAATATTTGTTTCACACTAAAACTTAATAAAAGAACAAGTACTAGTTCTCAAGTCCTTTAGAAGTAGCACGATCAACAATTTACTGTTTTAAAAAAAATTTGTAAATTAGATATTATTACTCTTTAGTACTTTAAATCTATTTTCAATCTGTCGAAATCTGTTGAGAACCATCTAATGAGAAATTCCTAAAAGAATTATTACTTTTTTGTTTTCTGGTTTTTGAAGATTCTATTTAATTATTTATTCTTAAATAGAGACGAAAAAAGTTGTCAGGGAAATGCTTCTTTTCTCCATGCGTATTAGATTACTCTTTCACAGGAAAAGTCTGAGAAAATAGCTTTAGAGCGATTGAACGGGATGCTGAATTTCTAATAGTCCATTACAGACTTTATGAGAGAATTTATTTTTCAAATTAAAATACCAATCCCCCCTCTTAGCCACTCTATTCTGTACTTCAAATTATAGGAAGTAAATATTATTCATTGTGTCAGTTACACTGAAAGAAGTTTTCACACACATAAAGAAAATGTTTGTAAATCTGATTGATAGGTCAAATTAATTGGTTTTTATTGTTTATATATACTCATAACATCAAATCTGTATTGGTAATATGCATACACAATGCTCCCTCATACGGATAAATTGTTTTAGGAATTTTATGGTCGAGATATTTGTATTTCTGATGATTACCTGGATATTGCAAGAACTCTTACTTCAAAAGTACATTCAGTCAATAAAACCGCATTGGAATGGGAGTTAATTCAATTACTAAATTTCTGGATATCAGGAAACGTAATCATTATTATGAAATGAAATATATATGTATATAAAATAACAAAGAAGCAAAGTGCAAAGTGGTAAAATAAATTTTGAATGGGTAAGTATAACAAAGACGAAAATCCATCCAATTCATTTAAATCTTCAAATTATTTTGTTTTCAGTGTTAAAATAAATCATATGTAAGTATGTGTTTTAGGAACCCAATAGCATTTATTGTTGTAACTGATACATAATTTTCTTTATATGTTAATATTTTAAAGTTATTTCCTTTCATTTGTTTTGTGATTGAATAACACTCTAAAGCGAAACTAATGGTCTCTTTACAATTCTTATGATTATTATAATAGTTTTATAAAAAAGTAACCATGCAAATTTTTTTCTTATTCTTTTTCAAAGTCTACCATTTTAAAAGCGGTTAAGCTGTAAGTCTCGGCCCTCCTATGTAGCTAATCAAGACCGATTACTAGACCATAGTATAAGAAGGATGGATCTCCATAATTTTAGGAATCGCTCTTTCTTTTCATGTCAATATCTATATCCCTGTAAATATTAAAGGTTCATCAATGGACACAACTGATAAGTGATGGTTAGCCATTGTAATAAGTTTGAAGTTTAATCAGATATTTCTCCCGAACTATCGAGATTATTTGGAAAAATAACGTGATTACAATTGAAATCGAAAGACTAAAACCCTTCAATGAGAATCAAAACCCACTCTATAACTGAAAAGCAAAGCATTTCTCTTTGAAATTTTACTTATCTGTGAGATTGGAAATTAATTTAATGCGTCTTTTATAGCTTGAAAACCTTTTCGAATATATATTTTTCTTAGCAAGTTGATTCATACTTTTGTGTTAATCAATTCCCTCTGGATGTTTCAGTTAAAGTTTTGTGTAAAATATATTAGACAGTATGAGAGTAATAAGAGTCTGACTTACCGTTTATGAACATTACATAAGTAGATTTCTTCAATGCAAATTGCCTTTCATTGGTTAATTGAAAACAAGCTGTCGTATGGTTATTTTTGAATTAACTAGGGATAAAAACAGTATATTTAGGTAAAATATTTTGGAAGACTTGATATGCGGCAATCTTATGTACGCAAGCATAAAATATCCTGTTAAGTAGTGAAAGTTCAGACTTTACAATGCTTTTGAATAAAAGTGCAGCTTTGATAAATTAATTGTGATTTAAAATTTGTACGACATTTAAAACTTTCACATGTGAAAATATAATTGTATTATAGGATACATTCTGTACCTTCTTTCAAGATGGAACAAAAAAATAAATCATTAATGTTAAATATGTTGCTAAAAATGTAAATCAAGATATCTTGACTAATTTTAATTGTCTAAAATCATTCTATATACATGCACATTAATTAAGCTACTTTCTTTATCGTAAAGAGAATTTAATGTAGAGCTAGAAAATGTATCTCAAACGCTGGTCTAAATCTTACTTCTATGTAAAATTTAAATCGGAAAAATATTATTTACAAACACAAAATATAATTTAAACCAAGGCTTTGCACATTCTTGCTATCTTCAAGCACTCAAGCGAACCACATCAACCAGAATTTTTTGAGGAATGCACAATATATATACTTATGAATGTGGTTTACATTTTGTTCAATTTGACAGCAACAAAGGCTCTGAGGAATGTGCTTATTATGAATACTTTTATCTAAAAAATGTCTAATTTTCGCTATATTCTGTTTCGCGTAGTACAAAATCCTAAGAACTGTAGTGAATTAACTGTATACGTAGCAGAAGTGTGTATGAGGAATATGTGGTGTCATCAAGTATGAGTAAGCCCTCACGAAGGTTAAAGAGTCCCACGACACTTCAACTTTGGAGAACCTCCCACAGTAAATTAAACAGTATGGGAAATTAAACAAGACCAGATAAAAGAACATCAAGCGTATAAACTTGAAACTCCCCTGAAAATATCAGACCCGGGCCAAGTGACCTTGATTGTCCCCCTTCGTAGATGCCCTGAATATGAGTGATGAAGTCTAAGAATTTAATGGTATTCAAAAATATCAATTTTGAGATTTTTGGAAATTCGGATAGTTTTATATTTTTTCAATGATACTTCAGTTTTACATTTAAATTTTAAAGTTTTGAAAAAAGAAATAAGATTAGTAATAAACTCAATTAAAGTCAAATGTTGATCTTTTAACTCGATTTTCTTAAAATAAAGTTTTTTCGATTTTAAGGTACCTTTCCTAGGGAAATACTTTAACCTAGTAAATAAGCATTTCCATATTCTACAAGCATCAGAGGTTTTATACTGAAGATACCGATTTTTTTATAAATAAAGTAATTAAATTAAGCACATTTTTTTTTTATTTTGAGAACGAGAAATCAGATGAATTTTGTGATTTTTTTTAGTTAATTCTAAAAAAAAAAATATATTTGTAATGTGTTAGGCATGCAAAAATAATTTCATAGAATTTTTAGAATAGCTTGTAATGTCACATACTGAAGAAATTAAATAATCACTTCAGTATATAAGTAAATGCCTATTGGGTATAAAAAATTTGTCATCTGTATCTTCACTAAATTGAGAGAAGTACATTCAAATTTGACAAATTAAATTAACATCGTCGGTATTAGACCTTCAAACTTCTCTTAATAATAAGGTCGAAACGAATCATAATCTAAATAAACTATTAAACTATTTAGTATTCTGACATCCTACTTCAAAGTCTCGCCTCCCCCAATAAACAATGCATTGAATATCATTCTAATCAATCCAATTCACCTGCTACAAAAGAGGCGATTCAAGCAGTTGTAAAAGTCCAAAGCCGTAGCGAGAATCAATAATCTCTCATTTTTAGGGTCTCGCGATAAAAACGGAAAGTAAACAGCCCCTTGTGTTTGGACGCGTGTAAGCGTGCGTGCGTTAAGCGAACCAGGGAAGCGTGCATCACTCAATCGCTTCACCTGTTGCGATTTGTACCCTTTTCTGTGTGGTGGGGAAGCATGTTATACTGCACATAAAGATGAAGTGGAATTATGCGGATGATTTGTTCACAAATTTATATCTTCCTATGCCTCGGCGCTTTGTCACCACCAATCCGCACTCTCAAATCACCAAACGGGGTGATGCGAAAAGTTAGCCGTGGTTCCAGTCACACATAAATTAATTCACTGATTCCTATTTTTTTGCTCTCATGAACGAAAAGTAAATACATGTTTTGGAAACAAAATAAAACTTTTCTGAAAACTTTTTGCAAACTAGTCTCGCTTATTAACCTCTTATTGTGGAGAAAGGCAAAATGCGGGACTCTCCAAGAAGGTTCGTGATTTTGGCCTCAAGTGATCCTCAAAAGAGGTGCATGCGAACTTTATGAATTAGGTCAAAAACTCTTCGCCTAGCACGTGTTAGGTTCGTATTAGGAGTGGTAGGATACTAGTATGTTGCATCTGCATGTTACCAAAACAGTGTGGTGGTCTATTAAAAATGGTTTGATACTATGCTGCATTTTGTGACCAGTCGTTGAAATGCACTGATAGAATTAGATTATATTTTATTAACGTTTTTACCCTCTAAGCGTCACGAAATTTCCGAGTTGTTAGTATCTCTCCACACTTACACACTGACTAAATAACTACATCTATTGCTAGACTTCTAGGTAAGATTCTATTGGTCAAGGTAGATCTAAACTGGTAAGATGTCATTCAGGGAAACTGCATGTTGCAGAACATGCGTGTGAACGTCTCAGAAGGTTAACACAAAAATATGTATCACGTTTAAACATCTATGAATTGCTTTGTCTGGAGGTCTACAATTTGCGGGTTAACCTCAAAACAATAATCAAGGCAACACTGAAGAGGTAGTATTAGTATTTTTGGTTGTGTTTAAATAATGAAACTTTCACGTCTCTGTTATGTGTTAAAATGCCATTCTTTGTGTCCACAACTCATTGTGGTTTAGAGCGTTTTCAAAGGGAGGAGGGGAGATCTGTACAGTGATTTACATGAACTAAATTTGAAGTATCTATGGCCGTTTTTCCATCTCTCCAGCCACATCTTGATTTTATATTTTAAAGTTTATTTTTAATAATATTTTCAAGCCAATGTGTCATCTCTTGGCTTAATGATGTAAAGATTTTTGGTGTGGATGCAGTTGAATAGGTAGTGGTTAGTGGTCTGATATGAAAATGCCCTAGATGAGTTGCATAAAGGACATCGAATTGTTTTGTAAACCAATGAACTGAATACAAAACATTCAGGTTTGATTTAACATTACCTGGCCAAAACTCGACCTTATATCTAAGACAAAAACCAGCCTTCTAGCCTAAACTCATCAAGTTTATCGAAACTTCATTATTTTATTCTAGTAGATTAAGTGTATTTCAGATACTTAATAGTTCAATTACAGTTCACTTAATATGACTTTAAATGTTTGAATTAATATCGCAAATACAACACAACAAACTGAAAAAGTTTGGTAACAGTGACAATTTTTGCATGTTCAAACATGCCCTAACCTAGGACAAAAGCTTTTTCATAGAGCAAAACTCTAATTGCTTCACCCTTATCAAAATAACTGTATTGAACATTCAAATTAGATTAAACGACTAAATGAATGAAGATGTAAATTCCAAATGATTTTAAGTTAAATTCTCTGAATATTTACTGTCTCTTTCCATTTCTAAGAAATAAGTATTTTGTATAGCTCAATTTAAAAATTGCCTTGTTAAGAACTGATTGCCGTTGCGATTGAATGCCGAAATAACTTATATTAGATTATAGCACTTCAAAAAACATTATTTACCTCTGATAAAGAACTTAAAAACTCAATTTTTTTATTTCCTATACAGCCATTTGTGAAAAGCAGAAAAAATGTCTGCACACCCTTGCGCATCATACATACCTGCATTAGTTTAATCTGAGATTTCTCAAGATAAAGGAAATCATAAAAGCTAAAAGCCTGTGTTGAGTCGTACACGATGAAGAATATAGAATTTTGGACATGGCTGCTAAATTTAGATTTCCGCACTTCAAATAGCAAATTGCTACTTCATATTGGGCGAAACCTGCATTTTCAAAACTTCCGTATAACATTGCCACTTTTTTTAAATCCACAATCAGATAGAACTTTAGACAATTAATAGCTCACTTCTTTCCTCCTATTCCAGGATGTATTTGTTCTCACTGATCTCAGTATTACTTACACAATACAATACCACAGAAAGTCAAAATTGACACTCGAAAGCATAAACATAACTTCGTAGGCTACCTTTTTTACTACGGCTACCTTTTTCAATGACATTAAAAATCGAGACCGCAACTAAATCGCTACATCAGGTAATCACAGTAGCGAAATTGACCATGATCCGATCAATTGAGAAAAATATCGCTCAAAGGGAAGGGGGAAAAACGAGCAACGTGAGAAAATCGCAGGAATCGAAACAGTTTATTCAACTTATGAAGACATTTCACGAAAACGGACATCCCGAACACCCGAATGTCCGAGCGCCTTAGGCGGCGGCACGTTTCTATCTCGCAAAGTGGCCCTTACTAACTGCGAAGTCGTTGCGCTCTGCTTGCGTTGGTGTCATACCGTTCCCACGCTTTTAAAACTCTGTTGCTCATTCCTCCAAATAACAGAAAAGTTAGTATTGTTCCCTGCCTCGGGGTAGCATTAAGAGAATGGGATGTGACAGTGGGAAAAGTGTGTGGAATGTCGTGCTCGGACTATCCGGCCGGATGCGACGGGAAATTTTCCGAACAGGTTTCTCGGTCCCTTATCCTTAAGGAAGAATATCGCATTAAAGAAATTGTCTTAACTCGTGTAAGATAAGTGATTGGGACGTGGGCACAATAGGGGCTTTCTGGAGTTACGAAGATTATAGAGTTGTTAGGGATAGCTATAAGTTCAAATTGTTCAATGAAAGTTTTTGTCATCTAAGCCAACGGTTCACAGCTTCATGAGTGCTGCTGCATGTCATATTGTAAAGATAGAAAAAAAGATAGCAACATAGATTTTTTTCGAGAATTCATTTAAGTATAAGTGATGAAGTGACCTGATAACGATAATTCATTTTTATGTGGAATTATTTATTCGTGTGACACGACTTGTAGCCTGGAATTATTCCCCAAACTCACATTTCTTAAATTAGTCGTCAATATACATTTATTTGGGTGATAATTGGAAACAATTGATCATGCACAAACGAGCTTCTTAAGAGATGATTAACGTTTACAGGGCAGTCGTTTCCAATTTTTAAACTTACTCTTTTCTAGCTTTTATTATCTCTTTCAGTTGTGTACTGGCTTCATGGACCCGAGGTACTCTAGTGATATTTTCTTTTCCCATGGGGTTTGCTGTGTTTAGTAAACACAAGGGTCGCGCTCCCGGGATACCCAATCGATCTTTTTTTTTTGCTTTCATCCTATTATTCTGTTCCCTGATCCCTCTTTTTCTGTTTCGCGACATTTTTTACTTGAAGTTGTCGGTGTCGGTCTTACATTTGGCACATCTTGGCCAAATATAGCCCTTGCACCATAAAATCGCAAAACAACCAACCAGGCTTTTATAGAAATCAATTAAGTGAATTTCTTTAATTTGCATGTTGTTGAATACCGCAGATCAATTATCTCCAGTTGAGCCCCAGATACGTATTCACCTGAGCGTTAGTATTAACCCTAGAAGCACCTAAATTAAAGGTATAGTCTATTATTTTTTTTAAATGATTAAAATTAAAATAATTTTCTTTGGTCAAGTATAGTGTTAATAGATGTAAGACCTTCGTTTGACGAATAATGTGAACCCCTAGTCAGGTTCACGAATTGAAATGCGTCAACTGGTGAACGAAGGGATCTTTTCCTAACTTCGTTCTTGTAATTTTAAACGACTTTCGATTTTCCATTTTGTATAGTTTAGGAAGACAAATTAACTCATTTTCCGTTTTGATCCTTGTAATAGCACAAAATTATTAGTACAGTTCCTTTAATATAAAAATATCACCAGAAACTTTAATTTACATGTTTTGTTTCTAATTGAAATTAAATTCGAGTTTATTCAGGAAACAGAACCAACGAAATCTGAATTCCAATATTAGCGAAATGAAGTTTACATGCGTTTTGTCATTTTAAAGATCAGTAGAAACAGTATTTAAACTAGACACACATTGCTTCAAAGAAATATTTATTCTTCTAACTGTAGTAACGTCAATTATACACAAATATGCGGGTTTAAGTTACTTCTTGTAAATGAAATATAAATACAAATTGTAAATAATCTGTTCGGGCTCTAGTTCGGTAGTGATCCTTGTAAATAATCTGTTCGGGGGAAAATGACGTTGTAGTGATTTTTTACTTAAGTTAAGCACAAAAAAATTAAACTTTTCAACCTTCTAGAATGATTGCACAGCTGTTATTAAATATTTATTTTATTGATTTAGTTACATCGAAAGTTTGTGTATTTTTTAAAATTCTTCTAGCTTGTATTATCCAAATCATGTTAAACCTCTTTTCATAACTTACATCTACACAAGTTCAAGTCTCTGATCCCTATCGGAAGTTACCCTTTTGGATTGACCTGAAACGCTTTCTCAATTTCGATCGAGATTCACAGGGGCATTTTGAGGGAGGGGGATGTACCCATACCAAAATAATACAATACCCATACCTCAATACCATAAATACTACAAATGTTGCCTCTGGCAACTAAAAATAGTCTCTGGGAATGCAGTGTCGGCATTTTGGCTCTTTGGGGTAATTATTTTTTTTGTGTGACTAGTTCTTAGAATATCATTACTTATAAAGCCCTTTTACTTTTAGTTTCAAGCCGCTTTACACAAAAAAAAGTTCAGTACCCGTTCTTATGTAATCTTCCATATATAATCATTCACTAATGCATATAAAAACGTATTTACTGCATCTACTGCTCTAGTAAAAAATTATAGGTACGCAACCTAAACTATTTGTGGAGTCAAATTTATCTTGAAACACAATCCTGAACGAGGAAAATATTAAAATTGTCACTAAGTCGCATATCAACAACTGTTTTCACCAGTGGCTCAGTAGCGATAAAATTTTATGTTTTTGAATCTTCCTCTGTGTAGATCCATTTTCATTTCCTATAATAGTCTAAAACAGCGTGAGAATGACAAATATCGAGTGTAACTTTCTTCCCATGTTCCACTTACATCAAATCCTTCTGGAACTACATACTTCCTCGAAGGATTAAGATAGTGCTATATTTTATTGTTTTATGTAATGCGCAGTGAAAATTGTTTTCGTCCACAAACTGCATCCTTAACTTGCCTACACACAAGAATGACGATGTGAATTCCTCACTAAGCATACAAAAGTAGCAAAAATCAAAAACTGGATCCACATTACTCGCAAATTTAGGAAATAGGTGCTAACAGTAAACTAGCACAAATTCATAACTTTTATAAAAGAAAAATCATCCTAAATCTTATCAATTAAAAAATTTAATTGCAATTAAAAGACTGATCCCTAGTCGAATTTTCAATGATTCCTTCTAAATCTGTACAGCCAGAACATATGGTATAATATATCTTTAATTTACCAACAACATAATCGAATTATTTTCTAGATCTTGATAGTACAGTTTTTTTTTTTTTTTTTTTTGTATTTCAATTAACGTCACACTGGAGCAACACAACGGGCTATTGGTGACGGTCCGGGATCAATCCCAAGGGGAAAGATCCGAGGACAACACCACGTAATTTTGAACCACGGTCAGATGACGAGGCAACACCTGAGCTGGCACCCCACTCTCCAAACTTCCACACCACGCCAACGTGAGGACATTTGAGGCCACGACAGATTTAACGTGCACCAGCCCCCTTTGTACACGACGGTGTTTTGGCTGGATTCGAACTCGCAACCCTTCGGTTGCAAGTCCGTTACTCTTCCAACCGGGCCACCGCGGCCCTACAGTTTTTATAGTGATGTGAGTTGTTATCATAGAACTGTTATAAAAATACTTTATTCGGAACAAGTTTTAAGGGAAAAACTACAGCCCCATCTTAAATTCCGAGGAAATTCTAGTCATCACAGAAACAACAATTTCTCATTTACAGTTCACAAAGAAATAAGTATGCGGTTAAGCGTAGTGGAAGCGTGTAAGATTTATAAACAAGGATATAATGGGTATTAAATGGTGTGTTTCAAAACTCAGTGACGGATACGCAACTTTCCGAAATTTACGAGTAGTGTATCTACCATGAATAATTGTTGAATAAAACCTTTAAGCTTGATTTATAGGGTATCCAACATCCAGTAAGTAAATGCAGTTTACGCTTTTAAGGTATGACAAGAAATATGTGAGAACTATTTCTTCCCCCTTTTCTGATTCAAAGAGTAACCGAAGTCAAACTTAGGCATCTCTCATTGGTTCATTGGAGTTTTAATCGTATGATGGAGACAGCAAATATTACCAATGATGATAGTCAGTCTTCTTATTTTAGGGATTTCTCTTACGACAAGAAATTCCTTTGTTTCATTTTAAAAATAAGATTCGAAATTTTTCCTTCCATTCAAGGTAAAAAGTCACCAAAAATAAATTACATTTTAACCTTTATTTTCATTAGTTTTTTCATCATTAAAAACATAAATCAGTTAAATTATGAGTAAGAATTTTACAGAGTTGGATTTCAGCTTTATAAGTAAAATTTTAAGTTAACTCTTAAAATTGACTTATATAGCTCAAATGAGAAAGATTAACAGTTTATAAAGTTATGATTTACTTCTTTATTTATTTTAAGCAAATTAATTCATGAATTAATTTGCTTGAAATAAATTTCCATGTCTTATCAGCACTTATCATGCCTTAAAGTTAGGTTTTAAGGTTAATTAAGTATTACAGCATTAATGCATTTGAAGAGTTAGCTTGAAGCTTAATTTATTCATCAAACATCATGTTGTACATAATACATAATTTAATTTCAATTGCTAGTTTTTGGCATTATTTAAGTAGTATACATACGTTTTAATATTCTTTCCTTAAATTTTCATATATCAAGCTTCATAGGTAATGTTAGTAAATTTTAGTATTTACCCTTCATTAATAACAAGAGTAAATTTTTATTTATCAAACTTCATTGATAATATCAGTAAATTTTTATATTTACCCTTCATTGGTAACAATAGTGAATTCTCTTTCGTGGAAATTCATTCGTAATATTTATACATTTTAATATTTACCCTTCCCACAAAATTATTGGGTGGTGGCTTGGGTCCGGCACCTACGAGTTGTCCGTGGAAATGTATTTTTATTCAATATTATTCTTTCGAGCATAAGATTTAGCAATGATTTTTTATAGTTCGGATAGGTATCTTTTAACTCAACATAGATTTTAAAATATTTTTTAGACATTTGTACAAGTGGGGACTACATAATCATTTAATTCACTATTTAAAGCGAAAATTAATCGGTCATTGCTTGTACTTCTGCACTGATTGGAATCTGGAAGCAATGGAAAACTGCTTCCCGGAGGACTTTAGAGATTGGAGATATTCGAACTAATAATTTTTTTAATTTACAGTAAGTTAAAAATTATGTTTTTAGAATAAATTGCGTGACACTCATTCACAATGCCTCAAAATATTTGATTTATACTGAAAAAAATAAGAATTTTAATAAAATTTGTTCTTCAATTTAATATAGATTTTAATTTTCACATCGCTTATCCAGTAGAAAAAAATGTTACGAAAACTGAAAATTGAACTGTACTATTAGTCCTCTTAAAATGGTAAAAAAAAAACATGTGATAAAAGCAAAGCTCAAAAGTTATCCTATTCTAAAAACTCATTTGTGTTCGAAAGAAAATTTCTCTTTACGTTTAGAATGACAGCCTAGACAGCACGAAATACAATAATCAGAAAACATCAGGTGGCATAAATCTGGAGCACTAATCAAGATTGATAAAAAATTTTGCCAAAGCCATAAAGAGAAACTAAATAACCTTTCAAATTTAACTTGTTTAAAGCGCAGAATGTTACGACTATTGAATAATGTCATCTATTGAGGAGTAATGAGAACATGACATTTGGTATTACTGTCTTTTGAAACGTGGAATCGGACAATCGTCAAATCAAGAGGTATCTAGACTATGTAGGTTGAAATACCTTTCGACAAAAATTAAAATTTTCAATTAATCGGGTGAAAGGATTAAATATACAAGACTGCTTGTAACACCGAACAAAGTAGAAAATATCCTAAATAGTTATTTTTTATTGCTTATTCTTGATTAGTTTACAAAAGGGTATTCAAAAGTGTCTTTTCCCCGGTTACTTTAAAAGTATGAACAAAAATAATTTCTTCCCATATATAACAAAAAGAAATAATAAAATTGATCCTTAACATTTGAAAAAGGAAAGAAAAACACTTGAACGTGTATTAGCAGTTATGTATAATATTTCCAATTCGTTGCAATTAATCTGAGGGTTGAGATTTCTGTGTAGCATAGTACTGCTTTTAACTTACATCCCATTTAATGGCAGAATAGCTACATCCACTGGTTGAAAGAATCATAGGCATTTTGTATTGGTTAATAATTTCAAAACTGCTAAAATACATATAGGATAGGCTACAAGTCGCTGAACGGCTATATGCATAATGCCACTCAAAGGGTTAAATATTTAGAAATGCCACTTTATATAGTTTGCAGAAAATGTAATAAACTCCGACCTTTAAAAACTATTTCGTTCTAATAAAATATAGCGTACAAATGAAAATGTACCTTGTGTAATCTCTCACTTGCTTGTATTGGAAATCTCCATTTACTATTTTCAGACAAATTTTCATTTCTAAATCAAATAAATTTTTAAAACGCTGTTTCAGAAAACTGAAAAGACGAAAAGGAAAGAAAAAGTAGAAATAATAGAATTTTGTACATTAAAAATAAATTAAATCTTATAATTTTATCCTTATCATCGTCAGCTTAATCTCATTATTTGCATCTTATTTACAAATGCTACCACACCATCTTATTTACAAATGCAAGTGTCACAACTGTCGGCATCCTTTGAAATGAATAGTTGGCAATGTAAAACGAGATCAAAATGAAATGCCCAGCTATTTCGAAAACTACATAAAATGTGAATATTTTTCTTTCAGCGTCACTTGCTGCCAAGTTGATGCTTATCTTCGCAATATCATTCATTTTTCTCTAGTAGAGAAAAAAGCAACGAATGGGAATACAGAAAAGGTTCAATCAATTCCTCCAACAACGATCCGAATCCATAGCACTGTCGAATCTACTTCTGACAAAAAGTCGCCAGATAAAAAGAAAACCCGCTCACAACAACGTGCCCCTGTGGCCATTTCGACAAAATCCTACAACACTCCAAACACAAGACTGCAACGTTTGCATAATTCCCTCCAGTTCCCCTCTCTTTTGCGACACCCGAAAACATAGACGTCCATAAAACGACATTCAAGGAATAAGAGTTTAGCAACTACTCTACTCTGTGAACTGTGCTTCATGGAAGGAATGGGAAGAGGGCATATATATATTTATATATCTCCCTCAGAATGCATCGTTAGCGGTATTATATGTAAAAATGTGCCTTTTCTAAGAGAATGACGAGTCAAAATGGCCGCCAGCAAACAATGGCGATATCCCAGACAACGGGACAGTTGAGTGAGGCGCGATTTTGCGGCTTTTTCTCGCTTAATCGCAAGGCGATCGTAACTCAAGCTCGGATAAACGGTCCAGGATAGCTTTAGGGTCGTAAACAGATATTCAGTATAAGTTGCAGAGTCCAAGTTCAGCTGAACCCCCTCGCACCCACGGTTAAGTGCCCATAACAACCATTGTATTCGAATACTCGAATAAATATTCTCGAGCTTTTCCTCAGTTTTTTCTCCTTTCTGTTTATTTGATGAGTTGTGTTTTTTTCTTCTTACATCTTGCTTTAGTGGTTCTTCTCCCCCCTGTTCCGTGATGTGCGATACCTGTATCTCTTTTATCTCTTCGTTCCTTTTTGGAACAACTGGCGGTCGTAATTTTATTCGAGGCGCTCACTCGCACAATGCGAATGGGTTAACGTTTAGAGGTGGTGAACATGAAAAGGAATACTCGATCTGTTGTTCTTAAATTCTGTCTCCATAATTTAGGGGTGAACAGGAGCGGGGTATGGAATTTGAGTGGTGTTACTGGGAACGTTAAAAGTTCTTACTTATC
Organism: Meta bourneti; assembly: GCA_933210815.1. Lineage (NCBI taxonomy): Eukaryota > Metazoa > Arthropoda > Arachnida > Araneae > Tetragnathidae > Meta > Meta bourneti. Next base: position 45,640,756 of record OW119929.1, on the reverse strand, counting down.
TCGCTTGGCATAAAAGGAATTACACCCATAGCCCGTAAGTCTTGAGGCCTTCAAGAACCTGCTCAGGATGGTGAATAAGCTGACGTGCGGAACAGCCGAAACAGTAGCTGATGAAGCGGAGGAGCCTGAGCTGAATTGCAGTAAGAGCACAAAGGGAAATACTTGCAACCCAAGTCGTTCTTCATTGGCTTCAAGTGTCCACTGCGAAGCCTAGAGAGAGCAGTCTGGTCTTCTCTGCTGCCTATTTTAACCAGGAGGGAATCAGACTGACTACAGGCATACCAGTAATGAGTCGGAGGAGTCCTCCAAATTTTGTTTATATACATTTTAATTTTCGAAGCGATATCTTTCTATGTAAGTTTGCCGTAACATGGTAAAGCATCTAGACCTCCCCTCCGTGGCCAAAAGATCGGTGGTTTCGTACATTAAAAATAACGAACCTACATAACGCCTACCTTGATTTATAATAAAGAACATTTGATTTATTCTCCATTGTCTCGGCAGCCGTGGGCCTTCTTCTTTGACTCATCCTCCCAAGGGGCTTAGTGCCTTTTACAAGTGGAGGAGGATAGTGGTTCCCATCAGTACAGAGAAGGTCCACCAGGCACACACCCAACCGGATGAGGTGCACACACGCCGATTCCCTGACACGGCGTGCGTACGGCCAAGTAATGTAAGACGCGTCGACCCTGAATAGAAAAGAGGATCATCACTAATGCGTCGAGGGAAAGATTATTTTGATTTTGAAGGGAGGATTTCACACACATATTTTTAGATGTCTCCTTGCTAACATTAAATATAGCAATTTCTGTGTACCTCCTTACGGTCTTTCAAATTTGAAAAGTCAATCAAGTAGATCAAGTCCTCCCGTCCCAACCAAGGAGTCAAGACTATCTAGGAGGATGAAGGAACATTGACAATCAATTTAGACAGATAAATACACGATGCCCTTGACCTGAGATGGTGAGTGTTAGTCAATTCCCGATAGAATTAAAGTCCTGATTTGCCTCTGTGTTGCATAAATTGGGAAGTCACTTCCCTTCTATCCAAATTGGCAGAAGTATTATAGGAAGGATTAGTTAGGGGGTTATTTTTGGTATGTTAAGGTTTTTTTTATTTATCAGAAAAGTTTTTGTCACTTCCACAAAATTTGACTTTACGGAGTCCAGACTTATCATTTTCAGGTAGTCTTCTCTCCAGTGACAAGTTTTGTCGTCAATCATTTCATAGGTCACAACTGATTTATCTCCAGAATTGTCAAGTTTCGCATGTGCCTCAGAGGTGCTTTTCAACACCATTGATAATAAGTTCAGAGATATATAATATACTATGAATGTAGTCATCACCTCTGGCCCTAACACGAGTAGCCTCCAACTCACTACAAACTTCAATTATCTCCGCGACGTATTTTTAAAAACCTGGACCTCAAGAATTATAATGAGTCTTTAGTTAATGAGTCAATGCAGCACTGTAAAGGCTTGTAAGCTCTCCAAAGCTTCCCTGTGATGCACTTCGTTAAAGCGAGGGTAAGTTACCTCTGGTTCAGGGGATTCCTCTCTGAATCCGCAGATGCTGACCTCGTCATCTGACCGTGGTATGGTTCAAAATTACGAGGCGTCCTCGGATCTTTCCTTTTGGGATTGACCCCGGACCATCACCAATAGCCCGTTGTGTTGCTCTGGGCGACGTTAATTCAACTACCTGCTAACCTCTCTGGATCTTAAGCTCTGGTATCTCCCTGAAGTGGAGTGGGTGACTGAGGATTTAGATCACCTGTATTGATTCAATTCTTTTTTAAGCGTAATTCTCATTAAGCAGAGCAAAAATGATATCGATCAAGCTGATGATTTGAACACAAAAAAAATAATTCATTTAAGTGTGAATGGGTAATGATCCGGGCTTATTTCAAATAGTAAAACTATTGTATTTAGATTAAATTATCTTATTCTCATAAATGACTTTATTAACATCAAAGTCCGAATTGGACTCTTCAAGTGACTTGAAACAGGTGGGTATTGTCCTTCTCGATAATTCTGTTCCATCTTGGCAATAGTTCTCCAGTTCTTAGTTTTGCAAATGATAAAATCCTTGTCTACAAAGTCAATCCATCTAAGATTTGGTATTCCTCTAAGCTTAACTTCAATCTGAACAGAAATATTTTTTATACATTTTATCAGGCGCTCGAATGATACGCCCAGTCTCATTTTCTATATTTTTATATATTTGACAAGATTTGGATCTTTGTATAGACGGTATAACTCGAAATTAAACTTTCTCCGAGCTCTATTTGTCTGTGTGCCACCAAATATGATCTCGGTCGATTAAAATCTCGGTCTTGAAATTTGTTATAAGCAAAATTACTTTGCTTTTTTGATGGGTTTGGACAAACTGTAAGCAATTACTCACAAACAAAATAAGATTGACTGTCAAACTAAATATGTTTTGAATGTCTGAATCAATTCATAATACAATCCCAGCGTTCGAAGTATTTCGGTAACGTTAATAAAAATAGAAAGTTAATTTCAAAATACATTTTATCGTTGTAAGCTGAATAGGTATGAATCTATTTAATGAATTTTAAACAAGAGGTATAATTGAAAATAAAAATTCTACAGTACTTAAATGTTTAGTTTTAACATAACCACAAATCCCTAGTTACATACTATGAGAAAGAATGGTTAATTGAATTACTTGGATTTTAGATCTAGAAAATGGATTGGGCAGATTCTATTGTATTCTTTAAATTTATACTTTTCTGTGCCCTTTCATGACTTATTTTCATAGATTTAATACACATAAAGTAATTGATTTGATATACAAATGTATAATTGATTACATTACTGTTTATGAAATAAATTGGTTTTAACCCAATTGATTGTTTATATTATATTAATTTTTGAAGCAATGTACACAACAAGAGATCAATTTCTTACAGTGTAAGTTATATTCATTCCTATAAGCATTATGTGCTGAAAGTGCATTTTCCTAAATACGGATTTTTGATTTTGCTATTATATAAAGCCGTTGTGTTGCGTCCATTGATATCCAGTGCGACGTTAATTCAATTTGCTAATTATCTAGCTATTATATGAAGCTAAAGGAAACAGGCATAAATTTAAAAAACACTCATTTCTCAGCGTTATTTATTTTGTTGTTTCTTACCCCACTTGGACTAGATAAGCTAGATCAAGTCCGTGAGTTCATACACCCTCAGAAAGTCCAAAACGAGCATAAGATTAAAATGCAGATCCCTCATGACAGACACATACTAGGATGGAGGTAATCAGGAGACGCTTGTTCTATATTGCATGGGTATGGGCACCGCAGGTGACCACTTACCTCCCAACATGAGTCAGGTTTAAGTGGTGTCTAGGTCACTTACGGGAAAATAGTCTGAATTCACCTATTGGGAGGCGACAGTCACGGCTGTGACCGAAGTCACAGGCCGTGGCCAGACGTCTTGGCTTCATTCCTTAAAGTATAATTGCATAAATTTCAATTTTAGATTAATTTGTACAAAAATATTTACAAGATAAACCAGTAGCAACTACAGGTACACAAAGGCACAACACAATAATTTACAATTTTTCCTTATCACAATCTTATATGCGGTGTCTGAATTGTTCACATTTACTTCTATCACTCATGAATTGTTCGCCCCTATTGGGTTACATGCACTGGCTCATTAGTTTATGTGGTTTACTACCTTTTAATAATGTCAATGTTTTCCGTGAGAAATTGCATTATTTTCTTAATTTTATGTAGCACTGTGTTGTTTTTTGCCGTATTCGTGGCCCAGGCTCCATAATTTGTTTGGGTGGGTGCCCGTACGTGATTACTACACGTTAACGGGCATCCAATGACATAATGGTCGGGGATGCCGATCTCCCCGCATAGGCACTGGTCGCTTTCGGTTATGTGGAACCTATGCAGGTAACTGGGGGAAGGGACCATGGCCTGTAAAGAAGGGAGTCATGAACGGTCCACATGGTTGTTTGTTTGAGTTGACCTTCGGGAAGAACTGAAATGTCCTTCTCCCAGTCTCGTTCTATATTGCATTTCCGACAGGTCGGGAAAACCTTAAAACCATGACGAAATGAAATTGATATCAAATGCCCACTGGCCAGTCAAGAAATGGCAGTCTGCTGACCACTATCGTCCATGAATTTGAGGGCACCTCCGGGATGTTTTCTCTGGTACCAGTTATGAATGGGAGGAGTTTTCAGATATTGTTGGAAAATTCCTCACATTATTTATATTTTGTTTTTGTATTTCACATTAAGTCAAACTGTGTTTCACAATTTATAGTTTAACTGTATCGAGCTATTCATTTAATAGAGCAATATACAGGGTGTTATCAAAATAATGGAAACACACTGGATTTATAAGGAATCCTTTACTAATATGGCGTAGGACCGCCTTTGGCATGTAATACAGCTTGGATTCGCCTGGGAATCGAATCATACTGAATAGTGTTTAGAGGAATATTGTACCATTCTTCATGGAGATATTGTAAAAGTTCCGGGAGAGATGCCGGTGGAGGATATCGATTCCGGATTGAACGCTCTAAAATAGACCATAACGGTTCGATTATATTGAGGTCGGGGACTGTGCTGGCCAAGGTAGATGTTTCAGTTCATCCTCGCGTTCATCAAACCATGATTGGACCAGTCCCGCTGCATGAATAGGAGCATTATCATCCTGGAAAATTCCATCTCCTGCAGGAAACAAAGTTTGCATCATAGGATGGACCTGGTCAGCTAAAACTTCTCTATACTTCTCCCCAGTGATCCTTCCTTTTAGGGTTACGATTGAGCCAGCAGAAAACCACGACATGGCTGACCATACCATGACAGATCCACCTCCATGCTTGACAGTTGGAAGGAGACAATCACGATCATACGCTTGTGCAGGTGTCCTCCAAACGTGCACCTGTCCTGTTGTGGGGAAAAGTGTGAAAGATGATTCGTCTGACCATATAACTGTCTTCCACTTATCAATCGACCAGGTTTTGTGGTTGTGTCACCACTGTAGACGACGTTTGGCATTAACATCTGTGACAAGTGGCTTGGGAATTGCTACTCTGCCGTAAATGTTCTGTTTATGAAGGTGCCTCCTAACTGTAATTATTGACACTGGAGAATCCAGATGCTGATTGAGCTCTGCGGTCACTTTGGCTGCAGTTGTTTTCTTTTTAGACATTACAATCCGCTTCAATACCCGTCGGTCTCTTTCACTCAGCTTCTCCTACCGTCCACTATTTTGCTTTGCCGAGCTTGTCTTGCCGCGCTGTGTGTACGCTGTCATGACTTTAGACACCGTACCTCTAGAAACGCCTAAACGCTGGGATGTTTCGGTCACAGTTGCTCCAACTAGTCGGGCTCCTACAATTTGGCCTCTTTGAAAGTCTGTGAGGTCTGACATTTTACGTTTTTGACAAAAATCCACGACGTATACAACTTCACTAAAGCTACCTCATACTACCATGATATATAGTACTTTTTATATTAAAAAAACTGGTAGCTAGGATTATATTTTAATGCTTACGAAGCGCATTCTTAAATGTCACTTTTATTCACAGGTGTTTCCATTATTTTGATAACCACCTGTATTTCCTCTTTAATAATCCTATCAAATCTTTTTCGAAACTTTGTAGTATCCTATTCGAAAACTATATGTATCACAAACTGGTCGTTTTAATTTATTGTTTCATTTAAAACAGTTCTGAAGCATTTGGAATATTGTTGAAAATTTATAAAATAAAATACAACTGAACAGGATGGGTCCTTTAATATCTACGCACATAAAATACTAATAAAATTTAACTTTCAAAATGTGTTGTAAAACCCAAGTTAACCTCATGCTCATAATATAAAATGGTTATATTTCGTAAGTTGCATGCTCGAATGCTAATGCTAATGCTAAAAAAGAAATATTATTTTTACTTTAAGTGTTACGAATTCATAATTTCCCCCAAAATAACAATGCATAAAAACGTAATGTATCCCAAGCCACTATTTCATTTCGAATTTCCCCAAATTAAACCGCACGTAAATCACATACAATATGCGACATTACAGTAATCTAAATGCCCATTAGAAACATTTTGAAATCCGACTCTCTCAACCATGTCGTGCGCGAGTTTCTTTTTTCCCTCTCTGGCTGTCCGGATCGACATCTTCTGAGTAGGCAGCAAATCTATCAAAGAGCCTCCGTCCAAAGTTTCTTGACTTCTGGAAAACACTTCTGACAACAGCTGGACACCGCGGCGGACGGAACACGCCTATGGTCATTAAATGAGTACGTAAGGACAGTCATTACAAATGTCCCATCGCTTCTTAATTGAAGCCATCCAGAGGGGCCACGCTTGAGTGAGAAGTACGGTTAGTTATCTTGGATATTATTTTATTGCCCTCGGGATATCCAGAGATTAGAGGAGCTCTTCTGGCCACAAAATACAGGTTTGGAAAACGTTGGAGGCAAAAATGTCCATGGGAAAATGACAATGTTTTTCCGATTTGATGGCAAGAGCCAAAATTGCATAACAGACATTGATTACAGATGAGAGGTTGGGGAAGACACTTAGCGTTGTTTACATAGCTTTCGGGGTAATTGAATCTGCACCGTCTTATGTGTCTCGGTCATTGTGCATTCGTTACTTTGAGCTGCGTGGGAAAGTGAACAGGTACGCGAACCTAGAAGTTTTATTTGATAGTGACAATGACAGATGTCTCTTCAAGAGTAGTGGAAAGCTCCTGCTCGATTTCGATATTTATTTTTCATCAATACTTCCGCCCTTATCTTGTAATTTGATTTTTGTTACAAAAGCAGTTATATTGTGATAGGAATATTAAAAACTCGAATGTTTTCTCTTTTTAAATAACATCAAAAATCTTTTTATTTTGGTGCTTAAATTGGAGGAAGTAATTGAACAAAAATATTCTTTAAGAAATATATTTTTATTCGAATAAGTATTTTATGTAATTGATGATAACAAAAAAGATAAGGGCAACGTAACCCGGTTGGAAGAGCAATGGATTAGCAACTGGAGGGTTGCGAGTTCGAATCCAACCAAAGACCGGCGTGTACAAATTGGGCTGGTGCACGTTAAATCTGTCGTGGCCTCAAATGTCCTCACTTTGGTGTGGTGTGGAAGTTTGGAGAGTGGGATGCCAGCTCAGGTGTGACCTCGTCATCTGACTATGGTTCAAAATTATGTGGTGTTGTCCTCTGATCTTTATCTTCGGGTTTGATCCAGGACGGTCGCCCATAACCCATTGTGTTGCTCCAGTGCGACGTTAATTAAAATACCTACCTGCCTACCAAAAAAGATTAGCCTTCTGTGATTTTCCGCGGGTTTCTATCATTTTTATATCGTTTACTGTGTTTTAGTACTTTTAGCTTGCTCTGAACAACTAAGCACTTTATGCGATAACTATTACATCTAGTGAAATTATATTAAAGTTATGTAACTTCTTAATTATGTAATATAAAATCTAAAATTATGTATTATAAAATCTAATCTACGTATTGTCTTCTACAAAGATTATATTAATAGCGAATTTAATGATCTTTCAACAACTACAAAATGCTACGTTATTTGAAGGAAAATTTAAGTTTAGAAACTTATCAAATATTATAAAATTGTAACTTTAAGCGTGTTTTACTAAATCAATTTTTAAACTGGAGCATAAATTAAAAATTATTTTTATAAACACAAACATTAAATTGAATACCAGACGTCAATATTTACAATACTTTAATCTGTCTGCATGAATAGGTCTTTAGTATATACTCTACATCATAATTAAAATGGAAAAATACCATAAAGTTGGATTTTAAAAGGATTTTTGCTGAATTTCTAGGAAGACAACAATTTGTTATTATGTATTGAAAATGTGATAGATCGATAAAATATTTTTTATTAAACGCTTTGTTATTTATACAACAGTCGAAAGATTTGCGTTATGAAATTTTTTAAATTTACGAAAGAACATAAACTCACCTTTAAAATTTCATTGTTCATATTTTATAAACAATATGTGTAAGCAAATTTTAAGAATCTTAGTCCAAAAATTATATACAAAGTGTATAACTTAATTAAACTATGTTAATTATTTTGATGCGTATTAAAATATTTCTTGAGCGTTTCGTGGAATATATATAAATAAATTATTTGCACAGATGGAGAAAATATCTATAATCATGCTCTTACAACAGTACATTTCGGAGTATTTTTAATTTCCCGAATCGTTAATTCTCATAACAAACATACATTCGAGGGTTATTCTAAATACCTAAAGTACATATTATTTGGAATTTCCTTAAGTAGAAAAGTATGTGTCATTAGCAAAGCAAGCGAACTTAAGTGCCCCATGGTCCATATAACAAGTATGATCAACCTATTTCCGCTGGCAACCTCTGCCGTAATTCTCTTTAATGGCTTCGTTTCCCCAGAAGTATAGCCCTACATTGTGATGAAACATTCAACCGTTTAATAATGGAGATTTTCCCCCTTAAAGACAGTGTTTAGTGGAAGATAATTAGTAGGATTGAATAATATCCATGTAACTTGAGCGAAAGGTCGCTTCCCCTCAGTTGAACGGCTTCAAATTCGACAAAAAATATCAGTGAGGTCATTTTACTAGCTGAGGATTGATGTTTGGAATGACTTTCCTATTACTGTTACTTAATCGTTCAAGTACTTCCGTTGGAAATGTAAGGCAATTTAATCATTCTTAAGTATCTCCATTAGTCTGCGCATTTTTCTTTGTTTCCGTTTGTAATATATACCAACTGAATTTTTTTTTGTGTACGTTTATAAAATTTCGTAGATCAGTAGCGTTTAATGTATTCAAAGTTGAATTTGAGAACCTTTACATCTGTTGTATTATTATATACGAAATTTTTAACACTCAAACTTTTATCGATATAATAATTTAATATCTTTTTTTTTCATTTCAAACACTCTTTCTTATCTACTATAAACTAATGTATAGTCGGTCATGTTGATACACCTGAATGAAACATCGAACGGTTAACACGTTTTTTATTTACACCATTTAATATAGTACACAAACTGAGCAAATAGAAATGAAACGAAAATTATTTCAATCTGAGAAAATTGAAGCAAATGAAAAGTAACATTTTTAAAACTTTAATACTTTATAGATTATTTTAAAAATTCAAAAGGAATATTTAAATTTTAAATTGTCTGTAGGCATACCCTTATGTTAACCAGCGTTATTTTACTGTAAGCTTATAATCTATTTAAATTACTATAAAACATAATACCATTAGAACTTTTTGAAGATACTAATTTTAATTAAAGCTTCATTGACAGCTGCAGAAATGTTGGTTTTAAAAGTTTAAAGAAAAGTTACAATAAATGAATCTCTTGGAAGCAGATGAATCAATGTTAAACGGTTTCAAGTACGAGTACGATAGGGAGAGGTTACACGATTACTACTATTGTTTTGTGGAGAGTACACAGTAAATATTTATGATCTCTATATTTTTCACTGATGTAGGTGACACAAACCGACATTATTTGTTTATTAGCGAATGGATATACACAGTATAAAATCAATCGCCATGGGATTCATAAGACAACTATGCCGCTTAGCTTAAATATGCTTTAATTGAGCTATGAGATGCATAATAATGCTAAAACTACACTGAAGAGCTTGTTGTTATGGTGAAATTCTTCATCAGTTTCAGTAAAGGCAATGAGAGCAATCTAGAGGATAGAAATCAGTGCAAAAAAAAAGAAATGTAGTAAACGAACGCGGAAATGGGTTCAGACGTCAAAAAGTACCGAATCGCATTTAACATGTGAATGGTATGCAACTGAAGTGATGTTCAGGAGCTAATTGTGGAAAAATGAGATGTGCACTCTTTGCCATGCACTGTATTAGAAATATGAATTAACACCAGCAAAAGACACACGGAATGTTTTGTGTTTTTATTAATTTTCATTTTTATTTGAAGGTTCGAAATGGGCAGATTATATTCATTATAAGTAGATATAAATTATATATAAAATGTGTGTACTGACATCAATAGATGTAAGTAATTAACCTTCCAAGTGGTTTCGACGAGATATCTCGTCCATCACGATCTCACCAATTTTGGCAATGACGAGATAACTTGTCATCAATATGCTGTCAAGTTTTTGATGATGAGATCAAGATGTGGTCAGTTTTCTTCCAACGACGAGACTTTTCCATCATGATCTGCTAATTGTTTTGCAAATGACCAGATTGACAATCAAGACACACCAGGAGGGTTAAATAAGCGCAGATGCAATGCGCATGTCTGCTAGTTGAGAATAATTATTCATGAGCGCTTTCATACTTTGGGTAATCTTAATTATAGGATTCTAGAGCCAATTAATTGAAATAAAGTATGTTGAAGCCTTAGAAGTAATAGTGCGCAGACACTGTAGAGCTGGAAAGCAAAGCAAACGGAAATAAATGTGAGATAAGCCATATGTAAAAGTATAATACTAATTTTCTTTTCCGTATCATCAACGGCTTGTACAGTTTTGGACCTTGCGCCATAAAACCCCAAAATCCAATCCGTATCATCAACGATTTTTAAGGTATCTTAGTGCTGTGCTATTTAATATCATGCCAACTTAAACGTATTATGAAATCGTGAATTGATTACAAGGTTATCATGTCTCCAGGGAAGCTAACTTACGAGCCAGTGACGTAACGTGGTAAGGGTCATCTTAGAATTTAGGACACAAAATCAATTTGCACGTCACACACACTGGCAACGCGGATGTAGTATTTTTATGAATAGCTATAAGCATTCATCTTTAACTTTCCGTGTAAAATATATAAAGTGGTTTTGTGATACCAGCAAGGCTGTCGAAACACTCCTCATGAGTCTCGACTGTAGTTGACGCTGCGTGACACTAATGATAGCCTTTGTGAAGCGTACACCAATGCATTGGAGCACCGCCCTATCAAATGATAGTACCGCGACCACAGAGTTATTAGTTCCGAAATTAAACGTCGGATGCGATTGATTTAAAAAATTCGACGCTCCCCTCTACTTGCGACAGATCTTACATGCAGAAAAAGATTTATTGGCAGTTAGCAACTTATTTTCCATGCTCCTTAAGACGGGATTACTGTTAAATCTCCCATTGTGACATATGCCTAAGAAAAGATTACATTTCTATGTACAAATATGCAATAAGAAAAATTACAAATATAAATGAAAAAGAGGCACAATACGTATTACTGGCTTCATTGACTTAGCTTTTGTCCCACGCTCCTGGAAACTCGAGCAATACTCTACGAAAACATTTCGATGGACTGTTATAAAATAAATAAATCTAAACTGTGTAGCGTAAAATAAACAAATCTAAATGTTAAAAGAGGCACTATAAATATTACAGGTTTCATTGGTATTGACTTTTGCCTCAAAAAATTGGAAACTCTGGAGCAATATTCTAAAGAAACATTTAGATGAACTATTACAAAATAAATTTATTTAAATGTGCTATTATAATATAAACAAATCTAAATGTAAAAGAGGCACAATAAATATTACGTGCTTCATTGGCATTGACTTTCGTCTCACAAAGTTGAAAACTCTGGAGCAATACTCTACAGAAACATTTCGATGCACAATTATAAAATTGCGTTAATTTTTCTATGAAAATTGTGAAAAACAAAATATTTTATCATATCATAGTTTTTAAATTTAGACAAAACTAAGAGCATGAGAAAACTCCTGTCGTAATGAACTCGTGAATATCGACAAAATTGTAATGTTAATGTTTCTTTTAAATTTTAAGTTTCCAAATAACTTTAATTTTAATTATCGAAATATATATAATATACAAGACTCACAAAACTCGAAAACTACGTGCGCTTTAATCAGAAGACATACACTATTTTCTATAAATGAAATTCAAACGCAGTCAAATCTGAATAATTCGTTTTGTAACTGTCTCTGCTTTATAGAAATACTACAAATGGTGACAATGAAGAGCCCTGTGACTAAATTTGATTTTGGTAATAAGCATACGATTATTATGATAAAATTATTTTAAGCCATCCAGAAATTTACCTTCAAACGAGCACAATTTCCCCACCAGCAACCATGATCTTGCAAGATACCCGACCTGTTTCAAATGACATACAAATTAGTGCCGGCAAATGTGATAGAACCTTTTCCAATCAAAATTCATTTCTGAATTTTTAAATCTACATTACTGAACTTATTTTTGATCTTTTAAAAAGTAGTTGGTTACAAACTTTCATAAACCAATTCTGTAAATAGGTACTTGAACTATTTTTGAATGTTCAGAGGAATGTTTTCTATCATAAAAAGCAGAATTCAGTTTTTCAAAATAATATTGATATACAAATTGATTTAATAACTTTTGTTCGCAAGCAATATATACCATTATCCATACGAAAGAGATACTTGACATGAGGCCGCCGTGGTTCAGTGGGTTTGCTCATTGCGATAGCAGCCAGCAAGTTGTAGACTGCGCAGGTTCGATTCCTGTAACAACCCTCTGTATTTCTCTCTATGTCAGTAAAAGTTTTCCTTGTGGGGTATATACCATTTACTTGATTGAAAAACATTGCTTGGCTCGGCTTGTCCAGATCTGAAACTTGCTCCATAGAAAATCGTCATTATGTATTTAGTTTCATGTTTAAAATGGCAAATATTACCTTTTGTCAGCCATTTAGACGAGAGTAAGTTAAACAGACAGCACAACCATTTCCACTTTGGGTAAAAACAGAGATCCTATCAACTTCTTACTGATTTTATTCGATTTTATGCATTCCCATTCATTTTAATGGTTCGTATTATAATTTATAATCATAGAAATTACATTAAGCGTATCAGAACTTTCTGTTTTGTGAAGAGGAACGCCTTACTACATTTAGCAGTAGCATTCTCTTGACCTGAGAAAAAATGTATCAGCAATCTAAAATTATGGACCCAATTAAATGGTACCGAAATAGTTTGATGAAAATAGACTTTGTAAGAATGAAAACTTAATATTTTTCAAAATAATTTTTGGAAATATTTTTCACTAATGAATATTTTTATGAAAGAGCTCATATCATCTCATGCGTAGACTAAAATAATACCTACACACAACTTTCAATATACAATGACACTTCAATTTATAACTTATCCTTAAGTGTCGAAGCTTTAAGCGTACTTTTCTAGAAAAAACTATTGTAGATTCATACTTTTGTAGGGGCCGATTATATGTCAAGAAATTTCTTCTATTGTAAAAATTAACATTAATATTCTCTGCGAATCATGTAAGGAGTTGTTTCAAATCCGGAAAATATGTTTGTCACGAAAGGTTTGATCGTTTATCTTCGTTTCCCAAAGTCGCGAAACTGATGAAAAATGAATATTACACACACTCACAGATTAATTAGTATTTATTGTTACAAGATACTTGTTCGGACATTTACAAATGCAATCTGAGACTTTCATCTGATAATGCATTTGATTAGTCCAAGAAGAAAATGATGAAACGATTAATTTGTTTAAAAGTAGCTATTGAAAATTAGTTTTACTTCCAATATTATTAATTTATCGGCTTACAAAATCATTGAAATATGTAACGCAATTACTGAATAACGAGTAGCAAAGCTTTCTACTCTTTAAAAAAATCTGAATGATTGTATCAATGAATGCGAAGAGCTTCCATTATGTAAGTCTTTTTCGATTAAATTTTTAATACAAGAAAAACTGTCGCTTTCGCAATGGCTCAGTTTAAAAAGTAAATTGCAAACAATTTCTTTTTTTTTTCTTCGGACCAAAGCTTCCTTTGTCCGTTGTTTATATACTCTTTTAACTCAATAGGAATACAACAAAGGCGATATTACATTAAAACGCGACCAAACTTTGCAAAAAAGCATTAGGGGATAAAAATAAGCAAATAAATGAAGAAAACTGCATTATGGACTCACCACTGAGCTGCCTCCTTTTTTCATTGTTATTTATTTCTCTAGAAAAACCGACCACTTTATATTCAGAGGGAGGCTTTAGACTGTATTAATGACAAAACTTCTTTTCAATTTCATACCGAGATCCCTCCTCTATTTAGGAGACATTTTTTATTCCAAATTTTTAATGAAAGAATGCATCACTTGTTATCCAATCACAATAGATGCGAAAAATAGGTATTTTGCATGCGTAATTTAAAGTTTTGAAGAGATTCTGTTTTTTTTCTTTGTATCTTCCCTTAAAGTGCCTATTTTTTTTCTAGTCATTGTTGTAAAGGATGTAATTTATTACGTAGATTAGGGAGAATTTAAGGATTTTTCTCGCCCCTCTTCAAGCGACGAAAGTTTTGAAATGGGTTCTGCATTCAGGGATGAAATTTTGCTTGACAGTAAACGGGAATTTTTTGCTTTGCATTTAAAAGTACTTAAGCAACTGAGAAGGCTAACAAAAATTGGGGAATGATGATATACATGCAAGAGTTTACCATGTGTGATGTTGCTAGATAGATGTTAAATTCAAAAATAGAAGAAATTGCGAAAGAACACTTTTGTGATAATGATAATATTGAATTCAAACCCTAGTCTAGCTTTAGTGTTTGAAAGTTTTACTATGAAAAATACATACTTTAAAAAACAGCTTTTCATGGAATTTGAATAAAATGAAAATAAAAATAAAAATGCAAAGAAAAATCCAAACTTAAAAAAATTCTACCACTTGAAGTAATGCAAAATGTATTTCTAGATACTGTCGAAAAGTAGTGTTTTATGTAACCATAGAATATTTCTGAATTTTGTGAAAACTTAAATTTCCAGACTCAATATAAGAGAGAATAATTTTAAAATATCCCTCAACATAATATTTTAAGAATACAAAAATAAAATTTTTAAATTAAATTTTAAAATGTAACCGTCATTTTGGAGCCCTTTCACAAACTGTCATTTATCGGTTGGTTCCACCACTAATAATTGTCACTAAATGTCATCTATGTGCTATTGAACAATATTAATGTCGTTGTAACGCCTCCTATAACATCGGAGGTATCGCAAGTCGAAACACATTGAAACTGGTCGCACAATTATTTCACGTGCACCTTTAATCCATATCATAGCGTCCAAAATAGGGGATTTTTGTTATAATTCCTTCACGAACATTTCTAAATTAAATTTAACTTTAATTACAAGTTCAGTTTTTCATTTCAAACAATTTTCATATATGGAAGAAATTGTTATTTTCTTGCGGTAAAATTCAAATAGATATTGATGCGTTGGATTATACTATGGCCTCAAAACGAATTATTTCCTATTTTTCAATGAAAACTTCAAAATGGTTCATTTTAGTTAGCGACGAATTCCATCAAATGTGCTGCAATCACAACCGTAAATTACATAAAATTAGATATAAAAATAGTTGCTGCTTTAACTCCTCACTCAAGCTGCTGACGGCTCTCAAACTACGAAGAAAACAATCCTCGTTCATCATTCATCAAACTGTTGATACCAAAAGGAAAAGAAACCGATGATCCACCGGCGGTTGTCAAACAGGTTCAAGAGGTTAATCCGCAGAATTGGTCCATTGATTTGGTTGGTGAAAAATGGTTCGAAGACAGCATTTTGCTGTCATGTAAATGCGAATTTTATTGGTTTTATATAGTTATTTTTATTAATTAATATTTTTTATTAAGTTCATACTTTTGCCGACAAGTTTTAAAAATTCATATCATCCAGTTTTAAAAAACTATTGAACGTAATAGTTATTTGAATTCCTTATATATACTCCATAATATTTATGTATACAAACTTTTTTTGCAGAATGCAAATAATTTCTTAAACATAACGAACAGATAGATAAATGAGATCTAGCAATAAATTATATTTTTACCAGCATTTTTAAGTTGTAACAGCTTTTTATTTTTTCATAACTTCTTAAATAATCACCTACCACAATTTGAATTATTCTTGCACTGGAATAGTATACACCTAAAATTTCAAAAATCTGGCCATGAAATGTTGAAATACTTGTTGAGCGCATTCAAAAGCGCACTTCAAAATTTGAAACGAATAAAATTTTACAAATTATGACTTTGAAGAATATATTTTTGGAACAAAAGTTTTATAATCTTACCATCTCAAAATTGTTTATTAAATAGCCTCTATTATTATTCAATTTAATATCGAGTAAGAATTTTTCTTTCCGCTTTGATCCTTTGAGGGTTGGTTTCTCACACACAAATCCATTCTGTAACATGCAGTCTTCCCTGTATGTTTCTAACCAGCTTTGACCTTCTTGATCAGTAGAATCTTTCCTTCTTAATGCCAATAGATGTGGTGATTAGGCATGTGTGTTGTGGTGTAAAAACAATACTACACTAGTCGCAAATTTCATGATTCTGAATGGGTAACGATACATTACCAATACGTCTTCAACTTCAGACAACTGTATGTATTTAAATCTCTTACTCCTAAATCAAAAGATCGTATGTCTCGGTTTAATCAGCCCTCTATAGTAAAAAATTACCGTAGAACGGCAAACCAAACCTAAATCAAAAGAGGCTTAGTGAGTTTGTCCACTGGGCTAGCACCCTGGGAGTTATAGGTGGAGCAGGTTCAATTCCTATAATATGCTCATGCTATATTTCTGTTTTCTGTGTCAGTAAAACTTTTCTTATGTGTGTAAGTCCATCACTTAGCGTTGTCTGTCTTGTGTTCGGCACAGCTTAGCCAATTATAACCCTCGCGCCATAAAACCCAACCAACCTTAATCAAAAGGATAGTTACATCTTTGATGAATGTCAAGAATAATTTTCTGAGCCTTGTGAATGCAAGAGAGGTATTGAATAAAAAGTAATAAAGCCATTTTTCTGGTCACTCTTTTTATTACAAACTTCTCACACTGGCTTGGTACACCATGCAACACAAGGAAATTCCCCGAAGAAAAAGCGACTGGAATTCCCTTTTTCTAACCCTTATTTATTCCCCAAGAGAAATGAGATGCATAACCCGTTAAACTTCAATACACTGCTTCCGCACTTTGCGCTCTTCGAAGAGTGATGAATGGCTGTTGACACGCAAATTACCCGGAGTTGCTTTTAAGTGGGCAATAAATTTCGTCGTTGTTTGAGCGGCGCATTTTAAAGAAGAAACGCCGGGTAATAGGGGCGAGTGAATCATGTCCCCCATTAAATCCTTTTAAATTAAGCGGGCTTTTTAAAGGAAACTCATCACGGTGCATTTCAAGCCTCTGTAACGGTTACTGCGGGAGGAATTTATTAAGATGGTTGGAAATATAGAAGCTCGAAGGATCGCAGCAAAAATGATTGGTATGCGTATCTTTTAAAATGTTGGCCTTTAATGAAAAATATTAGTCAAGTTTTTCAAGAAATTAGGCACAATTAGCACTTTTGCATACATTTAGTATCATAATGTTTAGAGTTATGATGCGTTTTGAAATTTTCCATTTTTTGAAGTAAGCCGAAACCACTAAAAATATTGAGGGTGGAAATTTAATCACCTATGGCATTTCAAGATTATTCTTATAGTATTTTATTTATCAGGATCATTAGCAGAGTATAGTACTTTATTTATTAGGGTTATTAGAGGTGTTAATATCTTGTAAATATATTTCCAAGTTTGTTTAATGATAGCCTTCAAAGGTATTGATAAATTGTCATAATCTCACAAAACGAAACCTGGAATATTTCATATAATTAGATTCAAACTCCGTAAGATTATTGTCAAATTATTCAGAACGTAATTTTGTCAAATTTTTATATTGCTTTTAATTTAAATAAATGAAATATGGATTAAAAATAAATTTTCTATCACATTGAGCTAGAGTTAAAAGATTTAAATTATGATTCTTGTATACATCCATACTTCATATACGACTTAATTCATTTCTGAAAAATCCATCATATTATAATTAGTGTACTAAGCTAAGCACCATCTGTGTTTAGCTAGCTGTAGAAACAAACGAAAACATTCAAAGCAATTTTTAATCCTATTGTAACAATTCAAAAGTATTTCTTAAAATAGTATCATATAGAAATTTTTATATTTTCTCTCCAAAGAGTTATATTTAACAAGTGTTTCAGCTTCTTTTGGGTCATTTCGAAATCATTCAAGTTGATATATACCATGAAAATTCGAAAATAAGGACTTTTCTATTAGTAAATTTAGCCAATGCTTTCAGAGTCTCACTTCACCTTTGAAACCATAATTTACTCTGTGCTTATTAACGTGTATATCCTTCGATTTTCGTATCCAATAAACTACATGTATATTTTCGCCAGAATTTAGTTTGAACTGCAATTCAATTTAATAAGTAGTAATAATACATGCTTCATTCTTAAAAATAAGTATGACTTGTATCCTTCAGTAATTACACTATTCATTAAAACCACAAGTGTTCGCCACATCGAAAACAATAAATTTCTAGTCAACATTTTCCGTGTAGCAGTAGACTTCCCTGCGTAAAGTTATTAAGCCCTGACAGACATGCTTTGCGTTTGATTTTCATTTTCACCACTTGGTACTCACCCAGGCGCCTTGGCTCAAAGTAAACCCTGTCAAAAGCGAATGTCATTACATGATCAAAGGATCAAATCGACACTTAATTAGGCGAGAAAAACACAAAGCGCTCTCTTGAAAAATGCAGTCGGCGATGCGAGCAATTTCAACTGTCTGACCCTGTACTTGACCCTCGAGTAGATATCCCGATAGTCGTACCTTTTCTATGTGAGTGATGTTTTTATTTCCTCCTTTCCTTTGGGTCTGCCTTCCGTCACAAATGTAAATAGTTGCTTCTGATCTCATGTATCGAACAGCACCCTCCACTGTGAGTGAGACACCCTAGAGTGGATTTTAAATCAACCACTCACATTTCCTTATTGGAACTATCAACAGATCAAATGGGATTAAAACTGGTTATTGAACATTCAGCAGCAAAAGAGTCTCTTCAAATGTTTGTAGGATTTTTTTTGTTATGATTAATTAAACCAAGGCAATTACAGTTTTAGATTTTGGTATAAAATGACGTTTGATAACGATGCTCATTTCCACTCAAAGCTCAGCGTTTTAAAATATAACTTTTTTTATCAAGTCTTAATAGTATATAGTAATATATATCAGACCCTTTGATCAGCATGAATAATTTTATTTCGAATATTCTCGTTACGTTTTTTACACTAATTTGCGTTTTACCTACCTAATTACTGTCTGAGTGCGACACGAGAGTTTATTCGACAATTAACAAAATTAAAATTTATCTGCAAGTGGAGATTACAATACGAAAATAATTTAACTAAAATCTGAGTTTCGACACAACTTACATTGCGAATTACGAATTCAGAAACTGTTCTGATTATATAACTTTTCATTGCACATGTTTGAGGGCTTTTATTACAGGCGCTCGCCATTTACTCAAACAATTAATTAGTGATTTGTGCAATTAATAAATTGACTTTTCATCAAAATGTCGTTCGATAACACTTTTTGCAACTTTAATCATCATATACTACCCTCTTCCAAAAAAGAGGAGAAAAAATGTTTTCTTTATAAAAAAGTATTATTTTTATACTTATGAACACATAAGTCATAATATTCTCTTTCCACATGCATAAAACAAATTGAGTAGTCTTCAAACAATTTTGTACTTGAGTATGTATGTTTTCCCCATTTCCCCTGCACTGTTTATTGAATCCAATTATATTCTGCAACAAATAATGAAAGGTATCTTATCCTAGAGAAAGTTTCACATTTAGATATAGTTAGCATATACCGCTACCCATATACTTTACTTCCATTTTGCAATTTACTTTGTGCAAAACTTTTTAAGTGAAGAATTTACTGCTTTATAGTTTGAAGTATTAAAATTTAAATATATAAACTTTAACTTTATTTTTGAAATATAATATGGTTCGAATGGTAAAATTTGTTAATTTCTTAATTGAAGTAATAAAATGTTCATAAATTGGAATATAACGGTTTTTATGAATATTACTGCAAAGAATTAAACTTACAAGTTTCCTCACTAAGCCAATAAATCATAACCACAAGGAAGTACTTTTGGTCTAGAATATTTTATCACAGTTCTTACATCAATCTCTGCTTTCAAAATTATCCAAATGCCTTGTACACATATATTTCAAATTTATTCTAACGTTTACAAATGAAACACTACTCTATCCCTTGCAAGTATGAAACACCCTGTGTGAATGACCTAATACGCTGCGTAATATCATTCATCTAAGGACAGTAATGTACATCAGACCCTGTTTACCCAAACACCGCCCATTTTCATATCGATGCATGTGTCTTTAATGATCCATTACCAGGACTTTGACCAATAGATTCCTTAAATGTCCACTTCCAAAAAGCACCGAAATTCCCCCTTGGGTCAACGCCTCCAGAACTGACGAAAAATCATTCAACCGAGTCCGAGTTAGAAGAAAGGCAGAATATCAGAAGATCTATCGTGGACAGCAGCCTGCGTCTTCCACTGGTTTAGCTCAGCCAAAAAGTGTCCGATGCCGTGCATCGAGTTAGAGCAAATGTGGCTCTTTAAATCCCCGCAATTTGTTAGCTGGGCACCAGATGCTTCGGTGGGATTGTGACACTTCGCAACTTTGATAGAAAATTACGTTTCATGGTTGGTTTGATCGCCAAATAGCTTTTTTGGTGGAAAATGAAGGGTTAAGTGTTGGTGGGCCGTGCTGCATGACCGAAACAATGCTGTTTTTATCTGTCAGGCATACAGGTCCGTCACTTACTGAATGTGCACTTGTAAAACTATTCGCTGTTTGGCGCTTACTGAAACAAATGTCATTGGATTAAGTTTGCCCTTCGGAAATACATGTAAAGACTGAAACCCAACAACGTCCATTATTGTGGAATCAGGATAATATACCTAATTCATATTTGAGGGTTAACTAAAACATGCTGATTTTGTCATCGACCTTCTAATGAAATAGACAGAACATGTGTGCACAGCTTTATGTTATTTCTACCAGTAGCTTGGTTTGAAAATCTGTCACGTAATTGTAGAAAAAATACTAAATTATTGATGAATCCTAAATTATTGATTGGTTAAAGTGATCATCCACCGTTATCAAAAAACTAGTCTGCGCTTCGATTCGTAAGTCCATATGATCTACTCTTCAGATATCCTACAATAGTGACTCCGCCTACACGCTTTGTCTATTTCATTAGAAGATCGATGGATTTTGTAAGGTTTGACGTTTTAGTTCTCAAATGTGCTTTTTGTAATGACCAGTAGAGTAGCGTAACATTGATAACTGGAGATGCCGAGATTTTATCGAAAGCAAAAATAATCTAATGCTTGGCTTTAGACAACACAACCTTATAAGTCAACTCGATTTACTGTTGTTTCCTTTCCGCAATGACGATAAAATACAAACCATTTAATGGCCTTAGTTGAAAAAGCCCCAAAGGAGCAACTTTGTGTGGAAAAGTTATCTTTTACTAAGACGAGAAATTGTGAGAGGACTAGGAGAAGGATAAACCATGCACAAGGACCTATTGCGTATATTATCTGGACTGCATGCTAGCCTCAGTAAGAAGTATGAGATAGGGGAGAAGAGTCTGTTGAAGGCAGGTAGCATGGAGTAGAAAAAGTCGAGATGAAAGTGCTCATTGTGCATGACAAACTCAATTAACTAATCATACTAAGAAACCATTTCAGACTGAAAGGATTGGGCATCAGCAGCCCCTAATTGACTTTTTACGGTGAAAATCAGGGACGTTCAAGTAGAAATATACGTCCACTCAGATTTACGTAACAAAAGTCATCGTGTTTTAAAAACTTTTTCTATCGAATTTAAATTATTTTGCTAGGGGATGCAGGGATTCTGGGCCTTTATGGACACTACGCCACTGTAACGACGTTAAAAATGCATTCTCTAGATTAAAAACGCTTTAACAAGGCTCTTGCCTTAGATTCTCGTTAGGTTTCAAAATGGAAATTTGAATTAATTTTCTGTCTAATATTAGTAATTAAGTCCTGATATAGAACTAAAACCATCTCGCATCCTTGTCAAACTCCTCTCTACGTTTCGATTCTATTTTCACACGTCATTAATGAGTTTCTGCTTAACTCACCGTTCATTTTCAATTTCACTTTCCATTCTCAATTACAATGTAACAAAAGTTGCGAGCTTATTTCTATTGCTTACCAAAAATTTCTAGATAAATGTATCTCGTTTTCGTATAGAAAATTCATGAGTTGAAATCCAAATCATTGAATTCATTGAATCATGCATTGACACTACCAAATGCACCCTTAAATACTCAAAACACCTATAAATATAAGATACACAACATTGCTGCCCTAAAAAATATAGTTTAAATAGTTATGGGTTTCTACTAAGAAATAGCATTCTAAATTGATCTCAATCTTGAGTTCTTTTGGAGTTTTTCTAATTTTTAACTTTGCAATCTATTTAAAGATTATTATATTTTAGTTATTTTTACACAGTTGAGATAGATATTAATTTTCTACGTAACTTTATTTTACAAATGACAAGATCATACTAAGCGGAGCAAGCACGCTTCAATTCATTTCTATTTATGAATATTTAAATATACTGTAGAGAACATGTTACAACACGCAGTAAATAATTTTCGAATCAAAAGATCGATAATTACATCTTAGCTTAGTTATAGATATTATAAATATCAAAATATGACAATTTCCTAAATGTAATCTTCAAATCTTAATTTCTAACCTAAAGTCTTAACGTAGTTCGGACATGTTTATTTCATAAACTTGCTTTAAGTCCAAACATTTGCTTTCAAACGACAATTTTGAATTTGAATACGTAAACCTGTATTAAACAAGATGATTGGCTTGGTTTATGGCCAAGCTGCGCCAAGCACAAGACGAAAAACGTCAAGTAATGGACATATACACAAGGAAAGTTTTACTAATAGAAGAAAAACACCCAGGATAAGTTACAGAAATTGAACTTGCACCGCTTACAGTTTGCAGGTTGCAGGTTGCAAACGCAGTGGGCAAACACATTGAGCCATGGTGACTAAGAATTATAAGAAATTGCCGCATTCACTGAGCAATTTAAAATTTTACTGTCATTCGATAGTTGATATTTTAGGTATTTAAATCAGTCCTTGTTTTCAATTACTAATTTCAATTTTTCGAAACATTTTAAATTTTCGGCCTGTCTCATCACCTTCAAACCAATCTTTCTTTTCAAGAACATAAGACGAAAATAGGAGGAAATGATTGATCAACTTCTTGTTGCTGAGCATATTTTTATCGAGATGAACATTTATTGCTGGTATACTTACTATACTTTATTACACACAAACACTGAAATATTTTCAAACATGAATCTTTCTACACACTGGTAAAATTCAATTGGAAGTGTATAAAAATTGAATTTCACAAAACAAAAAATATTCCATCAAAAGGAATGCTCCTGTTTTGAATTTCATGAGCAAAATTTTATCTCCGTTTATATCTTTATAGCTCAAGTCTGCGAGGAAGGCCTCTCGGAAGGACCATAAACAATTTATGGCGGCAATTCTTAACAATATTTTTACGGCTATTCCGGGAAAAAAATCGAAGATTTTTTTTAAAAAGCGACGTCTGCTCCGGAGCAGCACCGCCATCTATCGCGCATCGCGGAAACCTTTCGACAAGCCGACTCATTTACATAACAACGCCACTGCCAACTTGCGGCGTCCTCCCTCATTCTATTCACTCCGAGTTGTGTGTATTTATTTGATGCTGGTGGGCCGCCCAGTGAATAGATTCCAGTAAGATATAACCTTAATTGCGCCAGCACTTGCGCCTAACGTAGTGCGGAATCGTGCGTTGGAGACCGTTTACTGGAACGCTGGACAATGGTTCTTGTGCCAGTAATTACGTATAAATTTCCTAACGTTACTTGTAGAGTACTTTTTTGCCCTTACTTTTTTTAGTTTCATTCGCTGTTTATTGGAGGATGCATTATGGATGACGTTGAATTCTTCTGCCTGTGTGCAACTTCCTCTGGGTGTCGAATTGCGTTGCAAATTCTTGGGGTTTCGCTGTTGCGCGTCCTTTTCGGCTTTTCGGGATCCTTTTCGGAGGATCCTCCGATCAAATGGTCGCTTCGTGTCATAAAATTCCGCTTTGATGTAATGATTGGAGGCGAAGTCTCTGGAACAAACCATATGCTGAACGCATATTTGAAGTGTATTTCTATCCGAAGTAAATTGGACAAAGGTTATATCCATAAAGAGATAAAGAATTTCGAGAAGACAATGAAGATTGGATTTAACTTTAAAGTAAATGCTATCAGATATAAAATAACTTTTAGTTCAATAAATGCGTTTGATACAATGAATCCAACTCAGAATGGTTATAATTCCCCAGCCGTTTAAAATTATTGAATTAGAGTTTTGAGCTGCACTAAAAGGTATACTAGAAATCTCAGAAACCTTTTTAAGAAATATTCCTAAAACGAAGCAGAAAGTAAGAAGAACAAGAACAGAGTCCTGCCATTGCGAGGCGAAGTTTACCTAAAATTAAATAAACACATAGAGAAGAAAGATCCAGCGATTAATGGATTAAATAAAAAGCACCTTTAGAATTACATTTCATACTTGTGAATATGTCAACCTCATCCACCTTACGTGGCTTCAGGAATTCAGCTTAAATAACAATTGTCATTGGTTAAAATGATGCTGAATACCTTTCCTACGGGAACTCACAGGAAAAAGCTGAATACTTACGGCGTTATAAATAATTCTGAATAACTGATATGGTAAAAATAATAGGTTCAATATCAACATGCTCTAGCCGACATAATGTAACGTAAACATAACAGATTTTTCTTACCGAACAACAGTATTCTAGCGAAATAACCATTAAGTTATTAATACGAGTGTGAATCATTTTTCTTTGAATGCCGATGATACCTCCAGGTAAAGTTTGTCTACTATTATAATCTATTATGACCGAATTCAATGACTAAACTATACCATGGCTAGATACAAAAACTATATAATAACCAAACTAAACTTCAATACTAATGTAATTCGACACCCATACAATAACTAAAATATCGACTAGGATATTGAAAAAAAAGCGTCCAGGTTGACACTCAAACAACCTCTTATTAAAATTACACTGATGGACTCTATTAACCGAGAGAATGTATTGAGTTTTGGTAATTATAGAGCACGATTATAAACGTTATTGGTATACAAAGAAGGTACAAATTCTTCGCTTTTAAATCCCCTTTGGCAATCAAAAAAAATACAGATTTGAAAAATAAATTAATGTTTATAGAATGCAGTATTTTTGGATAACATTCAGAATATTATTTTTTACTCTAGGTGATGGAACGATCTCAATTGATTTTGATTTATATCTTAAATGTAGAAAACTAATTCATAGTCCCAAGTTTTTATCTTCACGATATGACCGTTGTGCTTAGAGGCACTGTAAGACTGATTCTTGTGATAGTGCTGCAACTGAATTCCAATTCTAAACCTGGTAGCATTTAATAAACTTTGTTTCATAATCGTTTTCGTATTAGCATTATTTGCTTTTTATACTATTTTCTAACATGTTAAGAAAGAGTATCAGGTGCGCATTTTTATTCTTTGTGTGTGGCTGAATCGCTTATTTGACTAAATTTGTTGCACAACTGTCATAATAGGTGCCAGCAAATTTTGATAATCTGGAACATTCGTGTGAGAGGGAAGGCAAGTGCGTAATGATGGCCTGGGTTCCCATCTCTTTCAGGCACATCGATTGGTGTGGTGCAAACTAATCTGAAGAGATAAAGCAGAAGGGACAGGCAGAAATGAAAATGAATGATGTCTGTTAAATCATTAAATACAAATTAATGGTTTAAAATCGATGAAAACTTAAATTTTCTATGACTTTGGGGGTAACTGAAGCTCATCAACCATCTAGATGTGCTTTAGCAGTATAGTATAAAAATGCAGAATGAAATCGTTTTAGATATTTCACTTCTAATCTACAAAAAAATTTAAGTCAAAGTATGTTTTTCTATCATTTAATCTTCAACCGAATTCTTATTAACTTGAATTTCTATTTATGATTTTTCTTGTTTTATAGGGAGTGACAGGTACGATTCAAGACCACAAAGAGAAGACAGCCCTTCGCTGAAAAATAAAAAACCCAGAAAAGCCAGGACTGCCTTTACAGATCATCAGTTGAGGGTAAGATATGAATAAGACTCATACAAACACATTTTTAAAAGAAAGTATTTCCGTGTCTAACAAGTCAGATGATAATCATTTCCTGAAGAATTCAAACTTTATCGATAGGTTTTACCTGCAGGCCTTTTTTTTTATTTCGGTAATGAAATAAAACAGGATACTATGTTGCATACCTGAAGGAAATTGCTAGCTATAAATTAACTGATTTCGGAAACCAAATAGTAAATTAGCATTCCGGTTTAGAACATAAACAAGAAAAAAACTAAAATTGTATACCCCAAACCTGTTTAAATGAAGTCCATAATGGAAATGTCGTATTGAAGCCAGAATTTGGATTTCAGGAATAAAAACAGAAGAATATAAAAAAAATCGCTGTAGTTCAAAGTATCATTTTTGTCGTTTCTTTATTAGGAACGTAACTCCATACATGGTAGTCATTTAACTTTTCACGCTACCAAACTAGATTGCCATAAGCTTTCCGATGAGTAACTCAACGTTGCCTCACTCACGTGTTTATTAGAAAAAAGTTGAGAGGACCTGCCAAAGAACGATCTAGGTTACATATCACTAAGTTTACAGAAGTAAAAACATTCAAGAATATTTCTGATGTCAATGTTAAATGGGTGTCACACGGGCCCTTTTAACATTGACCAATCATCGTTATTAAATTCATCGTTTTAAAATTTGTTCATGCTTTTTAAGGCGATGAACGTCACATGGTGAAATATATCTGACTGTAAAAAGAATTATAGGAGCAAAAACAGGCGTGAGGCTTAAGGTTTTCGTAACCTTACCCGTAAACAAATACGAGTCCTGCAGTAGTGGGAGGTGAGTGTTTCCAATTAGACCGCTGTTCATACACCCGATTTCATGATACTACGAGTAGATGATGGATTTAGTGATTTCCTAGGGAATCCCAGACTGTAAGTATCGATGATTAGTACTGCAGAAACATTATTCCATCAAAGTCTCATTTTCAAAAAAGTTTGCACACAGACCGATTCTCTGCTTTAATTAATATTAGATATTAACAAATCTGTATGAATTCTTTTGTGCAAATTTCATTTATTGTATATATGTGTATTCACATATTCTGAGTTTTAAATGAATTAGTTCAATTTTAATATTT
This sequence comes from Meta bourneti, assembly GCA_933210815.1. Taxonomy (NCBI): domain Eukaryota; kingdom Metazoa; phylum Arthropoda; class Arachnida; order Araneae; family Tetragnathidae; genus Meta; species Meta bourneti. Next base: position 45,613,408 of record OW119929.1, on the reverse strand, counting down.
AAGCTCCCTTTGCTTCTTTTATTTCAAAGTCAAGAATATGATAGACCACAAAATTAATAGTGAACGTATAAAGAGTATCGAGAAAAACCAAATTCCATTACGTATTGTTCCAAATTACACCACTACGTATTGACCAAATTACACCATTACGTCTGTTTCAAAAATATTCACTGTCGTGTAGCCGAAAAATGATAGTGGGGTGACAAATTGTCCAAAAAAAGTGTATCAATTTCAGTGTTTGATGTCGTCATTATTATATAAATAAACGATCAATGGGTTATACATTTTATCATTTTTAAAAAAATTACAAAAGCTAATTGCGACAAGTAACATTATAAGAGGCAGTAATGGCTAGTCTTCACTGACCACATATCGAAGAGTACAGGAACTGAACAGTATTGGCATAGCCAGAGACTAGGAGCCCGAGCATCCTTCATAAATATTAGTTTCTTGTTTTATACTTCTAAAAATTAAATATCATAAATACATAGAATATTTTTCACTTGTTCTGAAATAACATTAATAAAAAAGTTAATAGTTTATTAAACTATCATTCACCAGAAAATAAAAGTATGAAGACTTCTTTTCTAACTACATTTCACACGTTCCTATATCTATATATCCTCATCTAATTGTTCTAAAGTAACAATGTTTGAATATTTGCTGTTATTCATATCATTACAAATATTTAGCTCATGTAAACTATTGGTAATATGTTTTCTGTATTTGAATTAACCGGAGATGCGTCCTTTATGTTTACAGCGATTAGCATTATTATTTATATCCTTATTTTAAAATTTTCTCTTGAGACTAACTGTAAGGTAAAACGACTGGCAAAACTTTAAAAATGCAATAAGATATCTTTATTCGGTATAAAAATGCATTTCTAACTTTGAGCCTATTCTGAATTAAAATCTTGGCTAAGATATTGCTAAGCTGGTTTCTTCTGACTTTTATGTAAGAAACATTTACCAATTTATAAAAACCATCTAAATCTAAAAACATAAAAGCAACCAATTGCGACTGGAATCTATCCACGAACCAGTGTAAAAAACCTTTCTGGTAGGTCACAACTCTCAGTGATTACCTAACACCTCAGAACACGCGTACTTTTGTAACAACCAGACTTAAGTACATCTAATTAAGACTCAAGATCTCGAGATAAAGTCGTCTCTGAAGAGAGAGGCCTCCTTTTATAATTCCGAGATTTATATAATTAAAAAAACTTCAATATAATAAATGCGGGATGCTGTTCCTGTCAAACCCGATTCAATCACTAGTCGCACGCAACGTTAAGTCCAACAAAACCACTTTGAAAAGCTCATTTAAGAAGAAAAAACGCGCATTTAGACCAGTGACAATAAATGATTTATCGCGAGACACCATTTACTTTGCGGCTTGCTCTCCTCTTTTATAAGGCGTGCTTTCTTTATGATTCTTTAATTTGAAGATAAGTACGGACGGAGCAGGAAAATATAAATATATATACCTGGCAACTTAATTTTAAAAGCTGCGCTATTAAGAACATTCTTGTTTGTCTAGGGGATGTCATAGTCTTAATGAATGGGAACTGTTTGGAGATGATTCATCATAGAACATTTGTCTGGAGAGATTTTTTTTTCTCTCGTGTATTTATGTAACTTGCGAGGAAGGTAATGACCTTTCCGAAAATGCTGTCCAAACCTACTTCTTTTGAGAATAAAGTACCTGAGGTCAATATCTAATTATACTCCAGACATCTGGCACGTTTGGACAAAGAGAACTTCTAAATGAATTTCAATAAGTTATGTTTAGAGTACTTTTAGTTTGGATTCGAAACGATGGTAATTAATAACGTGATCAATGGATTAAAACTACTTTTCGTTGTTAGATATCAAACTGTATGATTTTAGAATTAAGGGACCTAGAGTGCTATCAATAAGCTTCAAAATTCAGATTGAATGCAAATGATTGGAAATACGTTTTCAATATTCCACTCACATAAATTATGTTTTCCCCTTGCAGCCTTACCTGATTTTGAAATCCTTGTTCATTCGATAATTTTAAAAAGTTATTTTTCTGAAGTTACAAGTATTGATATAAAATTTAGTTTAAGTTTCCAATTTAAACCCATAAAATTTGTTTTAAAGCATGAAAAACATTTTAAAGCATGAACATTTTAAGAATATGAAAAGTTTAATGATGACACTGAATTTAAATCAATGAACAAACTGTAATTTTTTAATGTAAGTATATGATATTATATAAAAGTTTGAAATTATATATGCGGCTCTTATCTCTGTATAAAATGACAAATTCAGCTCAAACCGCTTACACATATATCATTAAGACGGTTAACATTAAGATGAAAGTAACATTAAGAAAAAATATTTTAACAAAGTTTTATCTTTTATGTGCTCGTACATGAATTCATCTACTTGAAATACATTTTTATCCATTTTACATAAAAATATTTTATTTGCGAAACGTCTCTATTTTGAGGAGCTGTTTAGTTTCTAATGTTCTACAATTATGTACAAGCGTGCATTTTTAATTCTTGGCTTTCCTTTTCAGACACTGGAAAAAAGTTTTGAGCGACAAAAATACCTAAGTGTTCAAGACAGAATGGAGTTAGCGGCCAAATTAAATCTCACCGATACACAAGTCAAAACATGGTACCAAAACAGAAGGTAATTATGATTACTTCAAAAGAATCTGATATTAAAGAATTCTTTTTACCCCATCAATGGAAGCTTTTCATCAACCATCCTATGCAAACGCCACTTTTCAAAACTAGGCATGAACTTAAGGGATAATTATAACGACATAAGTGAATGCATGTTCCCAATCCTTTTATTATAAACACTGCTCGCTACTGTTTCGTTCAAGAAATAGATACAATGAGTCAGTGATAACCTTTTTAAGAACTCATCTTGTCAGATGTCGGAGGATTGGTGGCATATCCTATTTTACCAGCCAGGTTGTCACTATGACTCATAGAAACTCTCCCTCTGATTGAATTCTAACTATAACAAGTTCATTTTAGATTCCGAACTACACAAAAGGCCTAGTTGGCATTAAAATAGTGTCTTAAACAGATTCATTTCCAAAGATATTTAAGGGTATGTAAGGGGTTTCAGGAAGCGAAATTTTTTGTTTTACCGAAAACTAGATTTTAACCTTTTCAAATCTAACTTCATACCGCTATTTAATCATTACATAAGTTTTCATATTTTTATTACAGCCCGCATCTAATCTTTCTCGACGCATGTTTTCGGCATGCTTATTTACAATTAATAATAAAGCAGTTAAATAAATTTTCAAATAAAGTGTTTCGATTTTCTGGCGCACGGTCCGAAAATAGACAAGCTGCACCAATTAAAGTGGTTGGAGATTGTAAAATAAGGTTACAAGGGGGAATCGGAATCCTCCAGAAATATTCCTTATAACAGAACAATTAAAAATGTATGCTTCAACTAGTTTAATCAGCTTAAATCGAAAAAAGTTTCGTTAATCTCCCAATTAAAATTACACGTAGATATTTCCCTAAACAGTCAAATAATCAAAAACGGATTTTCTCATTAAGCATTGTGGCAATTTGATTGGAATAGAGATCCAAGGAAGAAAATTGGGCCACTTTCAAACTTATTTTCTGAAAGTGTGCTTGAATTTAAAATACTGAAGAGTTTCTGCATGAAGGGCCGTTCTGAAAAATGAACTGCCGATGTCTGAAGAACCTCAACAAGCCTCCCGTCTCGTTATAATGGTGGGGGCGCTGTGGCTCAGTCATTAGAGACGTGGATAAGCAACTGAAGGGTTGGGAGTTAAACTGGATCCAACCAAAGACCGTCGTGTACATGGGTCTGGTGTATGTTACATCTGTCATGACCTCAAATGTCCTCACGTTGGCGTGGTGATGAAGTTTGGAGAGTGAGGTGCCAGCTCAGGTGTTGACCTCGTGATCTGACAGTAGTTCAAAATTATGAGGTGTTGTCCTCGGACCTTTCCTTTTCGAGGTGGATCCCGGACCGTCGCCAATAGTCCGTTGTGTTGCTCCAGTGCGACATTAATTAACTACCAACCAACCGAAAGTTACACTGAGCTATCGCCTTTTTGGTTGTTTGTTTTGGGTTTTATGGCGCGAAGGTTCAAAGATGGACAAACCGGGCCAAACGCGAGGTAAAGCAAACCAGTAAAAATAAATAAAAGGTTAAAATATAGTCAATAAAAAGTATATTTAAAATTACATACTTATTGTATTACTTATTAGATTATACTTATTATACTCATTAATTATTATTGAATTACAATCAAGAACAAAATACTCATGGATTCATAATTATCGTTTTACCCAACGCAAAGACAAACCTAAAAATATTGACCAGAATTTCATATTATCTATCGTATCCTTTCAATTCCTCGGCACCGTCGTAGCTCGGTGTATTAACTCAATGCCCTAGGAGAGTGCGAATCGTAGACAACGTGGGTTCGATTCCTTTAACTTACTCTGGGTGTATTTCTCTCTTCTGCATGAAAACTTTCCTTGCGTGAATATGTCCGTTACTTGATGTTGTCCGTCTTGTGTTTGGCGCGTTTTGGCCAAATATGGCCCTTGCGCCATAGGCCCCAAACAACCTTGCTGTTCTATTGTTGGTAATACTACAGAATTCATCTCTTTTATCTCTAAAAAGATGGTGCGGGCGACTTTATTTTTATTACTAACCGTTTCTACTTTTATTTGGTTGCCCTTAATTTTTCTTGAAAATGTGCAAATGAACGCCCAGTACACCACTCAAGAACGACCCTGTTCGTGGGATAAAATAAAACGCGAACAATTATATTGTATAAAATGAGTATGCAATCCCAATAACAACTCGTTTACCTTCCAGGACGAAATGGAAAAGGCAGGCTATGATAGGCTTCGAGGTCTTTCCTCCGGACAGCGCAACTCTTGCTCGATTCCCGCGAATCTGGGCTCCAACGCCATCTCCCTACTGGCCTTACAGCTACAGCAGCTACCTGTCTACTATCTCTTCGCTGTCTGGACTCGGGAATCCTCACATGGGAGTGCCCACGTCCTCCGCGGCCTTGCCGGCCTTGGACATATACCAAAGGCAAACACCACCCGTCACAACGGCTGTTAGCCGACCCGTTCTACCTCGCGCCGTTTATCCATCACCGAACAGTTACTCATCGCTGCAACCGTTTTACCAAGGACAGGCCACGCAGTGAGTTGCACCATCGGCACACCGGTAGTGAATTTTGCTGTAGAACTATACGTAATTTAAGTGTATGAGCGTTATAGACTTCACACATAATACAAGTATTTGAGAGTTACTACTTTGAAGATAGATTCACTGAAATGTGACAGATTTCCACAATTCGCTTATTGTAAGACTTGAATCATCACGGAATAAGAATTTTTAGTTCCATTGATCAGTGAGACAGTTTATATTCCATTGCTGCTTTTAGGTAAAGATGCATTGAAAATGCGAATTTGTGAAGTAATTTATAAATCCTGTGTGTTGACGTTCTTAAGTATAGCTGAAAGATTGCAAGTCATTACTCCATGACGAAAGACTAGAAATAAGTCGCTTGGTTGTGACTGTGATATGCTTATTTCTAGCTTGAAATGCACGAACAAAGACGTTATTTTACCTTTGACCTGAAAATTCATTTTGTAGTAGTTTGTAAAGGGGAGATTTCAGTGAAGATGAACCCTATCCTGCATGAACTAATATTTCTCCTTAAAATTCATACATATCATGACGTAGTACATTAATAACAGAAGAGTTTAACGCGGTTGGAAACTGCATGTAAAAATGTGTATAATATGATCTCAACAAATACTGTGTTTTGATGGATAAATACCGCATTTGTAAATAATGGAAACGATGCTTGTGAATTTTCATGTATCAGTGTTTATCTCAAGACTTCTTTTTCAAGGTGAGATGAGTAAATGTAAATATTGTCTACATGGAATTGAAAATGTATATTTATAGCTAAATTTAAACTTTTGAAACTAGCACATGTGTGTAACAGAAAGAATGAAAATCTAATAACGTGGTTAAATACTTTTAAAATTTTTATAGTTAAATTTGCTTTTCGTTTATTTATTACGCATTTTTACATCTGTAATCACTGCAATTAGTTTTAATTTTAACTAACCAGTGATTTATTGCGAACCGTCCAACTGATTTTAAGGAAAACAAAAAATGTTGAATTTATTTTGTGTCGTTTTATTTTAAGAGAAATAAAGAATTTTTATGTTAAATTAGATTTTGTGTTTTATTTACTAATTTCAATAAGGAGACTTGAAACCAGAAACAGGAAAGAATGTAAAATTATAAAAACTTCAGTTCTTAATAATTTTATGTAACTTAAAACAGACAACAGCTGCTAGTTAGAAAACTAGAGAACTGCTGAAATGATCTCTAAATAAAATACATATATAGTCTATTGTACCATAAAATGATTGAAATTTTTTTTTACATTTACAAAAACGGCTGTGCAGCGTTTCGTACCTAATTATATATGTTAGGTCTAGTTTGTCTCTCAACGATCTTTTTTTCTGTAAAGGGTCTAGTATTTCTTGAATGTCTAGTACCAGAAATGTTTAACATACAACAATTAGTCAAACGTTTTGAAAGATTTAATTATAACGCCTTTTTTTTTCATCTTAAATGTACAAAATATTTCACTGACCTGAAACGTATTATCTTAAATATTTTACTGACACAGCACTACCTAAAATCTTTTTCGAATATAATTTAAAACTTACAAACAAAAATCGAACTACCATTAAAAGAAAGAACTCTCGTAAATTTTTATTTGAGTTGAACATAAACTGAAGTACCAAGATTCACGAATTAAAATTATCAATATGCAATTAAATAGTTGTTATTCGTTATAAATATATATTAATCGCTGATTAAAATCAATAAATAATATATATTTATAACGAATTCATGTAACTACAGTTTTAAAAAATTAAATTATGCTTTTATTAGTTCCCTAATATCTAATTACTATGCTTTACTCACCGACGAAATGAATTTCATTTACAATAAAATGCAGGTATTTCTTTGTCTCATACTTTGTTTGGAAAATCCTAAGTTTTTAAATTACAAAAAATTATACGAAACAATGCAGGTACACCGTTTACTTATTGTATAGATTAATTGTTAAAAAACATGCACAGATATCTTGTGTTGCTTTATTTTAAGTAATTTGATGCAGATTGAAAGTTATTCGAATTTATCTTATGTAGAAAAAATATAAATATCTTAATTTCTGCAAAAAGAATCTTTATTACTCATTTTTAGTATTCGTAGTTTTCCGAAAATTATTCACGTATATTCAAGGTATAACCACACACTGAAATTTCCAAACCATTTCCGAATTTAATCAGCACTCTAACAGTCAAATCACGAATTAAAATTTCATAGACATTCATGCTATTCATTTTAGAAACAAAACTTTTATTCAATTTTAGCATCTTGCAAAATTAGAAAATCCTTTGATTAATTTAAATAAATTCTTTCCATGCAATCTATTTCAAAATCAACTAAATGGTTTTGAAAGACTCGGTAAACTTTTTGACAATCCACGCATTGCTTATTAAAAATATTTTCAACTTCTAAAGCTTACAATCCAGGCACTTCAAAAATAATTTTAATTATCCAAATTCCTCAAATTCTTTCCTAGATATTGGTGTTAGAAAGGTTCAATCCCATGAAAATTATAATTTGGCTTCATTTATAAACAGATTTTCCAATTATCTCGTATCATTACACAAGTAATTGTCAAATTTACCTTAATATCAATAAAGGTGCAGAAATAGCACCCGCATGTTCTCTCTTTATTTAAATTTCAGTGGTTTTCAAAACATATTCTCAATAATTATCAATTTTGAGGAAACTAAAAACACTCTTGATTTACTCTAATTGATATGAAGCTTCATATCGAAAATTCAATGAACATTAATTTTCAATTTAAAAACATTCAGTTTCAACCGAAATAATATTACGTTCAGAATCATAATGTCGTGCGTCTTGGGTCCAGTTGGCTTTGGAAGGTTCTGTGGGCTTGAGTAACTTTTCTCACTTTAGTTTACACATAGCGAGCTACATATTTAAGGTTTTCATTTTTCTACATATTTTAGTTTAATAAAAACATTTTGGTGAGTTTAATTGCTTAATTATGCAAGTATAAGTAGTTCTACATATAGGACATGAAATACTCATCTGCACTATAAGAAGCTCTATTTTTCAGTTAATTTCTTACCCTGTTTTGAACATAACCTATTTTTTAATTGCTTTTGTAAAAGACTTCATTTTCTTTTAGCTAATTCAGCTTCTCGGGGCCCCAAGCTTCTTTTAACTAAATCGTATGAGCCCCGAAAACTTCTTGATGTTTCAAGAATATGATCTAAAGTTAGCTTAATTGATGTAAATCAAAGTTTCGTTAAATCGAAAGTAGAAAACAAAAATTTGCAAAACGAAATACTTATTTAGTATTATAGCAATTGGATAGAAATCAAGCGAAAAATTATGGCGCAAACTAAAAATTATGGCTAGGTACCCGAATGGGAAGGGATCTAAACCAATTTAAAGGAGCCCTCCTTCTAAGGAAGCCCTTCGAAACGAACTTAGGATCCCTTCTTCTGTTTCGTCCACAGGACTCAAGTGCTACCCGAATTATTTTAAATCTTAAAGAACAATAAAAATGCACAGAAGCTAATTCAATCAGCATAAATCGAAGCTTTGATTATAATACTTGTAAAACACACCTAGATAAATCCGAAGGATAGGTAGGTAGTTAATTAAAATCTCACTGGAGCAACTCAGCAGGCTATTGGTGACGTTCCGGGATCAATCCCGAAGGGAAAGATCCGAGGACAACACCTCATAAGTTAATCAAGTTCGGATGACGAGACCAACACCTGAGCTGGCATTCCACTCTGCAAACTTCCACACCTCGCCAACGTGAGGACACTTGAGGTCAGTTTTAACGTGCACCAGCCCCCCGCGTACACGACGGTCTTTGTGTTGTCTTGTGACGACGAGTTTCGAACTCGCTTCCCTCCGGTTGCTAATCCGATACTCTTCCAACATGACTACCGCAGCCCCAGATAAAGCTGAAAAAAGTCAAAATATCGTTCATAATGTTCACTTAGAATTGCGGCCTTTTGATTGAAATAGAAAACATTACATTTTATTTTTATAGTAAAATTTATTATAAAAATAAGTTTACTTCCATCATTTGAAAAAACTGAGAATATACTGGTGCATCATGTTCATTATAATTTATGTAAAATGTTTCATTTTGATTTGCATAACTCCTGAAGTGAAGCGAACGATATCATAAAAATGCTTCGTTTAATGAACAAAAGTATTAGGCACTATTTTACTTGTGCCTAATATTATATTTGTGCTTTTGCACTTTCCGAACCAACATGTCTATTAAAAACAATTCTATTAACTAGAGACCAAATCTTGGACAATTATATTAATTTTTACATTGGTGAAACCATCGAAATCTATTTATGTGCATTAAGATAGTTTTATTTTTAAATTATAAATTTTAAACTCTTAAATATGTTTAATTATTCATTTTAATTTTACTGTCATTTTATAGTAGACAGTAAGAGTTGATTGGCTTCTAAAATGTACCATGAAGAATTTTTTGACGGCCCATATCTTGAAAAATTCAGAAACAATTTGAATCAATTTTTGATTCTTTTATTTCCTGTTAATTTTTAATCATTTAATTGCTTATCATTATTTTAATTAAAATTCCAATTATTAACTATTATTATGACATGGAATCGGATTTGAGTAGAATCTTATTAACTGATAAATTATTTTACTGTATATAGCTGTTTAAAGATTGTTTAAAAGTCAAAAATTAAAAATTATAATAAATAAATTACACAGCCCTTGTGTTGCTCCAGTGTGACGTTAATTAAAATACCTACTTACCTTTAAGTAGATTGCAAAATAACAATGTATTTCTCGTCATCATAAAAATTAGAATCTAGTGTCTCCAAAAAATGTCAGTTAATGAATTATAAGCTGACGATACACTAATAGCGGTTTTTTTTTTATGTATTCCAAGTTTTAAACTTGTATTTCATCGGATTCACAGAATATAAACAAGCAGATGAACGGGGATAGTAATTCCACAATAGAACCAGGATGTTCATTTTCTCGCTATATTTTGTGTTGCAATTGGAAAAAGATAAAAATTTGTAAGTTTTTGTAGTAATATAACTCCCCTAACCACCTAACCGGTGTTAGTTTCACAAGCTAATGTAAATTATTTGTGATTTGCAAAGGATTGCGCGAATAGAACGAACTGAAGAGCCGTATAGTCAATAAATGATCTGGATGGGCCGGTCTTTTAGTGATTAGAAAAATAATACACTTTTAGATTTTTGAGATTATTCTATCTACCTCTATTTATTTTTAGTTTGATGTAAGCCTGATGGAAAGGGTAATCGTCCTGAAAAGAGCCTCTTTTCAAGATGCTTTTATTGATTGAAAAATTATCAATTTTGTAAATCGTCTGAAAGGTCCTTGTTTGCGCGCGTGCCGGATAATTATCGTTTGTGTGAATGCCAAATGATTATAGTTTCCGCGTACGCATTGGTATCTTGGCTCGCGAAGAATTAAAAATCGTTTACAGTTTAATTATTTTTGTTTTTAATCTTTAGCCACCAGTTGTAGCAAAATTTAAAAAGGTATCTTTAGAATTTGTGTTATTATCGTTAGAACTGTCCGTGTTAAGAATTCTTCGACTAGCGGTATGACGATCTTTTTTATGCTTTAGCGCAAATTTTGTACCGAACCTTAGTCAAGGACGGATTAAAGAGGGGTCGTAGGGAGCGACCGCCCCCCCCCAGAGCAAAAAAATATATTTATCAAGATATGATCAGAGAAGTTTTCATAGGTATTATCAATCCTCGTGAGCCTGAAAAAAATCTGTCGAAACAAAATCTCAAAGTTGACCTCAAATATAATGAAAATGAAGATTTCTCTTCAGCTTCTGTGAACAGTGATGAACACGATTCTTTGAAGATGATAAAGATGCCAATATGTGTGACAAAGATAAACCAGATGAAGTCAATAAAAATTAGGTAAAACTGTATTAAACACTATGAGAAGCTTTAATCTCGATCTTGGCAAATGCATCGGTGTTGCAACAAATGGATGCTCTGTGATGACTCAGAGATTGTGGGAGCAGTCACTACAGTAAAAAAGAGTGTAATAACGCCGAACGAGCCCCTTATTTGAATCATTGTTTGAATTTGTCTATTTTTAAGTGTTCTGATGTGCAATCAGTGTGAAAGTCAATTGGAATCATTAAAGAGGTTGCATCATTCTTTAAAGCTTCACCGAAGAGAAATGCTGTACTCATTAAGCATGTAGGCAGTCAACAGCTTGTTTCCATGAGTGAAACAAGATGGGTAGAAAGGCATCTGTCTGTAGCATCTTTTCTAAAAAGCATTGAAAAAATCGAGACGTGCCTTGAGCAAATTTCACAACGGTCACATTTTCAAGTGACAACTCTAGCGTAACAGCTAGGACCCTTTTATGTGCAATCACTAATGGATAATTCGTCCTAACTCTCGTGTGCCTTGCTGATGTATTTAGCCAAACAGCCTCTCAGCAGATTATTTGCCTCTCAGTAGATTTTTCAAAAAAATACTATTGAAGTTATCAAAGTAACTGAGGTCTTGACCCATACTTTCTCAGTCTTAAAAAAAGCGAGAAAAACTGACGCAGAATTCAGTCAACTATATGATCAAGCCAAAAAAGTGGCAGAAACTGTAGGAAGCACTATTCAAACACCCAGGATCACATCTAGACAAGTTAACAGATATAATACTGCTCTATCAAGCACAGAAAGTTACTTTAGGCTGAATGTCTTTATCCCTATTCTTGGATCAATAAACAGTGATCTTGAAAATAGGTTCTCAAAAGAAGTTCTCAATACAAGCTCACTTCTACCAAAAGACTGCTTATCTTCAACGTCTATGGAGTCAATGATTAGGGATGCAGAAACACTGGCTAAAAAGTACTACAGTGTAATTGGAGTTGGAGAGGATGAAGGTGACTGCATTTCTAATCTGTAAGCAGAAATCAAGCTGTGAGAGGCAAAATGGAAAAGGGAAGATGCAAACAAAACCCCTTTACCAGGCTATGCAGTTGAGTATTTACAATTTTGCACCCCAGAAATTTTCCCCTCAATTAGATCCTTTAATGCTGATTCCTTCTTCTCTTCCTGTGTCAAACTGCAACAGCAGAAAGATCTTTCTCTACACTAAAACTGATAAAAACTTGGTTGAGAAACCGTTGTGGGCAAAACCGTTTAAATGGTCTTGTTTAGCTATATGTTCATAGAAACATCCTTATTGACAAAGAGAAAATTATAGATAGGTATATTGAAAAGGGGAAAGAAGAGAAAAAACATGTTTTCTTAAGTACAGGTAGTTAAAAACCAGTTGTTCTTTTGTGATGTCAAAAAGTTTAAGTAATAGAACTCAACATTCATACACTTAGGTTACTCTTTTAATTTTATATCAAAACTGTAGAAAGTGCAAACCTCCTGTGAGACATTAGTCTAAATTACGTTGCTGTAATAATACAATTTATATGGATATCGTTTTATTTTTATTCACACAACTTTTGTTTCAAAATGAGCGTCATTGTAAACTGTATTGAAAAAATAAAAGAATTTGTAAAGAATATTTAAGTTTATATTTATTACTTTCCTAATGTTATTTTTAAAATAAAAGCATGGATATTTAGGAATTAAAAACGTAACTTTCAACAACCTACAAAATACTATTTTAAAAGCATTTTCATGCTAATTTCATTGTTTTATCTTTTAATTTGCTTAGAAGTTCTACATTAACAAAAGGCTTATAGAATTTGTGGGTTTTGTGTTAACAGTTATGTAAATGGAACCAGTTTTGCAAAGGTTTTAAAAGCTACGCATTTCAAGAAATTTTAAGTGATTATTTATCTAAAATAAAGTACATTTTTACACTAATTTTATACCAGTTTTAAGTCTCAAAATAGCTTAAAAATGCTAGTTTTTGAAGGTATTTTTTAAAATGTTCAGGAGAGGACCCCCGGTACTCCCAGAGATACGGGGGGTCCGGGGGTCCTGGGGCTGGGAGTATCCCATATCCCAAGCCCTCCGGTTTGCTGAATCTTCCAACCAACCGCTCTCACCCACAAAATTGCATTAATCCGTCACTGACCTTAGTAGTGCTCCGCATGGAATAATTATTTTAGAGCCACGGCCTCTGTTAATGTAAATAGAATTTTGTAAATAAATATTTTTTTTTCACTTATACAGTTCACTTATTTGAATCTACTGCATTGCACGGGACAGTCGTCAAGTATGCCGAACTACTCTGTACCTACCTACATAGTCCAGGGTGACATAGAAAAACAATATCTACATTTTTGTAATTATCCTGTCTGACGTGCTTATATTCTTCCTTAAATATTAGTTTGATTTAAAAATGAAATAACAATTTATGGTACAACTGTTAACACTCGCAGAATGCATGTCTTTAAGTAAATAAACATATCAGTCTCCGACACACCACAAATAGACAACTAGATTTAAATGAATTCGTAACGCACAAATAACCTTGAGTCATTTTTAAACCAACATGAAGACACAAATGCCCATTCCATGAGAACTAGAAAAGATGGGAAACTGAAAATAAGATCTCCCATCAAGTGTTTCAGAACAAACCATTTTCCGGAAGTATCCTTCGGGACATATTTCGGACGATCCAACTTGACTTGTACCATTTAAAAGATCGCCCAGAAACCGGAAAATCACAAGCTTCCGAACAAAGAATTCCCGATAAAATAACATAAACGGGCATAAACCTCCAAAATGTATTGTTTTAAAGGGAGTAATTTAGAATAAATAATTCCCCAAGAAGAGAGAGATTCGAAGTTCTCAGATAAAGCCGGATGACTCTTGTCGAATAATCCATTACAACACAACACTATTGTGTATTTTGAAGTTTTCTCTTCAATACTCGCGCTTCCGCTCTGTGAGGAACATCCATTATATTCTACGAATTGGGGCAAATAATTTAGCAACATATATGATCGGAGAGGAATTTTTATTTTTGAGGATTTATTCTTAGTAGAAATTACTCGCCAAATTGGCGGTGGGGAGTGAAATAAAAAATTTATCGTACTCCGTGACCCTATTCATAAATGCCAAGATCGTGCTTTTTGTGACAATAGAGTCTTGTTCTTACGGTCGGTCTGTGAACAACAAAAAAGAAGGGAATTGAAATATTCCTGTTTCGTGGAAGTTGTGAGAGATTGTTACCTTCGAGCAGAGCTGAGAGAAGTATCACGATTCGGAATATTCTAAAACTTTATGTATATACACTCCATCATTTAAGCCGAAAAATTGCAAAAACAATGTGTGTTTCCTTCACAATTGTAATAGGGGTACACGAGCTCAAAAACTGATGAAAACACAAAAGAAGTAATTCTCTTTTAAGGTTTTCAAGATATTGCTTATGCTTTCTTTTGCAAAGGCTTACTTGTAAAGGATAACGGAATTAATGTTAAGTATCATAGTCCTTGTTTTTCTCCCTCAGAAATTAAAAATACATGTAAATTGTGATTCTTGTTAGTACTTATTTCAAACATAAACAAATTTATTTGTTTTCTTGGAAATGGCAGACAAAACTCAATGCCTAGGGTTATCATTTCTAATTTCTAAATTCATATAAAGTTATACTTGTAAGTAGGTAGTTATTATCAAAGTTCCCACTTTTGAATTAACGATCATCAATAATTTACATTAAATTTTGAGTCAAGAGTTTTCTTTGTTGTTACTAATCCCCTTGGCCAAGGTCTAACCTAGACCAAGTCCAAGATATCCTGTTTTTCAAGTCAGCGACCAATTTCTATTCATCCAGCAACTGTCCCACAGAGACATCGATACAATCCAAAACATGGAAAGGAGGTGAAGTCTGGTTGCTGTCTTTCTCTAGATATGTTATAAATTTAAAATAAAAAGTTCTGAGTTGCCAAACATCTTGTGAAACAAAAATCTTTGAAATTTTATTTCTATTTTTAAGCCTAAGACGATAGGTAAACGTCATTAAATAACTGTTGATAGAAAAATTGTTACAATTATGTGCGAAGTCCTGATACATTTGAAGAGTGGTACAAATTTGAAATCCAAGCAAGGAAATTCCTCAGCCAAAAAGAAAAAGAAAGAAAAGATAGAAGTGTGGTACTCAGTTCTTAATAGTTAAAAAGTAATTAGTTAGCCACTTTGATAACTCAATTATTAATGACATCGATTTTTGGTGAGTTGGACTTTATAAGTACGGATTACGGGATCAGAATTTCGCATCAAAGTATTAATTTTGATTGAAAATGAAAAAATAGACAGCAATAGACAAACCATTTTAACGTCAACAATCTCCATACTGATATACACTTGAAGATATGGAACAGTTTTAACCCTCTGAATTGTTCACACGTATATATTCGTTTTGCAGCTTGAATTGTTCCCTGCATGACTTCTAACTAATTTTGACTTTCTTGATAAATAGAATCCTTCCGAGGATTCTTTCAATCGATGAGGTTATTTAGGCATTATTCGTGTTGTTTGATAAAAGCAATACGTTGCTGTAAGGATTAATTTACCTTACCCTTTTAGCTTCTAACTCTTAACAGGTTAATTAAATAAATGCTTTAATTCTTGGGAATCTTAGTTCGGCAGTAAAGTTATAAAACTGTAATTCTATTTTTGTGTACTTGAAAACTAAACAAAAGAACAAATGGCGCGCTATCGGAACATCATAAACTTTTTGTAATGTCCACTCATCAAATGAACATAAAGAATTCAGCAATAAAAAAATAGATCTAGAATGCTGGTAAAATTTTTCACATGGCCTATAACTGTTGCATAATCTTATCCGGAAATAAGCATTTTTTGCGTAAATAAATTTCAACCATTGAAAATAAAGTACTCGTCAGCAGATGTTCTGCATTGGTCGGTTAACTTTGCAATATGATCACATAAAATCAGTTAAGTGAATGCCGCATTTGTTTTCGTACATGAAATGTCTCCCGTCGCAATAATAAATCTCTTGTGAGCCGAGTTAGATAACTTCCTGCATTTCTGAAAAGTCGTAAGCGACCGATTCTCCTATGAACAAAAACACAGAAATAGTCACCAAGAGTACCCGTACAATGGCCACTAAATATTTCTCAAACGATTCACATACTATTACCTATTTACTCACAGGACTCCAGAAAACAGTATAAAAGCGGAAGAAACAATGGACAAATAGCATTCGCAGATGGTCGTACCGAGTTTAATAAAACCCAGAAATCACGAGTATCAAATGAGGGAAAGAATAAAAAATTCTACAAACGAAGTGAAATGATCACCTAAACGGTCACGAAAAGGTCTTTTCGAGGAAATCTATTTCCCGACACGTTTTTCATATGGGCTTTTCGTTCGAACATGAAACGTTTGAGTCCTTCCCTAAGTTTGGCGTGCGTTCATGCATTTTTTATTTTACTTATTTCTCGCGGATTCTTTTCTGCTTCTACAATTCTTTGAAGAAAATGTGCTCCGATTGCGATGCAGGTGAACATGGGTGAGACAATTAAACGTGGACTCCTGGGGTTTCTATTCACTTTAATTGATAGGTCTTTCGCAGTATTTTGTTGAGTCACAGAATTTTGGCGTCCTGAATATCTAGGCAAGTGTGAACTATTTTGCTAGTTCGACGCAGTCAATTTAATGAAGATGTAGTTACACTGGTCTTTTTTTTCTATTTGAATACGTTCTGTGAGTAGGTATTTTGAAAGTATAATAAAGGAAATTTCGTTTATGGAATCATACTATACATCGTTTAAAACATTTGAATTTAATTTATAAGCTTAATACCAGGTAATATGAAACGGGTGGGAAAATAACCCTAATTCATATTCTCGTATATTAAATAATTTTCTTTGCTTTTTTACCCATAGGGGAACAGAAAAGTTGGATATATGATTTATATCCACATATTCGCTTGTTTCTTACTTGAATACGTTAAGTATTGTTTCCATTTCTACAGTCAATTTATCAAGAATATTCTGAAGTAAAAGCACCAGATCATTTCAGCACAGCAATTGGAAAAGGGGATAAAAGCCAAAGTGAATGAAATTTCAATTCAGAGATGAAGGTAATGATAATTATCGGTTGAAATTTTTTGCCAGCATTTTACGAGGAATGTTAGAGAAGTAACAAGTAAAAAGGATGTGGCCAAACATTTTAAAGAATTGGAGAAAAGGAATATTCTGAAGTAAAAGTACAGAAGCACCATTCTTTTTCAACATAATTAAAACAACTGAAAAAGAGGATAAAAGCGAACATGGATGATATTTCAATGAAGAAATAAATGTCATGATAATTTTCGTCAGCATTTCGCGAAAAATACAGGAATGATACTACTTCTGTATCATTCCTTTTGTCAATGTGCTGAAAACTTCTTCCTTGATGTGCTGATTATTGAAGTGACATTTCCGAGGTCATTCTCTTAACAATATGCAACATGTCCATATGAAAAAATACATAAAAAGGAATACAAAGCATGGGTTCCGACATTTCTGTTTTCCCTGTAAATAAAGACGTAAATTATAATTACAATCACTTAAGTAAAAAATACATACAGAACTTTCTGAAAACTAAAATTAAATTGCGTTAATATAACATTAATTTCATGCGGTTCGTTGTGGTTTTTATTAGTATGATCAAGTTGAAAGATATTTCTCATAAACAAGATTCCTTTCCTACATAAGTCCAATCGGAATTTTTGACGGAGCTTGAATTTATTTTATTTATTTATTTGAGAATTCTAAAAAGTTAATTCCTATATTCAATTTCTGCTCAAATTGTGAATCACTTGGTTTCGTATGTGACCATCCACAACCAGAAACAAATGAAAGAGTTAAGCGCCTACTTATAGGACTTTCATAAGCACCCAAAACACAAAATAGGCTTCCTTCAGTAATGACACACTTGCGTCAGGGGTGTGATATGTGTGAAGCGGATTATGTGATTGGATAGAGCTTAGCAAAAGTTTATATTTATATACGTATTTCTGTCGAAAGGAAGTTGTAGATATCTTAAAAATGTTGAAAAGAGCTATAAAAATATTTTATGGATAATCAAATGACCTAATTCTATTTTGCAATGAAAGAGAAAGTGATTATTTTGATCATTTTTCTATATACATTGAACTAATTCAACCCAAGCAGCGCCTTTATAGTAAACAGAGTAAAAAAATTTAACTAAAATAAAATGAGAGAAAATTGCTTCGGGTAAAACCGGTGTAATAAATAAAAATCTGGTAAATGATCACAATGCAGCAGCAGTCATGATGTGTGAAACATTATTGAGGTTAATATCTTTTAAAGCGGTTTGAGAAAAAGATAGTACAGAGTTCTAAAGTAATTATATATGACGTCTAACACTCTTTATAATTTGAATGTTATTTTTATCTATTGATAACAATGCTGTATACCTTTAATGACTGGTATTCGATCATCTCGGAAAAATTAGTTGAGTAGAGATTGAAAAACATGCAATTATAGGCATTTTTCTCAATTTCAAAAGTGCTAATTAAAAGCGCTGATGCTTGAATATTCGCTCAAATCAAAGGCGGAAATAAATATGAATTTTCTTGTGGAGGTTGAAAAAAAGGTGCACGGTATATACCAAATCACTTAACCATTCGCTAGATCATTCAGGCGTCATTGAGAGTGTAAAATAAGCATTCAATCATTCACACGAGTTTAACCGAAAATAATAAGATATATAAGAGATAATCGGTCAATCACAATCAAGCATGACTCTTTGCATCTGAAATTTTTTAAGTGAAAAATTTTAAGTATCCAAAAATTGAAAAAGAAATAGGCATTTAATTTTGCTTTTTTTAATCCCTGTAAAGCCTCCTGGACTGTCGTTCTGCTCTAGACTGCTCTGGCAAGACTTAGAAGTGGACACACAAAATGTATTAATTTTGTTAGAAGACTTAAGAACTTTCCAACTTGTCCTTGCTCCGCAACCTCAACAATTCCTTCTCATATTTTGAATTGCATCATGGACAGCTTGCATGAACAGGAGGGGGTTCACTGTGTGCTTGAAAAACGTGGCCTTTTGGACTTGCGCTAAGTTTCACCTTGACCAAGGGGATTAGTACAACAAACATTATGAAGTGATAAATTTTCCATTACTTCAAAATTAATGAGAATCAAAAGGTAATTCCCTTTTTAAAAGCAATATCAAAACCTAATTTTTATCCATCTATCCATTTAATCAAAACTCCCGCAAACTTAAGTGACTTTTCTTAAATTTTAGAACAATCAATTGATTAATAAATGTCTCAGTTCTCGAAATTCAACTGATATATATTTTTATCCGCCGATACACTGAACAAAAGCTACTCAAATCAAAAATAATATCTCCGCACTTGAAACTCAACCTAATTTGCGATTTAAATCTCTCCCATCTTCCCGCCAGTCATCGTAACTGCTCGTCTTGAACTGGACGAATTCCGAGAACGCGATGCGCAAAAAAATAATAATTCATAAAAATTGAATTCATCTCAACAACAAACCCAACGAAATAACTCCGTTTTCGAAAAAAGGCTGTTTAAAACCTGTCACGAACGTCATCTATCTAGGCAAAATAAATTTCCGAAGTATTCTTCTATTCTTTCATAAAATTATTCCTCCCAATGCAGTTATCAAATGCTTCCATAATAACGGAACGGACGAATCTGTCTCTTATTTGTAGTCGGCTCGAAAACAAGTACACAGCGAATGCTTATTTATTCATACTTACACATGCACGCACTCGCGCTTCATACGGCCCTCCTATCTATTCGCATTAAAGCGAGCAAATGCACTACATGTAACGGAAGATTCAAATTTCAAGTGCCTGCCCTCCCTCTTGTTAGCACATTCACACGTACATGCGCATATATGCATTCATAACTCACATCTATTCATACCCGTATTAAGCACCGGGACCGGTGTTCTGATTTCGGAAGCTGGCAGCGATAATACCATTTCTGAATATTCCATTTTTGTTCCTTCTTGTTGTTTACACTTAAGAGGGAAAAATGCACGGGGCTGACGGGAGAGAAGTACTAATAATAATATCATAAAAAGAAAAAGAAACAGGGCGCGGGAAGAGAGAGAGATGGATCTTGAAGATGCACGTTACTTATCAGAAGAGCTTCTTTTACTTCGTTCGTTATTTGCGAGTGCCGAGGAAAGAGGGAGATCGAAGAAGTGAAGGGGTTATTCAATATCATTATTATTATCCGTTCTATCTGACGAACAAGCGAGTTCACAAAGGACTACCGGGAAGGAGGCGAGTTAAAAAATCCATTTGGCCTGTTTAAACTCCATCCCCTTGTGATGCAAATGTATTTGAGTATTCCTGCCTTGGACAGGAAATGTGTGCCCGTTATTTGCATACGAAAAATTTTCCTTCTCTTTTAATACGGGAGGCATCTCCGGGCCATTCTTTTTGAAGTGATATGTTGTTACTGACGGAGACGTGCTCCCGGAGCCTTGAAGACGTAATTTGGTTTGAAATGTTTCCGAAATGCGAAGCAAAAACTTTTACCGGGGAAGCATCGGGGAAATCATCGGGCCTAGAGTTCAGTAATGATACACTTTTGATTCCCCGATTGAAGTCAACTTACCTGTTTTAATTCAATTTCTGGCTGTTGACTTGTTTTCAGACGGACTCATAAGTGAGCTCATAAACTTGGGATTCTAATGGCCAGTCCAATGATGCACTCAGAGGGGTGGCTGATAGACTTCAGACATCCCCAAAGCAATAGAAATTTTGATTTTTCAACGATAGTTTTGATTTGGAACATTCAACCGGGGGTTCAGTGGCTCAAATGGGTTTGCTTACTCTGCTAGCAACTTGCGAGTTGTAGGAGCACATGTTCGATTCTTCCCTGTGGTATATTTCTCTCTTCTGTATCAGCAAAACTTTCCCTGTACGTCCATATACTTGACGCTGTCTTGTGTTAGGCGCATACGGCCCTTGCGCCATGAAACCCAACTAACTAAAGTCTTCTGTATTTTAAGTTATTCCATCATTATAGCTTTTAATTGGTCATTTTTAATGCGTGGTTAAAAGCAGGGTATTGAAATAATTTATCCTTATAATTTAGTTTAGAGCAGCGTTTTTCAACCGGCATGTCACAAGAATGGCACTGGTGTGTCTTACTGATGGTGAAGCGGTTTAAATGGTGTAAGATTTATTTCATGTCAACTGCTTAGTTTTGAACTTTTGAAAAGTGCGTTCAAAAATAATGTCAAGTAATACGCGTATAAATAACTTTGAGTCTTATTTTTTACTTCAAAGTGTCTTTAATAAATTGTTCAAAATAGATTGTTTTAAAAGCCTCTTGGGAGCAAAAAAAAAGGGTAAGTGATTAATAATATTTTAATTTCAAATTGTGAACAAATGTTTCAATTTGAATTTTATTTGAAAAGGTTAATAGTGGACAATTACTGGATTGGTGGTGGTCAGTTGCTGGATGTGTAGGGGTCAATTATTGGTCCCTTAACTATTCTGAACTGTGAGATAAAAATTTTAAAAAATTATCGAATCTTAAAAATTGTACTAGAGCAAATTTTAATCACCATCTTTACATGATACTACAAAAAATCTTGAAAGTACGATAGCAAATTATCTCTAGGGAAATTTCTTCATGGAAAATGAGCACTAACTGGTCAATGACTAACTGGTTGACTCTAATTTAGTTTGTGTGCCGTGAGATAAAAGAAAGTTTGAAAATTGCTGTTTTAAGTTATTCTATTATCATATTTTTGAGCAAGTAATTTTTAAAACGTTTTAAAAGCAGGGGTATGAAAATCATTTATCTTTGTGAACTCAGTTTAGAGTAATGATCATAGTAAATTGAGTATTTCTGTAGCTATAAATAAAAGAATAAGATAGAACTTTAGAATATTATATGCAATAGTATTCGGCCAGTGGTTCGGTTTTAAATCTTATCACCATTTAAAAATTCATTAATTAGAGGACTTAACGGACTTGATCAAGCGAATATATCCAATTCGATTTATTTTCTCTTTGAACGTCTTTAACATTCTTTCTTTGAGTTTCAAATTAAAAGCATATTTTTTTTATATTTTAAATTAGGGACTGTTATCTACGAGTCACCACAAAAAAATTTACAAGATCATTGTAAAGAATATTTGGCAAATAACTATTTCACAAAAATAAATTCTAAAGTTCTCTCATAGTACCATGCATGATTCCTTAAACTTAATAACGAGAAATATTTTTAAACTAAATTACATAAATTTAATACTTCAGTACAAAAGATAAGCCTCAAATAGGGATTGGAAGACAAAAATTTAAGCTTGTTCATAATTATTTTTGTGACAACTTTCGAAATTCCCACTTCATATTTGTTTTCAGGAACCACATATAAAAATATGTGAATTGTTCTTATTCCATAAAACAATTTACTCGGTTTCAATAAAAGCAGAACTGATGTCAATCTTCTTTCTTTGCAACAACAGTATTGCTTGAAAAGTTAATTATCGTTTAATATATCAAATGGATTTAAAAATTGAAACAAGAGCCTGAAAATTTCTTATTAAAATCTAAGGTAATTTTTCTCTTTATCAAAATATTTCTTTGAGTCATCTTTGAGTAATTGAAATTGCTGAGTCATCTCAAACGGTTTTCGATTATAATTTTAACATTTAAGAACTTAAATGCGAACTAAAATTCTTTCATCTTTCTTTTTAGATTGATTCCTTCCAATGGTAGATCTTATGTGAGTGCGTATTAAGTTATCGATAATGAGAAGAATTTTCAGTGAAACAAACCACTGGAGGAAGAGGGTTTTATCTCCGACTACACAATACGGAATAACTATAGGGAAGCACGTCCTACTGAAAAAACACTAACGGCTTCTATATTTAGCTTTACAGAAAAATTTCTCATAGACCTTAATGTTAAATGTTAAATATGTGATTACTTGGCAACCCTGCTGACGACAAATCGCGGATCGATTGCAACGAAGTTTTGATTCGCGAGAGTGGCATCAATGGAAAATAAGAATACTGAACTCTGTTGGTTGGAATTCGTCCCGGCGAGAATTGAAAACCTTATTTTGTGGTGTATTTAGAATGCATATACAGTGAGTAAAAAAGTTTCCGTTCGCCGTTACTATTTGAAATAAATTGCTTTATTAATTGCAGAATATAAATATTAAAGAAATAAAAATGAAAAAAGATGTTTGAGCATGATTGCATAGAAAGGTTCTATTGCATTTAAACAAAAATATTAATATAATTTAACGCATAATTCACAATAACACAAAAATGTGGCAAATATGAAGCAAAAAAAATCTCCGTACGGTGAAAAATATTTCACTGAACGTTATTTCCTCCGCATGTTTCATCATTTAATGGTAAGTTGAACCTACTTTTTCTTAATGACCTCTCTCAGAAGTTTAGGCATGACTCCCACAAGTTGTTTTGTTGTTTCTGGAGTAATTTTGTTCCAGACGTCCAGTTTTCAGGTTATCTTTGCTGCTGGTATCATAATTTTTCAGTTCACGACCGATTTTTTCCCATAAGTATTCCATGGGGTTTAAAACAGGAGACTGGTGGTGTGTGAAGTTGCTGCGACATATGGTAAAGGAATCATTCTTTACAGAACGTTGCAGTGTGTTTTGAATCGTTGTGCTGTTGGAAGATCAATGGCCAAGAGACAGTTTCGTAGCAATACCAAAGACATTTTATTACAAAATGTCTAGGTACACTATCCATGTTACCTTCAACAAAACGTAAATTATACACACCAGAAGAACTCATGCAACCTCATACTCTTACATTTCTTCCGCCGTGTTTTACAGTTCTACAAAAGTTTTTGTTTGCATTTGATGTTTTGGTTTTTTCCATGCCATAACTCGTCCATCTGAACTATAGAGACAAAATTTTGATTCATCCCTGAAAAGTACTGAATCCCAAAAAGTTAAGGACTTCCATCTTTGTTGCAAATTCAAGACTCTTCTGTTAAGTTTGCTAATGAATGGCTTCTTACGTGCAACATGCCCATTGTAGTCACCTTTTTTTATTACTTTTCTTACAGTCTGCGATTGCATTTCAAGATTGTAATTAATTTTTAACAAGGATGCAAGTTGTGGTGTCTAATTCATGTATTATCGCGAACGTTTTGCAGAATATTCCTGGTGTATATGGCTCAATTCTAAGGTCTTCCAGATCGGTTCTAATTTCCACTTTCTATCTAATTAAATCTTTCAGTGATTTTTACCGTAGATTTAGATTTGTTTGCGATTTCGCTAATATTTTCCTCATTGATGATCCGTTATTTCTCACCACCAATACGCGAATAGCTTTCGGAATTCCCATTTTAGGCGATCCGATGGTATAAAAATCATTTGAAATGATTACTTACATAATACTGAAGTTCTTTTTCATTCAATAGTTATAATAATTGAATGCGGGGCTGCTGGACTGTACGTTCTTATCAATTTTCATAGTGCGTACGGAAACTTTTTTTGACTTTCATTTTGTATGTTTTTCTCAAAGTTTTAATTAATTACTTTTTATTTACGAAAAGTAAGGAACTTTTGTTGCGAACACATTCTCTAGTATGAAAAAAAAATTTGAGCAGTTTCTGAATCTTTGGTGAGATTTATTTAGAAATTATAATAATTTATACGCCGTTTTCGTTTCCGCACGGAAACTTTTTTACCCACTGTAAATATTGGTTATTTTGCATTAAATTGCCTTCTGATTTTCAACACAACCTCATATCCGACCAATTGGTTCACTCGGACGTGATTCGAAGAACATATCTTGTTATTTCAAGTGAGCGGGATTTCGAATTTTACGAAAAATTCGCTTATCGTTTGGAATATTAGATAATTTCTTTATTCATGAACTGCCATATTCTTTTCACCTACAATTTCATTTATTTACAATACATAAATTATAAATTTTCATCTTTTGGAATAAATGGCCAATTTTCTGTATATAGCGCATTACGACAACATCGTAGTAGATGCACTATCCAGAGTTGAAGCTTATCTAGATCAAGAAACAAGACGAGAAGAATTGACGAAACTAACTTCTCCAAATTTGAAATTTCAAGAGTTTCTAGAACTTGGAGCTATCTTCAACATGTCGAAACTGCTACGTCAAGGGTAAGACTATATTATTAGTAGTGGGAAAATGCGGGTTCTAAAACAGTGGTGGAGAAGGTGGAGAAATCGAGTGGAGTTGAGTTGTACCGGAAGTGACGTCATAACCGGAAGTGGAGTTGAGTTGTACCTGAAGTAGCGTCATAACCGGAAGTGGAGTTGAGTTGTATCGGAAGTGACGTCATGACAGGAAGTGACGTCATAACCGGAAGTGGAGGTGAGTTGTGACAGAAGTGACGTCATAACCGGAAGTGGAGGTGAGTTGTACCGGAAGTGACGTCATAACCGGAAGTGGAGTTGAGTTGTACCGGAAGTGACGTCATAACAAACGGAGTTGATTTGTTAGTTTCGTTTTCAATTTTGAGTTGGGTTGAGTTGTTTTCTTCCTGCTTCGAGTGGAGTTGAGTTGTTAGTTTCGGTTTCTCGGATTTCGCCGAATAACACGTGTTTACGTTTTGGACTTGCGAATTTCAGAGGGATTGGATTTAAGGCGAATTTCAGAGGGGTTGGATTTAAGAGCTGATTTTTCTGTAACTCATAGCGCCATCTATTAGTACTTTTTTGAGTAAAAATAATAAAATCTTTAAAACATATTTTTAAAAAACTAAAAGATGTGATATTTTTTGCTGGGATCGAACTGACTACCAAAAAGTTCTCGTAATCGAGTGTTAGTTGGATGAGATTATAACCACTCGGCCACGAATACCTGGTTACTTACCGAAATATAATCAATTTAAATCGGAATACATTAAGTGCGTAATTGGCTGTTAAAATAGTATAGATTGCTCCACCACATCGATTGCTCCACCACATCAATAAGTTCGATCAGTTTTTATCTGCGTTTCTGACATAGAAAGGTGAATGTGGTGGAGAATGACGTCATTCTAACGTGTTCAAACGTGGTGGAGAATGTGGTGGAGAATGACGTCATTCTAACGTGTTCAAACGCGAAATCAAACACATGTGGTAGGCAATGAAGTCACTCGAGAGTAGAGTAGAGTTGAGTAGTAAGTTTACCTCCGCGTTTCTGACATGAAAACGTGAATGTGGAGAAGAAAAGTTTTAGTACCGAATCTGGCAATGGTATGTAATAAGGTTATTTGTGGACTCGCAGAATGGCAACACCTGGACCCATTCTAACAGGTCTGATCAGTAAGATTCTTTTGACTGCAAAATATCCCAGAGGAGGACGTGTCGCTGCCCTGAAATCTTGGAAGTGATATCACTTGTATCTTCAAACGTGTTCATTCCTGTTCCTTAGTGCTTTTAGTGGAAAAACATGAAGCGATCATTTCCTTTTGGATATACTTTACCCTTTACAGATCAAAAGTGAATATGCATTCTGGGGTCGATGTACTTTCATCTCAAGTATCTGATTCATCAATGAATGAACTAGGTCCAAACGCTTTGGTAGGAATTTCACTGCTTTGTATGTTGTCTCAGGAATGCTGACGTATTGATAGTGTGAGAGAAGGTTCCCCCATCGAACAATAGTTCTTTTTGTCGTTCACATACCTGCATCCCACACCCTCCTCATTCGAAGCTTCCAATCTCATTCCTTCAAAAGCGCTAGACTCATTGACTATCTCTTCCAGTGTGTGTTTGTGACACCTGTGTGGGGGAAGATTCCCCCAGCCATGGACAGCTCTTTTGTGTATCACACACCTGTGCGAGGGAAGATTTCTCCAGTCATGAGCAGCTCTTTTGTCGATCACATACCTGTGGGGGGAAGATTCCCCTAGCTATGAATAGCTCTTTTGTTGTTCACAAGCACACTCGTCTATTTACTTTTGGATACAATGATTATGATCTCCTTTCCAATAACGAGAGACCCCGTGGAAGCAAAAGGGAACGGAGTCGATTTTTCTTACCCCCTCTACCACTGTTATAAAACCTTCCTCAAACTTGGGTTTTGTATCACTTGAAACTCGGTATTCTGTCTGACTTACTTTGATACCTGTGCAGCAATGCTCGTAACTTGATTTCATCGACTCACTACGAATCCTTATAGTCCCGTCTCGATCGACTTCCAAGTGATCTCGAAAGGCCAGCCTGCTTATAACGTGCGAGCGTGTACAGTTCTTCTAGTGTTTTTCTTTTTCATATCCAATACATAATGGATAAATACGAATGTGGACTTTGTAATAAGGTGTTCTGCAGTAAGTTCAACTTGGAACGACACGTTTCTTCGGTGCACAACAAGGACTCTTTCACGTGCGATTTTTGTGAAAAGAATTTCAATAGAAAATCGGCTCTACTACGTCATATAAACAGTGTTTATGACAAGACTCAATTTCAATGTGATGCCTGTACAAAAGTTTTTACCCGGCTAGATGCTCTTATACGTCATAAAAAACTTCATCAACGACATCCCAAAAGAAAATCATCCGAGTCATGTGAGCAAAACAAGCGACCCAGACGTGGAGGAAATTTGCCTACAACTTTGACAGACGCAGCAGGACCATCAACATCAACGAGTGGAGCATCTTCTAGAACTGTGCGACAGAAAGAGAGTGCCTTTGAAAACCGTCTCTCTACTTGGACTATTCCCAACCCAGAAGGAATATTAGATATATCCGAGTTTATGGAGCAAAAGAAAGAAGAAGCAGTAGACCTCGTCGCAAAAATTGTTCGACAGCAAACTGCCGTAAAAGTAAATTTTCACCTTTTATGTATTTATGAACGTTTCTCCGAAAGTGTAATATTAAAAGAGTGTTCATTTAAAACTAAAAATGTAACAATATTATCTACAAATGATATTGACAACGCTTTCACTAACGCTTCAGAAAAAATATTAAAAGAAATTGAAGAATTTGAACTAAAGGATTCTGGATGGATGCTTAAATCCATTGATAAATTAGAAGTAAGAAGTAACAAATATGTGCCTCTACGAGGAACTAGTTATATAGATTTACCCGACATTATTAAAGCTAAACATGTAGTTATAAATGTTAAAAAATTATGATAATGAATGTTTTCGTTGGAGTATTTTAGCTGCATTGTTTCCTGCAGAACACAACCCCTCTCGTATATCTAATTATATAATTCATAAAGATGATCTTAATTTTACTGGAATCAGTTTCCCCACAAGCCCAGGGGAGGTTAAAATTTTTGAAAAAAAACAACAGTGATATATCTGTAAATATTTACTCATTTACTGAGAAGGATATGATTATTTTTCCATTAGTGATTACCTCTGAAATTAGGAATAATCACATAGATCTGTTATTAATAAAAAAGAACGAAAACATTCATTATTGTACCATAAAAAGCTTATCCAGATTGATTTCTAGTCAATTGACAAAAGGGAAACGTTCTCATATCATTTGTAGACGATGTTTGAGTTTTTTCAATTCTGTAGTTGATTTGCATAATCACAGCGAATTATGTAATCGAAATATTCCATGTAGAGTAGAAATGCCTTCTGAAGACAAAAAGTGGTTGTCTTTTAAAAACCATAAACATTCAGAATATGTGCCATACGTAATATATGCAGATTTTGAAACGTTGACAGAGAAAGTTTCTACGTGTATCCCCTTAGATGATTGTTCCTACACAAATGTGTATCAAAAACATAAGGCAATAAGTTTCTGTTATTACGTGGTAGGACGCAACGGAGAAATGAAAACCCCTGTTGTTTACAGAGGGGAAGATGCTTCTCTAAAATTCGTTGAATCTCTTGAGAGAGAAGCTTTGGAAATTGAAAATAAAATATTCAATCCTATCCCGATGAAGCTACACTGCTGGCCACCGTAAATGCAACACCCTGAAGGAAGCATGCAAATAATATGAAATTTACAACATGCATTAGCGGAGGTGAGATATGTAAATGATTAAAATTTCAGCGCAGACGCACATCACGCGCGACTGTGGCGCCACTTCAAAGCGCTATTTAAGGCTTGGAGATTTCGACGATTTCAAGTACGGCAATTGTGTTTTTCTTGTGGTTTTTTCAAAAAAAACGATCAATTATGCCTCGTAGGAAACAGCGATCATCTTTTGATCAAGTATCCGAGTTCGACAGAGGAAGGATAGTGGCCTACCGAGATTGTGGAATTTCTTTCAGGGAAATCGGTAGTCGTGTTGGACGAAACCAAACAACTGTAATGCGGATATGTGATCGTTGGATGCAGGAGGGTACGACGGACCGACGTGTTCGATCGCATCCACCTCAGTGCACCACTTCACGTGATGACAGGCATATTGTGCGTATGGCAGTGACGGATCGCTCAGCCACACACGAACCATAGCACAGCACATTCAGTCTGTACCGCATCATCCAGTGTCTGCGCGTACCATTCGACGCCGTTTACAGCAGAGTGGTCTGTCCGCAAGACGTCCATTGCTTCGTCTACCCTTGACGCAGAACCACAGACGTTTCCGCCGCCAATGGTGCGATGAAAGAAGGATGTGGACGGCAGAATGGAATGAAATTGTCTTTACTGACGAGTCACGCTTCTGTCTGCAACACCACGATGGTCGGATTCGAGTCTGGAGACACCGTGGAGAGAGGATGCTGAACAGCTGCGTTATGCACCGCCACACTGGTCCTGCACCGGGTATTATGGTATGGGGCGGTATTGGATATCACTCTCGCACTCCTCTAGTACGCATTGCCGGTACTTTAAACAGCCAGCGCTACATCTCCGAGGTGTTGGAGCCAGTTGTCCTTCCTTATCTTCAGGGCTTGCCCACAGCCATATTTCAACAGGATAATGCGCGACCACACGTGGCACGCATTGTCCAAGGGTTCTTCGTCAATCGCCAGATTGAATTGCTTCCCTGGCCAGCTCGCTCTCCGGATCTTTCGTCGATAGAAAACATGTGGTCCATGGTTGCTCAACGATTGACCCAGAATACATCCCCAGCTGCCACACCAGATCAACTTTGGCAACGTGTGGAAGCTGCTTGGTCTGCTGTACCCCAAGAACACATCCAAAGTCTCTTCGAATCAATGCCGAGGCGTGTGGCAGCGGTGATCTCCAACAATGGCGGCTACTCTGGCTACTGATTTTGGCAGGAACCACACTTCACAGAAGTCTATAAATTTAATCATTTGATACTTGGTCAACATGTTATCTACAAAATAAATTTTGTTGTGATATCTCTTGTCTTTCTTGGTGTTGCAATTTGGGTGGCCAGCAGTGTATTAACTGGGGAAGAGCAGCAGAGGCTTGAAGAATCACATACTTGTTATATGTGTGAAAAACCTTTTATAAATGGAGGAGATCCAAAAGTTTACGATCACGATCATTTCACTGGTCTTTACAGAGGACCTGCTCATTCTAAATGTAATTTAAATTACAAGGTACCAAATTTTGTACCGGTATTTTTTCATAATTTTTCTGGATACGACTCTCATTTATTCATTCGCGATCTTGCATGTAATAATAAAAATATAACTATCATTCCAAACACCGAAGAAAAATACATATCTATCACAAAAAGGGTGGGAAAAAACATTCATTTGCGATTTTTAGATACCCTGAAGTTTATGGCTAGCAGTTTGGAAACTCTTTCCAATAATTTAGAAAAAAAAGATTTCAATCATATTCGTAATCACTTTTCTTCATGCTGCTGGGAGCTCTTAATTAGAAAAGGAGTTTACCCATATGACTATATGGATAGTGTGGAGAAATTTGAAGAAACACAACTCCCGTGCAAAGCTAGCTTCTATAGTCAGTTAAATGATTCGAACATTTCAGACGAAGATTACAAGCATGCACAAAATGTGTGGAAAGCTTTCGATGTAAAAACCCTAGGAGACTACTCCGATCTTTATGTAAAAACTGATGTTCTATTACTTTGTGATGTGTTTGAAAACTTTCGATCACTCTGCATGCAATCGTATCACTTAGATCCTGCTTGGTATTATACCGCTCCAGGTCTGTCATGGGATGCTATGCTTAAATGCACGGGGGTTAGTATTGAGCTTCTGACGGATTATGATATGTTGTTCGTAGAACAGGGAATCAGGGGAGGAGTATCGCAATGTTCACATCGGCATGCAAGGGCAAATAATAAATACATGGATGAATTCGACGTATCGAAACCATCCAGTTACTTGATGTATTTGGATGCGAATAACTTATATGGATGGGCTATGTCAGAAAAACTACCTTTAAAAGGGTTTGAATGGTGTGACATCCAGGATGTCGATTCTTTAAACGAGTCTAATGATTTCGGCTACATTTTAGATGTAGATCTAGAATATCCGGATACGCTTCACGATTCCCATAGCGATTTTCCTTTGGCTGCTGAAAATGCCATTCCTCCTGGTTATAAAGAAAGTAGGCTATTGTTAACACTAAGAGATAAAAAAAGATACGTAATTCATCACAAATCATTATTACATTTTTTTAATTTGGGTTTAAAATTGATCAAAATACATCGAGCCATAAAATTTATTGAAACAGATTGGCTTAAAAGCTACATAGAATTAAACACACATATGAGGGCCAGGGCTCAAAATAGTTTTGAAAAAGATTTCTTTAAATTAATGAATAATTCGATATTCGGTAAAACGATAGAAAATATACGAAGAAGAGTTGATATTCGTTTATGTACAAACGCTAAATCGTTAACAAAATTAATATCTAAACCTAATTTTGGTCATAGGACCATTTTCTCTGAAAATTTAGCAGCAGTTCATATGCAGAAAACAAAAATGTTTTTTAACAAACCCATTTGTATAGGCATGTCAATACTGGACATATCCAAAACTTTAATGGTAGAATTCCATTATAATGTGATGAAAAAGGAATATGATGATAAAGTGAGACTTTTATACACCGATACTGACTCTTTTATTTACCACGTGTTCACAGAGGATTTCTTTGAGGATATGAAAAAACATTTAGATTTGTACGATACATCGGATTTTCAAGAATTCAATCAGTACAATATCCCCAAAGTAAATAAGAAAATTGTGGGTAAAATGAAAGATGAAAATGGCGGTTCAATTATGACAGATTTCATTGGGTTACGTTCCAAAATGTATACTTATAAAGTGGAAGGACGAAAAGATATCAAAAAGCTTAAAGGTATAAAAAAGCAAACTGTAAATGAACATATTCAGTTCGAAGATTACTTCAACTGTCTTAAAAATAAACAATCAACATATGCAAATATGAACTTAATTAGATCTAAACAGCATACATTGTATTCAATTACTCAAAATAAACTAGCTCTCTCCTCTTCTGATTCTAAAAGACATGTTCTATCTGATGGTATCCATACGTTACCATATGGCCACTATTCCATTTGAAGTTAAATTGATGTGTTGTGATTTTTTTTTGATGAGTAATTATATCATTGCATGATTATATATATATATATATATATATACATATTATAACATTTGTTAATGTGAAAAAAATAATGACTGCATAATTTAAGTAAAATTGTTAAATATGATGAATCAAATTGTGACCAGGAGAAAAAAAAAACATGGTTTTTATGAAACTGAGTGTAAAATTTTGAATGTATTTCCAAAGCATATTAAAATTGTAAATAAAGTTGCATTTCATCTTTAAAACAGTAGTTCTTTTTTGTTGTTATAATCACAATTTAACGAATTAAGAAAAAATCCTTTTTATTTAACTATTTGAAATTGTAACAAGTGATATTTTATCCATCCATTTTCTTATAGATTAAGCATGTGTATATTTATATTATGTTCCCCATTCGATCACCTCAGTAACTAAAGTGTAAGTCAGAGGTATGGAACAAAACGAATTAGCTCCATTTTATGAAGATCCTAGCTTACCAGGGAGCTTTGGTGGAATAAATGCCTTGTATCAGGCAATGAAGGGTAAAGTTTCGAAAAGAACTATTCAAAAATGGTTAGAGAGACAAAATGCATACACTCTGCATAAAACTGTTCGTCGCAACTTTCTTCGAAACAGAGTAATTGTTGGAGGAATAGATATGCAATGGCAGGCTGATTTGGTAGACATGCAAAGTGTTGTGAAATACAATGATGGTTTTCGATATTTATTAACATGTATTGATATTTTTTCTAAATATGCATGGGTCATACCTTTGAAGCAGAAAAATGGGGCAAACATAGTAAATGCATTTAAATCAATTTTCAAGGAAAGAAAACCGAAAAAATTACAAACAGATCAAGGAACTGAATTTACAAATAAATCATTTCAATCTTATTTAAAATCTGTCCAAGTAAAGTTTTTCACGACAAATAATGAAACCAAAGCTAGTGTTGTTGAAAGATTTAATCGTACATTGAAGACTAAAATGTGGAAATACTTTACCCGTAAAAATACTTACAAATTTATTGAGGTTTTAGACAAACTTGTATACAGTTATAACCATACACTCCATCGCAGTATTAAAAAAGAACCTATTAATGTAACAGCTGAAAATCAAAAACAAGTGTGGAATACCTTATATGGAGATGTAAATAAAACTAATGTTAAGGAGATTCCATTCAAATTTCGGGTTGGAGACTTCGTTAGGGTTGCAAAGACTAAATTAACATTTGAGAAAGGGTATGAAAATAATTGGTCAGAGGAAATATTTACGATTCAGCGTTGTATACGAAGAAAGCTACCAGTATATAAGATAAAAGATTTAATGGGAGAAATAATCACTGGTACATTTTACTCAGAAGAATTGCAGAAAGTTAAAAAATCAGATACTTTTCCTGTGGAGAAAATTTTAAAGAGAGTAGTTAAGAAACGTTTGGAATACTTTGTCAAGTTTAGAGGTTATCCTCGCAAATTTAATACGTGGATTCATTCCAAAGACTTATTTTCGAAAAATTGAGATTGCCCATAAAATTTGTTTCCCACCCATCACCCACAATGAATTTCTATGTCACACTTCCCAGTGATAGCTCTATCGAGTTTTATCCTGGCAACACAATGTCTCACTTCTACACGAAACTCCCCAAACGTCTAGAACTCTCAGGTGAATGGGAAGTTGGATTAGTTGAAATAATTTATCCCAGAATGTGGAATAATATCATTGATGGTGAAAATTCTTTCGAATATGATTTAGGAAACGGAGTAAAAACGAATGGAAAAATAGCGAGTGGTTTTTATGATTCTCCGAATGACATTTTACATGCATTTCCGAAGCACATAAAAATTCAAATGAAATATAACAAACACACAAAAAAGGTGGTGCTGCAGCTCACTAACGGAGCAAAGCTGCGATTATCCAAGGGATTAGCTGAAAACTTAGGGTTCGATCCTAATAAAGTGATTGGAGAAAATATTATTCCAGGAGATGGAGGCATAGATACAGTAATCACTGAGAGTCCTTTTGTTGCGGATCCTAATGTTGATTTACATTTGCTGTACGTTTACACCGATATCATTCAGCCTGAATTTGTTGGTGGGATCTTAGCTCCTCTTTTACGAACTCTGACAGTGAAGGGAAGAGATGGTGACATGATTCAGGAACAATTTGAGAGACCTCATTATCTACCAGTTTCCAGAAAATTTTTTGACTCGATTGAAATCGTTATAAGGACACACACTGGTCGTTACGTCTCATTTGAACGCGGGAAGTTGATAGTGAAACTACATTTTCGCTTGAGACATTTGTAATCTCTAGATCAAAATGTATCAACCTTATCGTTGTTGCACAAAAACATTTGAAGACTATTATACTCAGCAAGCAGGTAATGGCTTGTCATATTACAAAGGCATCTCTCTGCAGAAAGGAAGTGGCTTGGGGGGGATTTTTCGAAGCATGTTTAGGATGGTTTTTCCTTTATTTAAATCGGGTGCAAAAGCACTAGGAAAGCAAGCACTTCGATCTGGCGTGGATATTGCAAATGATTACTTGCAAGGTAAAGATGTAAAGTCAGCTATCAAAGACCGAGCTAAAGAAGCAACGAAAACTTTAACCGATAAAGTATCCAATCGAGTGAAATCAATGGTTGGAGGAAATAAAAGGAAACGCACAAATAAGAAACGCATCATTCGAAAGAAGTATCGCAAGCTGTGTGTACCTGACATATTCTCATAATCTTTAGCATGGCCTTAATACGAAATGATTCCCTACCCTCTGTGAAATCTGAACTTGACTTATTTCTTATGCCACCGACTCAAACAGCTATTGAAAAAGGGCAGTGGTCTGAATTTTATCCTATAGCTAATATTCGTGATGGTGGACCTATCGAATTCAACATATCTGGCAGTGGTGAGGAATACATCGATTTATCAGCAACCCAACTCTATGTAAAAGTTAAAGTTGTAAAGGACAATGAAGTTTTACCAGAAAATGAAAAAGTTGCTCCATGTAACTTATTTCTTCACTCGTTATTTTCCCAAGTCGATGTGAGTTTGAATGAGCGTCTAATTTCATCATCCAGTAACACTTACCCTTACCGAGCTTACATTGAGACTTTGCTCAATTACGGCTCTGATTATAAGAAAAGCTTCCTTACTTCAGAATGCTTCTACAAAGATACAGCAGGACACTTTGGTGAAACCGATCCTTCAAGTGAAAATGCAGGGTTGAAGAAACGGGCTTCTATGATTGAAAAGAGTAAAGTTTTAGATATGATTGGAAATTTACACCGCGACTTGTTTTATCAAGACCGTCTATTACTCAACTTGGTAGACTTAAAGTTAAAGTTAATACGCAGCAAACCGGAGTTTTGTCTCATTGCTCCTCAAAAAGCAAATTATGACGTTGTTATTGAACATGCATCCCTTTTCATCCGGAAAGTGAAAGTCAGTCCAGGTGTTTTAATTGGACATGCCAAAGCCTTAGAAAAATCATCTGCAAAATATCCAATGGATCGAGTTCTGTGTAAGCTATATTCAGTATCGAAAGGTTCTTTCTCATTTTCACAGGATAACATATTTTCTGGACAACTCCCGAAACGCATGGTCGTAACATGTGTCGATCATGATTCATTTAGTGGCACTTACCCAACAAACCCATTTTACCTCAAGCATAACCATGTAAATTTCATAGGCGTTTACGTAGATGGAAATCCTATCAGCTACAAGCCCTTGGATCCTAATTATGCCGACGGCCAATTTATTCGTGCTTACAATAGTTTGCTCCTGGGAAGTGAAAAACTCTCATCCAATAAAGGTATCTATATTAACAGAGATGAGTTTTCCGAAGGGTACACGCTATATGCCTTTGACTTAACACCAGACTTGGGTGATGGCAGCCATTTAAATTTAATTCATCAAGGAAATCTTCGCATTGAAATAAAGTTTGCAAACGCTTTACCGAAAACTGTTTCAGTGCTGGTATATGCAGAATTTCAAAACGTGATCGAAATTACGAAGTCTAGAAATATTTTGTGTGATTTTTCGATATGAATGTGGTACAATTGAATAACATTTTACAAAGTGATGCATACACGCGTTTATATTTTGTTGGAGTTTTCCCAAGTGATCGAATTCCCAAGAATTTTAGGAGTTTTCCGGCTGCATTTATTTTAAACACCGATCCTCATCACAAACCAGGGACTCATTGGTTAGCTGTTTATGTGAAATCACCAACAAGTGTAGAGTTTTTCGATTCGTTCGGTCAACCACCTTCGTATTTTTTGGGCTACATACATGACTATTTCAAAAAGTTTCCGCACGTGGTCTACAACGACATACCTCTTCAAAGTGTTAAAACTGCTGTGTGTGGACAATATTGTGTATACTTTTTGTATCAAAGATCTAGAAGTAGATCTATGGAATTTACTGTTAAATTATTTGATAGACAATCTACAAATAATGATATACGAGTGTATAACTTTGTGAAAAAAATTTCGAATATACATGTACCTTTATTTCAATAAAAAAGAGTATAAATAACTACCCTAGTCTTTACTTCTGTCATTTGTAACCATGAATTCATTAGCTTTAAAGCATCCTTTCACTGCTCTTGTCTGCGGACCTACATCATCAGGCAAGTCGCATTTTTTGAAAAAATTGATAAACAGCTACACAGATATGATTCATCCTACCCTTGATAAAATAGTGTGGTTTTATGGAATCTATCAAAAGTTATACGATGAGATGTCGAATATCATCTTTGTAGAAGGAATACCCGAAAACTTTAAGCAATATTTAGGATATAATACACTTTTTATATATGACGATTTAATTTCTGAATGTGGCAGTGATAAAAGAATAACAAACTTGTATACAAAAGGATCTCATCATATGAATTTATCTGTGATGACTGTAACGCAAAATTTGTTTCATAAAGGAAAAGAATTCAGAGAAATTTCATTAAACTGTCATTACATGTTTTTATTTAAATCGCGACGCGATGTAAGTCAAATTACACACCTCGGTCGACAACTCTACCCTCGAAATTTAATTTTTTTTCTTGAAGTGTTTGAGGACGCCACGAAAAAACCTTTCAGCTATTTACTTGTAGATTTGAAATCTGAGACTGAAGAGAATATGCGACTGCGTACAAAAATTCTTCCAGGAGAAGAAACTTGTGTTTATCAGTTAAAATAAACTCACAACTTGCAAATAATTCATTGTTCATCATGCCTTTAACAGAAGGAGACGTGCAACGGATGAGACTTTTAACTGTATGCCCCACAAAATGTCGGAAAGCCTTTTTAAAAATTCTTCCGAAATCTAGCATCCATTGCATAGCTGAATGTTGTTTGAACACTTTAAAAGGGAATGTTCCTTTAACAGATGAACAGAAGAAAAAACTTTCTCGTCATAAGCATACGCTTAGAGACCTAGCAGATAAAAAAGTAACCCTCACTAAAAAGCGAAAAATTATTATTCAAAAAGGAGGGTTTTTAAATATCTTAATACCCGCAGCACTCACTGTCTTGACTACTCTACTTAACAAGTAAAAAAATGCAATATGCAAAGAAAATGATTTTAGTTCCAGAGGAGAGATTATCAAGACATATACCTTCAGACGAACAGCTGAGTGAATTAGATCGTGAGATGAAAAGTATTTTAGTTAATAAAATGGATGATGATGAAAAAATTAAGTTATACAATCAAGTATTGCAGAGGAGGATTAACGTGAATGTATTGAATCCACCATCTGTAACAATTAATTCAGAACTGTCAGATAATCCAGAGAAGGAAACAGATATTGCGAATGAGAAAGAAAGAACGTTAAATGTGGAGGAGATGGTGCTCAAGACCGTTCCCAAAAACTTAATTGGATTAACTACAAATATTATTCTTTATTTAAAACGCAATAAAGAGGTTGTTTCTTGGATGCCTAATGAAGAATTTGTGTATAAAGGTAAAATAGTGAAAAGTTCTAATATTGTTGACCTGATAGACCGTTTAGTGCGAAAAAGAAAGATGGATAAGTACGTGAATGGACAAGAACAGTTTAAAGATGCACTTAAGGAAATTAACTTCCCCAGTTCCTTTGTAAAAAATAAATTTGCTATACCTCAACAACTCGGTAAGGCAGTGAGGGTAATGAAAGAAGTGATGCCTACCCCAACCCCAAAACGAGTCTGTAATTGGCTTCCTCTGTAAATCATCAGTTATTTCCCCGCTATAAAAATCCATAAGTAGATGAGGCTTTCAAGTTTCAAGCAGTATATATTGATTATAATCAAGGTCTATGTCTCATTTCAAGCAATGGAACTCATCCAGAGAAGAGCATTTTCTGTTCTTATTTTCATGGGAATCTCAGCATTCATATTTGGCCTTACAATGATACTCGATAAAGGTTATGTAACAATTTGTGCTAGTGATGGAATCATAGATGATTACTCTTTAAATATGTGTAATGATACAATGGAATTACATCTACCTGGAGAAAGAAAAATTACAATTCATTCTCCAAAACAGAAACAGCCGCGTCAAAGATCTCTAGAAAGTTTTCAGAAAATCTTTGAAAGAGAAAAAAATGTCAATGTTACAAATCTATTCAATTTGTGAACTTGCAATCTGTTAAATGTTAAATACACGGAAGCTTGTAAGGGAATGTTTATTTTGTGTACATGTCTGTGTTTGAATAAACTTGTCTTTTACAGAAATATGTTACTTGTTTGTCATTTTTTAGTTCTAATATCAAACTTTATAATATACAATTCTAAATGTGTCAAATGACACTGCAGTAAGTAAAAGTATGTATACAAATACAAAAAAAAGAAAAGTAATAAAATAAGTACTTATACATTTTAAAATAAAGAGAGACACATTTGAAAAAGATAAACAAAGAATTTATTGATTATACATATATATATATACAAAACATATTTATATTCTTTAACATGTAAAACTATCAGATTTATCATTAACATAAAGCCTCCGTACTGTTTCGTACAGAGTTGTTGTATTTACAAAACGTAGAACGTCAAAATCAAAGAATAAATACCTCAAGGACATATTCTCCGAAGTTAAAGTTTCTCCGAATCTATTCCAGTCGATTTCATATAAAGCGTTTAGGAAATACCGATCGTAACGTTCACTTAAACTCATAGTCATACATTCATGCCCAAGTTGATTTTCAAAGTTGTTTTCACATCCAAAACAATTCATCATTTTCTTTATTTTTTCCGAAATGAGTACTTTTAGATGATTAGCCACTCTGTCGGTAAGTTCGCTCACTTTCTCAGATCTATCAGGATCGCCGTAATATTTCTCATCGGTTCCTGCTCCACGTTTCACGAATTCTTCTTTCACAAAATAATCGAGGGGTTCATTAACAAATCCTTCATTAATGGCTTCAGTAATTTCCTCCGATACAGCTTCCAGTCGATCCAATTGTTTCACAGAGAAGAATGCGCGTTGCAGTTAGTTGAAAAGCACAGTCTTTCTTTTGAAACATATTTTGAAAACTCACACATTTCTCGTTTCCACGAATTTCTTTGGAGAGTAAAAGGCTTCTTGAAACGATAATAACATCGCTAGCGTTCTTTGAGCGAAAGCTAGAAATTGCTTCGTAGAAGGCTTTCCAGACTTTAGGAAGCAAAGAAACTCCCTCTCTGGAAGGCTGCAGCACTCCCTGCTGATCTCTGTAATAATGACGAATATGCACGCGGATAATTCCCTTGAAGCAAGACACAACAGCAAATTTGGTGTCCCCCAAATGGAAGCTATTTGGACCTAGTTCATTCATTGATGAATCAGATACTTGAGATGAAAGTACATCGACCCCAGAATGCATATTCACTTTTTGATCTGTAAAGGGTAAAGTATATCCAAAAGGAAATGATCGCTTCATGTTTTTCCACTAAAAGCACTAAGGAACAGGAATGAACACGTTTGAAGATACAAGTGATATCACTTCCAAGATTTCAGGGCAGCGACACGTCCTCCTCTGGGATATTTTGCAGTCAAAAGAATCTTACTGGTCAGACCTGTTAGAATGGGTCCAGGTGTTGCCATTCTGCGAGTCCACAAATAACCTTATTACATACCATTGCCAGATTCGGTACTAAAACTTTTCTTCTCCACATTCACGTTTTCATGTCAGAAACGCGGAGGTAAACTTACTACTCAACTCTACTCTACTCTCGAGTGACTTCATTGCCTACCACATGTGTTTGATTTCGCGTTTGAACACGTTAGAATGACGTCATTCTCCATCCCCACCACGTGTTTGATTCCACGTTTGAACACGTTAGAATGACGTCATTCTCCACCACATTCTCCACCACGTTTGAACACGTTAGAATGACGTCATTCTCCACCACATTCACCTTTCTATGTCAGAAACGCAGATAAAAACTGATCGAACTTATTGATGTGGTGGAGCAATCTATACTATTTTAACAGCCAATTACGCACTTAATGTATTCCGATTTAAATTGATTATATTTCGGTAAGTAACCAGGTATTCGTGGCCGAGTGGTTATAATATCATCCAACTAACACTCGATTACGAGTACTTTTTGGTAGTCAGTTCGATCCCAGCAAAAAATATCACATCTTTTAGTTTTTTTAAAAATATGTTTTAAAGATTTTATTATTTTTACTCAAAAAAGTACTAATAGATGGCGCTATGAGTTACAGAAAAATCAGCTCTCCAATCCATCTGAAATTCGCAAGTCCAAAACGTAAACACGTGTTATTCGGCGAAATCCGAGAAACCGAAACTAACAACTCAACTCCACTCCAAGCAGGAAGAAAACAACTAAACTCAACTCAAAATTGAAAACGAAACTAACAACTCAACTCCGCTTGGTATGACGTCACTTCCGATACAGATCAACTCTACTTCCGGTTATGACGTCACTTCCGGAACAACTCAACTCCACTTCCGTCATGACGTCACTTCCGTTCATGGCGTCACTTCCGGTACAACTCAACTCCACTCGATTTCTCCACCTTCTCCACCACTGTTTTAGAACCCGCATTTTCCCACTACTTATATTCCACTCTTTTAAGAAATTGGTGTTCGACAAATTTCATGGAAATTCTCATCCAATCATAAGAACATCCATTAAATTGCTTTCAAATAAAATCTCTTGGTCAAATATGGAATGAAGTATCACTAAATGGGATGGTGGATGCTTAAGCTGGCAAAAAGCTAATGTGTCTCGATATGCGCAAAGTGAACACGGAAAGTTCTCTCTAATGAGAAAGTGATACGATGGACTCCACTTGCATGTCATTGGTGTTTTGGGATTCAAACGCAAATGCACAAATTTATACCATCCCCAAGCCAATTGTTTCTGGAAGGATGGCATAGCATACTAAAAGCCACTATTATGT
The DNA here is from genome assembly GCA_933210815.1 of Meta bourneti. Taxonomy (NCBI): domain Eukaryota; kingdom Metazoa; phylum Arthropoda; class Arachnida; order Araneae; family Tetragnathidae; genus Meta; species Meta bourneti. Next base: position 45,571,465 of record OW119929.1, on the reverse strand, counting down.
CTCACCACGATGGAACTTAATTTTGTTAGACAATTCTTTTTGAATTACGTGTAACCGTGAAATACAGCCTACAACATCACCAGCTGAGTTGGTGTACGGTGAAAATATTCGTCTACCCGATTTTTTTCAGGAATGCAAGAACCTACGGATTCATACCCATGTACCCGTATCAATTAACCAAATTTGTTATTAGTAAATAATCAATTCTTGGTGTTTCTGGTTATTCGTTCTGATTAAATCTGAGAAAGTGTGCATATATTATGTTATATAGTCTTATGTACTTTATCCAGGGCTGTTCTTGAGTGACAGTGATTCCTGAGAAACTGAAATATTACTGTGTTACCAAAATATATGAGCAGGAGGATGCACAGCAAGAAAGATAATGAGAGGGATTTTCAGTGTAGACAAATCACTCGAAGACAAGAATTTTATTTCCAGTTATTCAATACCCTCGCTGAATAGAAAACGAGGTTACATTAAAATGTAACCAAGTGACATCATTTCTTGAATGCGTAGTTACGTTCGGTAGTTAATTAATGTTGCACTGGAGCAACAGAACGAGCTATTGGCAACTGTCGTGGATTGATAAAGATCCGAGAACAACGCCTTGTAATTTTGAACCATGGCCAGATGATGAGGTCAACACCTCAACTGGCACTCCACTCTCCAAACTTCCACACCACACCAACGTGAGGACATTTGAGGCCACGACAGGTTCAACGTACACCAAACACGTGTACACGACGATCTTTGGTTGGACCTAGTTTCGAACTCGCAACTCTGGTTGTTAATCTGTTACTCTTCCAACTGGGCTACCGCTGCCCCAAAAAATTATAAAGTAACTTTAATCCAAATTCAATAAAGATAATATGCTGGCTAGTCTACCAGCGCCTGGTAATAAATAAAGGAGGTGATTGAAGTCTTTTTTAGATTTTAGAAGTAAGGTTTGGAGTGGACGGTGCAATGTCCACACAGTCTGTTTAAATAGTGCACTGTATATATGTATAGAAATACATTATTTATGTCAAGATTGCGTCTCTCTGTATTCACCACAGTACTATCTAGTGTACCGCTCGATCAGATCTGTTACACAATTCATGTATGGAAGTCATTACTTAAGTCACATAAATATTACAGACAAAAAATATGCACCCAGGAGGCGGTGAATTCCATCACTGTGACAAGAAAGATTACAAATGTTACAACGTTTAAGACCTAATCGAATTTGTAATCAATGACAAGACCGAATTGCCCCGTAGCGTGTTGATCGGAACACGCCTAACCAGCCGTCACACTCAAAGCGGCCATTAAAACAAAACACGCGAGTGAGAAGAGTTCAGCGACAGGTGAGACATCTTCACAATCTCCCCCAGAAGCAAGCCGACGCTGGGCCTTTAATAAGAAATAAATCGTTTCGCTTTGCGACTTCAAAAGAAAATGGAAAGCCCACGCCCCCAGGCTATATTAGAGAAAGAAAATGTACCGCAAGTTATAAAAGATGGAGTGTTTTTTCTTTTCGCTGAGATCACGCGCGGTTACATCTTTTTCTCTTTCGTGAGAATATAAAAGCAAAATGAAATTAATTGTAGATTTTTAATTTCAGAGGACTGTTTAATAACATTTTGCTTTGTTTTTACTCAAACTGGGTCACAGGAATTAGTTTATCGTTTCGTTTACTAGTAAGTAATCCATTTTTTGCATAAAATGAACTAGTTTTTAGTAATGATAATAGTAACTATTTAATAGAATGAGTGTTATAAGAGTAAGGTTATAACCTTACTTATAACACTCATTATTTTTAATTATCTCTTTTCAAACTCATCATAATTGCAAAGTTGGAAGTGTGGCAAGTTAATTATTTTTTAACATTAACGAGAAATTTGAGTCATAGAATTCTAAACTAAATCGTGAAAAAGGATGGAAAACTATGGATATATGTATATGGTTGTTTTTGGCCCATATGCTTGTAAAAAGTATCTCTTACTCATTAATTTATTCAAGTACGAAAAAGTATCAACTATTAAGAAACGCAGTGAATGCATAGAATAAGATGGTTGGTTGGTTGCTTTGACGTTTTATGGTACAAGGGCGACACTTGGTCAAGCTGACAGAATTAGAGGGCAGTAAAGATGGACAAAGGTTTGCGAATGTGTTCACTAAGTCAAGAACCTTCAAAAGAAATAAATTTAAATTTAGCATAGATAATATGAACTGTAAGGGCTATGTATGAAAAAATATCTGTTTTTTATTCGGAAATCTATATTTAATATATATTACAAAATCGTAAAAATTCATCACACTATTTTCCTCATTTTATCCATTTCATACCTCTAAAATATAGCAGTAAAAAATCTGTCTCTGAATCGGACGCACTATAATGAATAATTAGCCAGACTATAACAAAACTATCCAATTATGAACACCATTAATAATTATATTTAATATTCATTTATAACTTGAGAGGATTTTTTCATGAACATGCTAAGTGGAAAACGCGTAGAACTTTGTTTTATTCACCTATTGTTAAATTATGTAATCGAGAAATTAGTCTCATAAAATATCAACAATGATTATCAAGAAATGATTGATTTGGAATTCAAAAGCTGAGTGCTTCAATATCAGCAATATATCGTGGACAAAAATTTGTTGTAAAAACTTTCTTATATAAATAAAATGTCATTTGAATTTTAAAAAATACTTATTTCAACAAAGTAACTAATTATTTTGCATTTTTAGATAATATCAAACTGAATATTCATTTCTACATATTTTTCAATGCTAAATTTATTCAGAAGCACAATTGTAATTGGACGATTTTATTATTTATCTTATTGACTAATCTAGTTTCAAAATCTAAGAAAATTTCGGTTTTATTTTACTGTTCCCAACAGAATTTAATAATCTCAATAAACCTCAAAATTTAAATTTATTGGCATTTGCTGAAAAACTCGGGGTGAAATTGTGAAAACAATAGAATAATACTGATAAATAATGTTTTTAATGTATAACAAATACATGGAATTAAGTAAATTCCACTCAATAAAACCGTGTGCCGATAGAAACTATAAAAAACAGTTCATTATTAATTCAAACTAGTGGACCATAATTCATTTAATTTTTAAGTTTGAACGTTAATAAGGTTCTTTTGTCAAAGAGTATACCTCTATATTCATTGCATATATATATATATATATATATATTTTAATTTTGTTCTATTACGTAAGCTGCGAGCATGTACAAATACGTCATAGGAAAAATGCGGTATAGCTTGGTTAAGCTATATCTCAAAAACAATAACGCGTTGTTTGACATTTTCTTGGGTTTTTTTATTGCTATACTGGCTGGCCACAGGTTTCGTCAAGGCTACACATTTAATTTGCCTATCTTTTTCAAATTATATAAAATTTAAATAAAAAATAAATCCAAAAAATTAAATAAGGAATACGTGCTTCGTATTTTTTTATATATTTTTTATTGAAACAAAAAAAAGTGTAGTTAAAAAAATAAATGTGGTCCATTGAACTTGAAATAGTTCGACAATGAATTTAATGATTCAAAACTTCTGTGTAGACGATGTTTTTTGTAAAAACTCTTTCATCGTTTGCTAAATGCCCTTGACCGTTGTATTCTGAAATATAAAATCTCAAACCATCGAATGATCGAACTCTACTTGCTGCGACGTACAATTGACCATGTGTAAAAACTGGCTGTCTAAATAAACTCCCTCTTGGAGTGGATTTCACTGCGGGGAGATTAAATCAATTACAAATCATCCACTCCGCTAAATTTTTTACAGTATATGAACGTAAACATTTTGTTTAATTTAATATATTTGTAACGCATATTATACATTAATTTTATCTTTCTGCACTCCTTCTCCATATGAACTTTAATTATGCCAAATCTCATAATCCTCCGTGCGCGCAATGTGCTTAAAAAGGGGTACAAAGTTTTTCTTCGGGTATTAATATATAGATAAATATAGAATTTATTGTCCTATGTAATCAGTACTACAAACACAGTACTTCCGCACAAAGTAAATACTAAAAAATTATGCTTTTTTTCTAAACCTAAATGTGAAAAGTATGGTTTGTTTTCTTTATGCGTGCATTAAAAATTGTTTTTCTTTTCCTGCCAATGCGTTTCTCAGGTGAAATGAATAAATTCTCGGGTCAAGCCAAGTTAATTTGGTGCTGTACAGTCATTTTTGCATCACAGCATGCCGTATCAAGTGGCTGACACTTCGCTTTAAATTAATAACTTCGTCAAGAACGAGCGAAAGTAGAAAGCAGCCAAAACCTGAGTTCTTTTTCTTCAGCCGTTTCTAATTCCTTCCGAAAGTAACAATTTGACTTGTCCATCACCTCTGCTCTTGGACCAGTAGGAGGATCCTGCTACCGGGCACAATCTATCTTAGAAGAGCTTTTTCTCTTTCTTTTCTCGCTATTATTATTTTGATTCTCACTTTTCTACCCATTTCTGATTTATTATTTCTTTCTTTCGTTCTTCCTTTTTTTGCCATCTTTGTGTCGTGGTGTGAGATTTGAGCACCTCAAAAGAAACGTTCTTGTAATTGAATCTGTTGGTCTGTAATTAGTGTAAAGCGCCAGCGGGCTGATGCGGTTTTTTTTTCTACTTTCGGGGAACTTTTTCCACAGCTAAATATTACATTTAATGTAACACGCATAGAGGTTGTTAAGGTGAATAATCGCATTTGGCGGTTTATCTCCTATGCGATGTCCAATACATTATGTAGATACCATTTGTGTGTAATATATATTTTTAACTGTTGTTTTTACGCATACATAATGCTCTGTGAAAACGGTGTAATTAGCATCTGAAACAAATTTAAAGAGAATTTGTGCATTTTGTAACTATACGTTACTTAAGGTATGATTTATTAACGTTCATCTTACAGGACATAGTCGTACATCTCACACTTATATTTTTTCCACAGCTAAATAGTACATTACTGCAAAAAGCATAGCAGGTTGTTCAGGTGAAAAATCGCATTTGGTGATTTATCTCCACGACATGATGCAGATACGATATTTGCTTGAAATATATCTTTTAAATGCGGGTTTTACGCAGTGTTATGTGAATACTGTGTTATTATCATCGAAAACAACTTTAAATAAAATTTATGTATTTTATAACTGTACACGTTACTTAATTTATTACTTATTAACTTGTTTGTCTTACAGGACATAGTCATACATCTAACACACTAATCAATTTCTTTATTTTATATACATTATTTAAAATTAGCAGATCAGCGCATAACATCTGCGCTAGTTTCTATTTTTAAAACCCTTACCGCCCAGCCAGAAGTTATAAGGAGTTATACTCAGAAATTATAAGGTTATACGAGTGGTGATCGGGAGGACCTTTGTCAGGCCTCCTAATGTCCTCACGGCCCTTAGCCCAACCGGACAATCAAAATACAATTGATTCATATTGAAAAAATACAAGTTATATATAAAAAATAAACAGACTTAAAAGACCAGTCGTAATTATAAAAGCCATCTACATTTTGTGGATGAAATAAGAATACATAAGCAAACAATATACTAAATGATTGAAATTAACAAAAGCAATGTTACATAGACACTTCATTCCTTAAGACAACTTAATTGCTTAGGCTAGTGATTATAAAATTAGCAAAGTGAGTATAGAAATCAGACAATTGAAAACGTAAGTATAATAATGAAACATGCATATGCATAAATAAACATATCTATATCCATACACACAATATAGTATATATATACATAACCCTTAGAATTATACAATGCTAGTTAAATTATTGTTAATATCTATTGAGAGTGTGTAGCCGTTACTTATATTTCATACCTTATTAAAATCGATTTACAGTGAATATATGCATCGTTATTGCCATATACATCATACCTCCAAATGGAATAGAATTAATTAAAAATATAATACTGCATTTCTTGTACTTACTGATCTTATTTATTTTTATTTCCAATAACATGCATAGCAAAAAGTGCACAACAATTAGCTTCTGAACATTAGCTTTCACTTCAACTATATTCCATTCCCAAGCTATGTGGTATTTTTTGACGACTAAATCTGTTTCCGCCGTTCACTTACATTGTCTTTTCTATTCTAATTTCTGTATTCCAAATATCTTCCATTGTAATGTAAGCAAACTACTGGAGAATTTCTTTAGAAGCAAGTTCTTCCGCAGTTTTAATAATAAATACTCTGCGATTCTGTAGCTCAAATCAAGCATATTTAAACTAAGCGCAAAATCCCGCTGTAGTTAATTTTGCAATGTTTTACATCCGTTTGTTGCCATTCGTCAATATACAAAAACTGTCGATTTCTCTGTCACGTTAGTTATGGTTAGTTAAATATGCGTTATTCCATATCAAACTAACACTAAAGCACTAAAGTATCATTTTCAACTGGACCTTTTCCGATTTCAATGAACTTAGTATGTATATAGCCTCATATAAGAAATGAAATTGTACAAAATATGAGATGCATATCCAAATAATTTTTAGAATTGCAGGTCAGTGAAAATTTGAAAAACAACAAAATTCGGGTCACATTAGTTAGCGAATTTTCTAAAATCTCGAGTTCTACTAATTCAAGAAAATTGTATGGGCTTATTTTAAAGTCCATGGATTAGATTGTATTTCGAATTTTATGGCGCAAGATCTTAAATAGGACAAGCGGCGCCATTAAATCCCATGAAACAAGCTTCTAATTGATATGTTACAACAATTACTTTTCATAAAAAGAGATTTCAGTCAAACCACCACAATACTATTTTTACCTTGAATTATTGCCCATGAATATTGTGTAAAATTTTTCAAAAATAATTAATATTTTAAAATGCTTTTATTTTCCAATTTGAAATTTTTAGGGTACATTAGGCTAACTTTAACGCATATAATTTATTTTTCCAAAATGTTTTTAAATGTAGGTTTTTCAAAAATTAAATTTTTAATATTTTTAATGTAAATTTGTTAATTTTTGAGAAAAATATTAGGCTAAGTAACGCAAAATGTGACAAACCCTGTGTTTAATAAGCTTTCAATTGGCACCAAATATAGCTTTACAACATAGATATATCGCAGCATATTAAAAGTAGAATTGCTGCAGAAGTTTAGAAAATACACAAATTCAAATTTTCAGTTTGTTTTATTTTTAAACAAATTAGACGATTGTTTCAAAACTTGTATTTTTGTTTTTCTACCAAGTGAGAGTATTTTGTCACCAATTTTTGTTGAAATTGGAGATATTGTTGAGTGCTGTGTTGAATTGATATAGAATGACCCATATATAAGAAAGATTCCCATCTTTAAAATAAGAAAATAGATCGTGTTATGTTATTGTCCAACCTTCTACCATTTAAGAGTAGCAGGCAGCTTAAAAAATCTAAATTTCCATTACTTAACCTTCAAGTAGATAAAAATACTAACATGAATTTTGAATGCTATTAAAAAATATTTACATTTCATCGAAGAGAAAATATGATTAACAAGGGTAAGTGATCTGATTTCTAGGTGTATGATAATTTTTTGCCTCATGCGGGGCTAATTGTGCCAGAAACAAAGAGTAAGAGAAAAAGAAATTGGAATGTGAACAGTAGACACTTGATGTCTGGTTTATTTATAAATGAAACTAGTTAGTCTGCGATAAGTATAGAGTTTAAAAGGTTTAAATATTAAAAATTATTTTAACAAAACATGTTTCGGCAATCGTAAGTCGTGAAACTACTGCAATTAATCGAATGAAAAAATTCATACAAAGTAGGAACTAATAAGTTTCAAGTATTGGCCAACTGGTACATAGTCTTCCCTTTTATGGGTCAGAACCAGAAACGATGAAGATGAAATGAATCGCAGACCTTTTCATGCGAAACTTAATGACACATTAACGACGATTCCTAGGGAAAACGTACACAAACGTTGTCAATCACACGAGTGAATACAAACGGCCTTCTCAACAAATCTCACTGAGTGAATGACTGTCAACAGATGACTGACAGAAATGTAACCAGCAGTGAATTGGCCAACACTCCACAATCAGTACCTGGCTTTTGTTCTAATTTTTCCGTCTGGAATCGACAAAGCGAGAATTGCCCTGGTTCGGTAATAAACTGGTAAAAACATAATGAGGAAATAATATTAAGTCTTTAAGAAAATCCTAATATTTAAAGGAAACCACAGTGACAACATAATATATTAAAAGTCCTTGGGCAAAAGAATTAAGCGATCGGCTTTTGGAAGCACTCTTTCATGGCACGGCACATCCTTCAGAAGTCGTTGCAGACATTGACTATTAAGCAATGGCGGGATATTGAATGGAATGTTTTCACCGTTCTGTTTGACGTCCGCAATTGAAAGGTGGTGTGATTTGTAATAAGTGTCTCCGACTACAGTGATTGACAGATAAGTGAAATGCCTCAAAAGAAGCTTTAACGGGACTAAAAATCAATCTCGCTGACTTTGTTTTCGTTCCAAGAGTGTGCCTGTTTGTTTCTGGACGAAAAGGTAAAAAAAATTGAATCGGAACATTTACACAATTAAGGAAATCTATGTCTGTGCTTTCATTTTAATTTAATACATATGCTTTTGATTCTGTTTCGCGTTCTACATGGAACATGATTTTGTTCCTTAAGAGGAGGAAAGTGTCTTGTTAATCTTTGTCTTGCATTAAGTTGTAAAGCGTTGAGATTAAGAGCAGTAGAAAAGAGAATATGCATAAATACGAAGTGACTTCCCTTCAGTCTAAAGGGTTTAAATGTAAGAATTCAATCCCGTGATGAAACTGGAATACAATATAGAAATAAAAATACAAGGAAACAAATTTTATATGAATTGTTACTCTATTCATATTATCGATATATTTAGAATATTTATCTTTCATGTTTTGGGAGCAGGCCTAAAAATGAATATGGGGACCAAGGGTTTCGGGACTGCTTCGTTAACTTAGTGATAGATCTGTTCATTATTGCTCAACTTCAGCTGAAATATTTTTAAAAAAGCATTTTATCTGAACTCTCCAAACTTGTATTTCATTGGACGTTTTGAAATATAGATTATATTATAATTTTAAAATATAGATGATATAGACATATTTATAAATATAGATGGTATTTTTGTAGAAGAGCGTGTTTATTATATGTATTCCGTATTGCATAACAGGAAGTAAAATCCTCGTCTCTCTTCTTCCCTCCTGGGGGAAGGTGTTTCTTTTTACACTTAAAATCCCTCTCCTACAGGGTATTGGGTGCCAACTCTGGTGTTGAATTCGTCATCTGCTCGTGATTCAAAATTACGAGGTGTTATCCTCGGATCTTTCCCTTCGTGGTTGATCTCAGATCGTCGCCAATAATACATTGTGTTGCTCCAGTGCAACGTTAATTCAACTACCTACCTTTGTAGAAGGGCTTTAATTGAACGTTTTCTGAAATTGCATAAGCAGAATACTTAATTTAAATATTTTAAATTCATGTTTAAATAATTAATTCTCTAAAATGTTTCATTTATTCTCATCCGAAATCGGAACAATTTATTTCTAATATTCATAAATGAGATATTATTCGTCCATGAATACAGTAGTACAACAGTATTAAAATTTGCTAGAATATGAATGTTAATAAAAATTCTCTATGCTCATGTAATTCTATTTTTGAGGATTATTCTGCATAAACTGTCAAGAAAATACTTCTGGCTAAGAGTTAATTTGATTTATCTCCTTTTGACGATGTTTGGCATTACTTTTTAATATAAGCGACATGCTGAAATTGCCTTCGAGTAACATGCCAAATTACAAGAGGATCAGAACACTACCTCAGTATTTAACTTTCTAGAAACCCTCATGGTGAATGTAATTGGATCTGTCAAGGGGGCCACTGTAGCCCAGTTGGAAGAGTAACGAATTAGCAAAGGAGGGTTAAGTTCGAAACTAGGTCCAACGTCGTGTACACGAGGGCTGGTGCATGTTAAATCTGTCGTGGTCTCAAATGTCCTCACGTTAGCGTGGAAATTTGGAGTGGGGTGCCTGCTCAGGTGACCGTGGGTGGTTCAAATTAAGAGGTTTTCTCCTAGGATCTTTCCCTTTGGGACTGGGTCCGGATCGTCGTCAGTAGCCCGTGTGTTGCTCCAGTGCGAAGTCGATTCAACTACCTACCTTTATTATTCAACTATATAAATAAGAATGGAGAGTTTGTTTGTACATTTCAAGTTTTCTATCCGTTTTGGGCCCTTCTGATGCAAAATCCGTCTCTTGCGCGTTTGGTGTCTGTCTGGCCGTATGTGTGCCCGTACTACGTCCAAACGGTTGAATATATTTTCATGGAACTTTGTATACTGTGAGTACTTACATTCATTTAGTGACTGAACCTGGTTGCGTAAGTATGTCTGCCCGTTCTGTCTGATTTTGTTTGCACAAGTATCATCAAATTTGTTCAACACATTTTAATATAATGTTCTATATTTGATACACCATATTTTAATTTAGTGAATACATTATTTGAAATTTCTTTGCTTACATGTTTGGTTGGCAGGTTTCATGTTAAACATCTGAGTAACTATACTTAAATCAATCCTAATTTGGTAGTTTTGGAGTAGCTGGAAGGTATATTGAGCATTGCAATTACTACTTGGATTGTTTTACAAGTGCTGCTGAAAAATCAATTATTTTTCCAAACTATTTTTACGAAATTTAAATTCTAATACTTTATTTTGAGTCTTATTTTTTCTTCTAATTCTTTCTTTTTCTACGAAATATAAATTTTTTTTGAATATTTGGGACAGACGATAAAGACTAAAATAAAATATACAGAACAAGACCTTTTAAAATAGGACTGGTAACTAATATGGCAACCTTGGTATATTTTTAAGTTTGCTTTTTAAATTTGCGTCCGTTTTATTCCAAGAATCTATTTTGTTGTGAAAAGATACATTCATTACCTTTCGTTCGAAGTTTTTTTTATTTTTTAAGATGCATATTTCTAGAATTTTAATTTGATGGTTTTCGCTCAATAACTATAGCGTTTCTAAAATTATACGATTAAAATGTTTTTAACCGATTAAACCTGATACCTTAATTCAATAACTGTAATAAAGGTATATAAGTAATGGTTTAGTTTTAAAACCATTTTTAATCGTATAATTTTAGAAACGCTTGTTTTTAAATGACATACAAGGCATTTTTATGCATACTCTGAACTATTCTATGCATTCTGAGTAACATTGGCACGACTTTCTTACTAAAAATTTAAATTCTACAAAAATGTAAAATATTAAATATTTATTTACATTTGTGAAATTTTTTACAACTTTATACCTTTATTAGTGTGGTAATTGTTACATGTGATGAATAGGTTTTACAATTTAACAAAAACGGAAGTTAGTTAACCAATTCAACCCAAGTAACGCCGGGTAATTCTAGTTATAAATAAAATATACAGAACAAGACCTTTTAAAAATAGGACAGGTAACTAATATAGCAACCTTAGTAATTTTTAATAGCTTGCTTTTTTAAATTTGTCCGTTATATTCCAACAATCTATTTTGTAGTGAAAAAAACAGATACATTCATTACTTTTCATTCGAATCTTTTTAAAAATTTGTTGTATTTCTGAATTTTCAATTGGATGTTTTTCGTTCAATAACTAATCAAGGTAAGAAATGGGTTAATTAATTTAAAAAATATTTTGATCATTGTATAATTTTGGGAAACGCTTGTTTGTAAATGACATACAAGGCATTTATATGCATACTCTGAACTATTCTATGCATTCTGAGCAACATTGGCACTCCTGAGGTACTCGATCTTTTCTTTTCCCATGGGGTTTACTGTCTTTAGAAAACACGGGGTTCACGCGCTCGGGATACCCAAGCAATCTTTTTCTGCTTTCACCGCACTTTCTATCTCTTTACTTCCCCTTTCACATTTTTACTTGAGGTTGTCTGTGTTATGTTTGGCACAGCTAGGTCAAATATGGCTCTTGCGCAATAAAACAAAAACAACCATAAACTGGCATTGGAAAAAAATTATAAATAATTGAAAGTATCGTTCTTTTTAAGACTTCAAAAGCTATGTAAAAAATTTTTATCACATTCTTAAATTAGCGTTTAAATAGATGTTCGCTCTAATTTACTCAAAATTTTGCAAATGGACCAAATTTTGCCTGGAATAAAAATTCACAACGTACGAAATTCTTTAAAATTGAAACCAAAATTACCACTAGTGTGGAATGAAACATTAAATTACCTCATTGCACACTAGTTACAACAAAGAAAAATAAAATACTTGGCAGCATTAAAATTCTTCATAGTTTATTATTATTTACAGAAGTTTTGAAAACATCCAAAGATCTTGTAAAGGAACAAAAACACATCACAAAATATCTCGCGAACTTTATACATGAAATATGTATAAGAATATTGAGAGTAAACTATTAAGACTTGAGCTTTGTATCACACAATCAATACTTATATTTAGAAAGGAAGGTTCTGTTGAACAATTATCAATATTCATAATTATACAGTAACATCTTACATACAGCAACATTTGTATGCATTAGTTTCTTTTATGGCACAGTAGCATATATAAACACAAAGAGTAATATACTTCACATTTTTTCAATCAGAAAAAAGAATGGAGTTATGTTCGCGAAAGATTTGCACGAAGACTTATGAAGTTTTCTATGAAAAGTTAATGAGGTTTTATCACAAATATTGTAAAAAGGAAAATATATTTTTCTACTTTTAATTTTTATAACTTTGTCATATACACATGATTCTTTTAAATTATATAAGCAAAGATATGAAGAAATATAAGATTCTCTTTTAACTCTTTTGTGTTTAAGAGCTTAAATGTTCACACAAGCTCAGAATGTATTTACAAAATGTTTACATTAGATGATACGAAACTATATTTTTATTTTTTAAATACTACATTAAAAAGAATTTGTTTGAAGACATACCATGTATGTACAATGATTTTCAAAGAATCTGCAAGAATTATTCATGACAGAAAGGTTGGTTTCTTTATAGCACAAGGGCCAGATCTGGTCAAGTTGAATCAAACAATGTCTTTTCCATTAAGTAAATGGACATGCACAAGAAAAATTTACTGATGCAAAAGGTGAAACACACCCAGGATAGTTACAGGAATTGAACCTGTGTTGCCCACAGGTCGTAGGCTGTTACCAGTGGGCAAACCTACTGAGCCATGGCAGCCCTCATGACAAAAAGGAATATTGCCTGAAAACTTTAGTCTGGCATATCCTTCCTCTCAACGTTTACCAACTACACAAAATATTTCTATAATTTTTTATGCATAAAATAATGAATTAGATCCTTAAATTCCATTCAAGACAACTTGTGTAAAAACATTTCAGGCTGGATTTAATGAGATAACAAGTTCAAAGTTCTGTTATTCAGATTTGGAATAGGTTAAGTTTATATAAAACATTAAAGAGTGATTGGTATGACTTTTATGCCATATGTAAGAAAGCCAAAAATTGTTTTTTCGAAAATTCAAGATTAAGTAATCCAATTTTGAACTTTGCTTTAAGAAAATAGGAAAATGTACTGAGGAACAAGGCCCTAAAAGTTACTTTATCCAGTGGTATACAAAATATTCACTATAAAGCAGTGAATAATTTATATGAAAAAAACAATGGATTTTTCATATCTATTATAATATATCTGATTATGAAAAATATGTGTAAAGAAAAGTCTAAAGATGGTTTAAGGCCGAGAGATAGTACAAGCATCACCTATAATTGGTTACTTATAATTGAATCCAAAATGACAGGTTCAATATATTTATTTCTAAATCATTGATAGGGGTAGCAAAGCAAAAAGCTGAATATACACAAAAAATTTCTTAAAATCTGAATTATAATCTACAAGTAATGTTGCATAACACAAATGCCTGAGAAAATCATGTGGACAATCATACAATTCCTTAATTTTTATGTCTGTAACTCTAGTAATTTAATCCTTGTTCCAAATGAATTGGACTTGCATCAGTATTAAACAAAATGTTATCCGTAACTATACTGAGATAAAATTATATTGACACTAAACACTTATATATTTTTAATAAACCCTGAAGTTCAGAAAAGTAAAAAGCATAAAGGCAACAAGTAAAAGCAGTTTAAAATTACTTCATATGAAAATAACAAGAGGCAAGTAATTCCCATAAATATATTCCAAAATGAAAAAATATTTACATACATTTATTTCTTTTAAATTAATATTGCACTTATTCTTTCATAAAGTAAAAGCGAAATTCAATAATTATGGCTGCATATAAATATTAATTTTTTATATGCACCTATTAGCATTTTGATTTTTGCATTTACAAACAATAGACACAAAAAAGTATTTATTGAATATTTACATGCTGAAAAAATAGTATAAATATTAACAGTAGATAAAATATACAAAATATTTTCAACAAGTTTAAACAATAAAACCTACATATACACCTACATGAACAAATTGTATATAGAAATGAAGGCAAGAATGCAAGTACTGCAATATATGCGGCATTTCATACATGATATGCTATTTTGATATAACTGAAGGAACAGTCCATTTACCATATTTCTAAGCAAAACATACCAAAAAAATGTTAATTGAATTTCAGAGTAAAATTCAGTTTTACTCCAAAAATTTTAATTGCTACTATAAGCAAATTCACTTAACCCTCCAAGTGGTTGTCGTGATGAGGTATAGAGTCATTAGAAAAACCATTAGCAGATCTTGATGGATGATGTATCTCGTCACCATAAAAAAAATTGGTCATATCTTGATAGGCAAGGTATCTCATCGAAACCACTTGGAGAGTTAACACTAGAAAGACAGAAAGTTGCCTCATATCTAGAAAGGAGGGACCACTGACCCTTCATTCTCATAAAGCTCTGAATCAAATTAGACAGATTGTTTTAGGTAACAGTTAATATATTACTCTCTCTCTCTATTCAATATGAAAATTTATATCACATTATCTTTTTTATTTAATTTAAGTATGAACATTCATTGAAGTACATCTCACTTCTCTCAAGGTGCATTTTCCATATACTGCTATTTTACAAATCTGGGCAGCAATTTGTTGTCGTTTGCA
This sequence comes from Meta bourneti, assembly GCA_933210815.1. NCBI lineage: Eukaryota > Metazoa > Arthropoda > Arachnida > Araneae > Tetragnathidae > Meta > Meta bourneti. The sequence continues at coordinate 45,556,339 of OW119929.1, read as the reverse complement.
AAATCTCTGCACCCTGCACTTTGATCTTTTCTGATGTCCTATAAAAACCTTCCTGCATCAAAACCTTTGTATTAACCACTATATTAATTCTAGCTTAGTGCTTCTATGAAGCTCTTCACCATAGTTGCAGGATGAAATTTCTAGAACTTTGTTTCTGCTTCTTCCAACCCTTCTTCAAATAAATCCCATCCTCATTCTTTCTAGGTATATGGTTCCATATCTCTGGTTCTATGGTAAGCCAGGTCAAAATTATTCAATATACAGTAGGTTTGGACAAAATAGTTAAGTCATAAAACAGTGGCATATTAAATTAATTAGTATAGGAGTTACAGGCTGGCTAACAGCGTGCCAGTCCATCTTTCTAGTGTTAGTTACATCAAAATTCATTTTTCCATTTAAAATTAAATGGTATTTGGCCACACACAACTTCTGCATGGGTATCTAAGTTAAACCCAAGAGTAGTGCTCATCAGGGTTGTCGTGCATCACTTCTCAAAAGCAATGAAATTCCAGAAATGTATATCAGGAATATTCTGATGTTGCTGGCAGATCACTTTTGGTGTGTATCCTATGACCTACAAAAATTAGTTTTAATCCATAACCATTTATTGAAATGATGTGGGGCTCCCCAAGATTTGTATAACTAAGAATCTTACATAAGATGTTTAGCTGATATCCAGGCTCACTTGCATTCTCGATGAAAATCAGTCCAGTATATTTATTAGTAGATATTGTGAAAAATATAAGAGGAAAAATGAAGAGGTTCCCCTCTTCAAGCAAAATATTTTTTTTAAATAAGGCCTTTTTTAAAGGCCAATTTTTCATTTATAAAGTACCTGTAACATAGATCACAATAGATTAACTTGTGAGTAAAGAAACTTTCACGAATGCTACAGTTGGTTATGACCGAGTTTTAAAATGTTCAATTTTTTGGTAACCTACATATATTAACCCCTAGATTTTTGATTGACTCTTGACCTTGGATAAGTAACATTGAGCATGGCTTATGAATGCAGGCGAAACAAAAAATGCAGCATTCTTGAAACAATTAAAGCTTTATTTAAAAAAATTAAGAACTATCAGTAAATATTAATGTTTTTTGAAGGACCTTAAAAACTAAAAGGTAAAATTAGGTATTTTTAAGGCCTGTGAGAACCCTCATATAGACTGAGCATGCACAAACAATAAATGTTTTCCAATTTATTAGCAACACAAAAAACTAACGATATAAAGAGTCAATGTAATATGGATTATGCCAATAAGTAATTGGAGGTAAAAAGTTGCTCAGAGATAGAAACTGGGTATGTAAAGGTTACACATCAGTCTGTACCATGTCTTGACATTTTATCTTGACAAATTAGTATTGAAAAATTATCTCTTGACAAATTAGCTTTTACAGAACTACTCATTCAGGGTCCTATAAATGTGGTTACTGAAAGAAAATACTAAATTGTTTCATATTTGTAAATTCTAAAGCATTTTTGGTTCTTTTGAATTGTACAGCATTAAAAACAAGCACTTTTGCATGCTTAGTAAAAGTACTTAGAACATTAAATTGATTGGATAAAATTATTTTGTAAAATGGTTTAGTTAAAGATGTTTGCTGTTTTCAAAATTGAAGCAAATACCTAATTTAACTTATTTAGCACATGTAAATTGTAGCACAAAATACATCATGCATTCCCAAACTCATAAATATATTATTAAACAAAATATTTTTTTCAAATAGTGGAAATGATGATAGTAGATGGAACTTTATTTTGGCATTGAAAAATTTGGCTCTTATAAAGTTAAAAGTATTTGTAAATTAAAGGTGTAAAAGAAATTAATACTAGGAATTTCAATAGTTAAAAGGATTCCATGATTATTATCATTTAAATAATTTGTAATCATTGATCTACTTTACAATTTAAATCATTTGAAAAGCATCACCAACTTTAAGTGTACATCAAACTAAGATAAGAAAGTTAAAACTAGTGTAAACTCAAAAATAGAATAACATTGTTTAAATTTTCTTATGAAAATGTTATAAAACAAATAGCAATAAAATTATACTTAATCTACTATATTGCACAGTTGGAACTAAAAAAATCTAGTAGTCTGGATTATATCAAACCAATCGCTCACAATCTTTCAGACTAAATATACTTCAGAAATTAATACTACTTCTCACACTATAATGGAAGATAATAGTGTCCTGGAAAACTGATACTAAGCTCTTACAATTAAATGCTGTCAACACTATACAAAAACCACAACAAAAATAAAAATTCTAGTATGAAATATATAAGATAAAATAAATATCTATATACTTGAATTATGAATATAACACAAAATGAAATAACATACTCTTTGTAAGATGTATGCTTTAATATATCTTAATCATATAATGCACATATTCCCCAATATTCAAACAACTTTAGGTAAACTTCTGCCAAGTGGGTTGGGCAGTTGTTTCTTTGTGCTTGGACCTGGAGCTTGGATGTCCCTTTGCACTGGATAGAGGCATTGGTTTCAAAATTGCCGAAGACGAGTCTTCTTGAATGGATGACAGGTTGCCTACTAAATCTGTGGACTGTTGCGAATTCCCTGCAGCACCCTTCTGAAATAAAGGTGAATTACTCAACCCGTAATCATCCAGTAAATTTTTCTCGACGTCGGACAAGTCAGTAGCTGGAACGAAAAATGTTGAAGAAGCTTTTTTCGTCTTTGGCGGCAATGGGGGCTTCACCTCTTGTAATGTGCTGAATCCGTTACTTTGAGGTACTGCAGGGTGCATTGCAGTGACAGGCACAGGAAACCTTGGGATTACTAAACCAGGATGAGCAACTCTGGGGGCACAATAGGATCCAGGGGGATAAAAGCCTATAGGTTGGTGGCTGTTCATTTGTTGAACTGAGTTGGAAGTCAACTGCTGAATGGTATTCTTTAGTTCTGTGACTCTGGAGTCGCTGGTGGATTGAGGGGTGAGAAATGACAATAACTGGGTATCCTTTATGTTGGTTTCTTTTAGAGGGTCAAAGAGAGCTACCTCATCAAGTGACTCGAATTGAATGAGAGGTTCGTCGACAGAACTAATATCAGTGAACTCTGATAAGGTCCTGCTGTTGAATGGAATAATTGTTTTTGGAGGTTTGATATTCTTTCTGGATCTTGGTGGGGGTATCGGAACTGGAGGAAAGTCGGATGAAGAGCAAAAAGAGTCGGAAAATCCTAATACAACCTAATAAAAGGAAAAAGTTATTTAAAGTTTTGAAGAATTACTAAAGGGAACATATAGAATGATTCCCAAAGTATACATTGGAAGGCAATTAAAGGTAAGGACCATTGGAAGACAAGGGTTTAGAGAAGGCATTAGAATACTTAATGTAATCTAATAAACTAATAGAATCAGGAATGCGAAGTATAGAAATTAATACCTTCTACTTCAGTCATAAAGACATGTATGTGAGAAACTGAATTTTAAGAAAGCTGTATGAAATTCAAATATTTTGCAACTCATTTTGAAACCAACCATTTACTGTGCTGTTGTAAAGTATCTACAGGGAAATTCAAATGTTTCAATATTGATAAGGACTTACTCATAAATTGAAGCAGATTAGCAGGCTTGCTATTCATTGCAAAAATTGCTTCTTTCCCTTAGTCTAACATCGTAAAAGATTGCTATTGTGTTGCACCAAAGTTACTTGGTGTGATGAATGTAATAATGCTGTAACAAGTCTCGCTTCTGTGTAGGCACTGATAATTACTGATTGAATCAGAACATGAAAAACCTTCCAGCTAACCCTGCTGTAATAAGTGGCATTTTTTCTAGTATAAATATCTGCATTATTGAGTGATTTAAATATTACAAATGATTGTTTGCAAATTTAGTGAATTTATATAAAAGTATATTCTAAAATAAAAGTTTTAATGTTATGCCTGAAACGAAAGACTTAAGTTCCTACATCTCACATTTTTACCCTTTATAATAGATATTTCTTGACTGCACCTTATTTTGCAAAAAAGAGAGATTTTTCAATAATTGAATATTTCTAACACCTACCATTGCAAAGGTTTTTGAAATTGTAACATCTCTTCAATACTGCATGTGTTTCGTGAAATTTAGAGAACTGAAAACTTTTCATTTGAGTAACTATTAGTTTATAGAAAATTTGCGAAAATATTCATTGCATCAATTCAGTTTCTCTTAAAAAATTATTTTGCAGTACTACACAGAGGTTGTTATTGCACATATAAATAAATGTGAGAAGTAGAATAAGTTGATATTCTTAATAGGTAAAAACAATATTTTTCAACCTCCAAAACCTTATAGCTTGACAAAAATAAATCTATGTACATATTCTAAATAAAACTTACAGGCAAACTTTCAAACTGTTTTCCATTAAAACTTTTAACTTAAAGGTTGGGTTTTATGGCACAAGTGACATATTTGGCCAAGCTGCACTAAACAATGTCAAGTAAATGGACATACATACACACGGAAAGTTTTAATGACACTGAAGAGAAAAATACACCTAGGGAGGAATTGAACCTCTACAACTTACAGGATGCTAAGGCAGTGGGGAACCTACTGAACCATGATGACCCCTTTAATTTAAAGGAAATTTGCAAAAAACTTTCATTAAACTGAGAAACGAGATTCAGTTTCTCTTAAAGAGTGAATTAAAAGTTGATCTTCCAAGTAGCAATATGCAGAAGATGCTACAGCAGTATATACAGCACTACATACATATAGAATATGCAATATTTTTGGATATCTAATCCTTGTAACTTGACGAAAATAAACAGATCTCAAAGCTTTTGATGCTGAATTGCTTAATGGCATATATAATTATTGGGATATAATGGCATACAATATTGTTAAACCTTAACATATTGTTTGGAAGAATAGTTCACTAAATGTAATGAGCTATCAGTAGCAGTTTCTTTTATTGTGAAACAATATCTAATGTTTATGCACGTAATTGTGTACATTCCCTCTTCTAGACAAATTACTGTACAGTAGAGTAACATTGTTGACAAAGATATCTAGATATTACAGATATATGAAAACTCCAAGGAACTAATAATTTAGGAAAAGTTTTTTTTAGTTCTTCTAAGCAGTATTATGAAAGATATTGAAGTTATTAAAGATAGTTTGTGTAAATAGTATTTTTTAAACAAATTGGAATTACCTCAGATGTATTCACATCTTCTATAACCTCATCCATAAGACCAAATGAATTAATATTATCACTTGAAACTGAACATCTACGATAAATGACATCTCGTAAATCCTCCATGAGATCCAAGTCTATGTGCTGCATGCTAGGGCTGCTTCGACCATCGATAGACTCTTCTGAAGGCAATGATATTTCATCAGGTGCCAGTATCTTATATCGACGAATGCTGCAAAATATTGTAAACATTTCTCGATAAGTATTAATACAAATAAAATTAGTCATAGAAAAAATATATAATTTTAAGTTATAATGACTCTTGAGTGGAAAAATTTTGAACAGGATAGAATAATTTACATGGTTAATTTGAAAATTCAGTATTCAAAGTTTGAAAATGTTTAAGACTGATGTTTTATTAACTAATAACATTCTACTAAGTGCCTAAAAGGAAATTTGGGCACTTGGTCCTGTACTTTGATAATTGTAGACCATTTTTGTGCACATTCATCACCATAATCTTTCATAATTTTATTTAACAATTGAAAAATAATTAAAAACTTTTTGTGAGTGCTACCTTATCAAAGGCTATATAACAAATATGATAAATATATACATGATTTAATGAAGTTTAATGTACAAGTTGATGATTAATATTTGCAAAGAAATATAAAATAACAGATAGAAAACAAAAATATTAGTACTAAAAATCCTAAAATTTTACAAATGCTTCAATGTCACTCATGAGTTGGAGTGTTAAATGTTTTATAGTGTTTTTCTGAATCCTAATGAAACAAAATTTGGACATAAATGTTTCATGTGTGATCTGCTGTCCATATATTTCATCATTTCAAAAGCAATTTGATCGAAAAAAATAATACCTAATAACAAGTAATCACCTACTTTCTTAATTGGAACCATTAATTGTTTTTTTTCTTTTGAAATATTAACAGAATAATCAACATGTAACACATTTTAAAACATTATATTCTACTTACCCAGCAACTGCCCTTGCATTTGGCAAATTGATTCCATCAAGCACACCAGATTTAGAACTATCACTATGGTTGTAGGATATTCTCTAGAAATATTGAAACAAAAATTAATATAGGTAAACAGTTTGGGTGTACACTTTCACACTAACTTACACACATGAATATACAGTCAAGCCTGCATAAAACACTCCTCAGTATTGGGCAATTTCTGATGGTTTGGTTGGTTTGGGGGGGTTTTATGGTGCAAGGGCTATATTTGGCCATGCTGCACCAGACAATACAATATCAAGTAATTGACACACACAGTGAAAGCCTTACTGACACAGAAGAGCAAAATACACCCAGGGAGGAATGCACCTGGCAGGAATCAAACCAGTGCTGCCTACAACTCAAAGGTTGCTAGCACAGTGGGCATACCCACTGAGCCACGACGGCCCCGGGGCAATTTCTGAATATCCGTTCTCTTGAAGTAGAAATCCTACTATAGCTGTAGAATTTCTCTAATAGTTACACAAAAAATTCTACTGTATGCAGCATAAAAACTATAAAAATGCAAAAGGGAAAGCTATAAAAGCAGTCGTGACAAATGACACCAATAGCATTAAGTGAACATTTGTAGAATATTGGTATGTTTACTATCACATCTATTTATTAATACAGGAATGCAACTTATTTTTAATTTTACATTTATTCATTAATAAATTGCTTTTATATAACATACCTTTAATTGACTGCTATAGAAGATGTAAGGCCCTTTTGGTAGAGCAGATATTAAAAATTTTTAAATTTTATTACCTAAGAATTTTATATGAAACAAGCTAAAGTTCACAGATTTCAGATGCCTAATAAACATACATCTTTATCAAACAACAAAAACAAGTGTTGCAACTTGTACTAGTTTCTGTTGATATATTGCATACATCAGTTGTCATATCAGAGAAAGAATATATCAGTTCTATCAGTTATTTGTGTTATGTATTTTAGGCCAATTAACCATAACGTATAGTATTTAAATATCTATCTTACTTCAAACAAATTTCATAACAAATATTAGTTTTCATTAAAATCAAGTTTATAGTTAATACATTGCTAACAAGAGTATATTTTTAATAAATTAATTGAAACTCATCTACATAAATATTTCAATAACCTACATAGCACAGAAATTGACGTTATTTGTTTATGTCAAATGCAAGATATAAACAATATAAAATTGACTGTTACAGGATTCATTCAATTTTGCCGCTTAATTCAAATATGCTTGATTTGGACTATGGAGCTGCATAACATTGCTAAAACTGTATGGAAAAGATCATCACTCAATGAAATTCTTCAGCAGTCCAAAAATGCCAAATCACTTATGAACAAGGGAATGGGGTAAAATTGAAGTACTTTCAGAATCTAATTGTAACATGACTGAGATGCTTTTTGTCATCCAATTTATCAGAAATAAGAATTAACACTAATAAAAGTAAATGACAAGTTGATATATTGACATGATGGAATGAAATAAGATAAAATTGAGTAATGACACATTGCCACCATAGCTATAGCCATAGATACAAGCAAGAAAGTTTAGTGCAGATGTTATGCTCAGGTTTGCTAGTTTAAATTAAACATACAAAGCATATAACTTGTGAAAGTTAACTATCACATAAAGGGGAAAATTTTGGTTACAGATAAATAGTAAAAGATAGTATGGAAGGAATTTAACACCAAGAATTAAATAAAACGAAGTTTTGACAACATTAACGATTCCGAAATAAAAAGGGATGCTTTAAGATGTGTGTAAAGTAGAATGAGAAGCAAAGTAAGTTGTAACCTAGGTTGGAAATAGTAATATCTTTTCAAAGGAATTTGTATAGCTTATAAGAGAAGTACCAAAAAATGATGCAATAATGCATAAAATAAACCACATTCAAATATTAAAATCAATAAAAGCATATTAAGTTTCAATGAATTTCTAAAATGCAGCATTCAACACTCTGATAATGCAATGAAAATACCATGCAGTTAGGTAATGAGAAAAGCTACATTAGTATAACCAGAAAACTGTTTAAGATATGAATAAGTGTTACAACTCTATTTCTTTGAACCCTCTACATTGAGTTTTGTTGTCTTGCACCTCATAGTATGGTTAAATAAACAAATCAAGTAGAAAAATCCTGAGAAACATTTAATAAACGAGAAGGCTGAAACTAGTTATCACGCAGAGGTAGATAGGTTAGGTAAATTAATGTCACACTGGAGCAACACAACAAGCTATTGGTAATGGCCAAGGATCAATCCCGAAGTAAAAGATCCAAGGACAACACCTCATAATTTTGAATCATGGTAAGATGACTAAGTTACACCTAAGCTGGCACCCATTCTCCAAACTTCCACACCATGCCAACATGAGGACACTTGAGGCCATGGCAGGTTTAAAGAGCATCAGCACCATATGCATGATGGTTTTTGGTTAGATCGAGTTTTCAACTCACAACCCTCTGGTTGCTAATCTGCTACTCTACCAAGTGGGCTACCTCTGCCCTGTTATCATGTAGAGATAATTATAGATTGTAGTGAGAAATAACATATCCCTTAAAGCCTTGTCATCAATTATACCATGCTTGTTTCCTAAGCATTCTTTTGATTAAATATTTCATAGTGTAAATATTCTGAGAATATTTGTGAGTGTCAGAAAGATCAGACCCAGAATGTCTAAATAACATCTGTGTAGCAAATGTTAGTGAACAATTGGCATAGTATGAAGAAAATTCTTACACCGAAATCGAAGATCTGGTGCTCAAATCCAACAATACCGAATACTGTTTCTTCTAGTTTTTGCATTGCCATGAGTAAGTGCTTCTTTCAAAGTGGCATGACTTTTTAAAAGTAATAAAGATTTAAATTTTAATATGAATAATACATGGGTCATTTTGGGGTTAATAAATCTTGTATTGAAGGAGAAATAAATATAAATTTTTGATGATCAGAAAAGAAAAGGTCAATGAAAATCTGCAAATTAGTTTAAAGATGTTTGCCTGGGGGACTACAAGATTTCATTAGTCCAATGATTGATAGCAAATTTAAATGTAATTTTATATTTGTGAATTTACCATACCCTATACATAAGTGTACTAATACTCTTTATGATTATGCCATAATTAATACTTTTGTTAGTTTTAAGTAGAAACTTTAAAAAAATAAGTATTTATGAATAAATGTGTTGGGACCAGGTGCTCACGTCTTTTAAAAAAGGAATTTATCAGGCTGCAGTCTCACAATGGTTGAGGACCACTGTCATAGAGGGTTAAATAACAATCAATAATCACTGGTTTTAATGTAAAATGCTTTCTTCTAACGAATAAAGCTTAAAAATTTCATTGAAATAAAAACCAAAATTGAATAGATTGATTAAAGTAATTTGTTGCAGTGAAAAATTGATGCTAAGAATAGAAATTTCTTTTATAAGAATAAATAGATGTTTAGAGTATTATTAATTACACAAATATACCTTGCTAGGAAAAGGATTAGCTCGAATAGAGGTAGGGCTGGAAGGTGCACTTCTTGGTTTCTCAAAGTTGTGATCAAACCTCAAATCCGAATGACTAGGTTGCTAAAATAAATTGTAATGCAAAATACAAATATAAACAATGTTTTCAATTTTAATTATTTTATAATTTTTTCAAATTACTCTAGTGGCATTAAACATTACACATGCTAGCACATTGATTTAATTTGCAAATTAGTTGTTATGAAAAACAAATTAGCAGGCAAAAACAAAGTGTTACACTTACTTTCTGAATATCATGAATTCTTGATCGGATGTCCTTGTATGCTCTTTTTCCCTTGTCTTTTACCTATGTACAATGAAATTAAAAATTACACCATCAACAAAATAATTTTTAACCATTTAAAATATAAAAGTCAACATTCATGATTTTTAAAAACGAAAGTGTCAATAACGATCCTGTTTTACGAGATTATCCAAAGACTGAATTCTAAACCTCTCCAGAAAGTCTTAAATTTTTCCACAGGGTCTTCTCCAGCCATAATCAAAACATGTCTTGATTCATTTTTACTTTAATTCAATCATGACTTGAAGTAAAATAGTTTACTGGTAAACAAGTTTTTTTTTTCGACAAAGTAATTCTTAAATAATGTTCTTCACTAAAGTCTGTTTGCAGATTACCCATTAGAAATCTTGACAGCAGCTGTTACCAGGTAATCCTTCAAGTTACCCAAATTAAAAATGAATTAATATCATACAGATCTTTACAACACTCAGAAATAGATTTTGGTAACAAGCTAAAAATAAGAAAAAATACAGAAGATATGTAAAATAAATAATAGAAAATAAAAGAAATTAAAACATGTTCTACGATAAAATAACTTTATTACAAAAAAGCAAACTAAACTTACGGATTTATAAGCAAGTTTTACAGCAGGGTTAGTCTGAAAACAAATTGTTTGATGAAAATTATTCAAAACCAAAACATAATTCTTACAAAAATAAATAATGAAAGTAAAGAATAGTTAGCAAAAACAATGGCAAGCAAAAGCTTTGTAAGAACTAAAAGGTCAAACTAAGGTTTGCTAAAATTCATCAGCAACAGGAAACCAAGGTAGGATTTACAAACATAATGAAATGTGAATCCCAGAAGAGGAACATTTTCTCTCATAATAAACAAATCATTATGCAGAACAAGCACATTGGCTTGTCAAGCTGGACAGGGAAATGTTACCATCAACCAACCTCAGGTTCATAAGTTGCATAATAGACTTTTTGAAAAATTCAAATTTAATACCTTATATGAGCTGAGATATCACTGCATATGCTGAGTTCTCGAAAAGTCATAATTATTATTCGCTGTATAGCTAAATGAAGATATATTCATCCGCATGTGAGAAAGTTAGCATACTTTGATTTAGTTATTTTTCGAGATTACAAATATTTTTGTTAAAAGACCTATCATGATGGAGAGACTTTTTAATTCAATTTTATTTTGCTTCAAGACAATACTTTTTATATTCATATTATTTCTAAGAAAATGCATTAGGAGGTGAAATTAAGGAAAGTGATATCAGTAATGAGATTAGACAGAGGTATATCTAGACAGGGCTCTCTATTTTCAGTTTAATCTTTTTTAAATTCAGAGTAGGTCTCCATATCTGGCAATATGAGGTCTACCATGAATACATACTACACATTAAATAAACATTAATTCTATGCTTACCTTACTCTTCACATTTTTCAAAAATGCCCCGCCTTCTTTCTGAAAAACAATCACTAATTAAAAATAGTTAATATAATAAACTTTATACTTTTACCAGTACTATAAAGTAAAAAGTAGTATAGTAACACCTTATATTGTATATCACTTTTTTACTTGTGAATATTTTATTTGAAAACAGAATATTTCAATCTGATTCTTTAGAATTGGCAGTTCATAAACAACGTGTTTTAAACAGTGACCCTAAACTGAATTGGTAATAAAATGCTGATACCCAAAAAGTGCAAATGATAATTTCTGTATTCCAAGCATTTTTCAGCAGGTAGGGTTTTTTGGTACATATTCTCAAAGCATACATGAATAAAAACATCAGTATCAATTCTGTAAACGACAAATAGTACTAATATTTCCATTTCAGCCTCTGAAAATAATTACATCTCTAGTAATATTGCACGCAAATATTTGTAAAGATACAAGATAAGTGAAAATGTATATACTGTCGGTTTTGACTCCAAAAATGAGTATTTAAAAAGATAGAATAAGTTACTTCAACATTAATAAAATATCTAAATTTAAAAGAAATGAGAAACAAGGCAAAATTTTGTTTATTAATACCATAGGCAACTAAATGAAATAGTTACTGGGGAAATACTCAGTTGGATAAAGAATGAAAAGAGATTGCAAATCTATAACCTGAGATTCTACATCATTATTTCACTACTCGTCTATGTTATCTCTGCAGTTATAATCCCCAAGTCTTGACACAAAAAGTTGCCTTTTAAGATTTTCAAAACAAACTGTTTAAAGTATTCTTAATTCCAAATTAAATTTAGCAATTTAACAAGAAAAGTATTGATACAGTACATATGCATTTATAAGTTTTTAAGTCTCTAATAAATTGTTTTCCAAGGAAATCATTAAATTTATTTCAAAAAATAAGAAATTATTCAATCTTTACTGTAATGAAAGAGTTTACTAGATACTTACCTTCATAGTAGTGACCCACTCTTTGTATTGTGTTTTGAGATTATTTGAGTGTACTTCATAAGTATTTACTTCATATTCAAATTCATCATTGAAACCAATCCCAGAATTTAACATATCTAGGCGATTTTCAATAAACTGAAAACACAACATTTATAAAATATTTCTGAAGCATAAAACATAAAGAATAAAAATTAAAAGAATATAGAAACCTTGGGTCCGCCACAATAAAAAAGCAACTATAGGATATCATACCTGTTGGAATATCTGCAAATGAAGCATAGTTTCCAAAAAGGGTTGAACAGAAGCAGGACGTGTCTGAATAAAAGCATCAGCATCAAAGCTGATACTTTCTCCAGGAGTGACCTTTAAAGAGTCTCTATACCCACCAATCAGTTTAACTAATGCTGTCATGAAAGCTCTGGATACACCATCTCCTAACATCATATTTGGATTTTTGAGACTGCGCTTTAAAGATGATACCTTAAAATAGAAATATTTTGATGAAAATTAAAATAAATTTTATAAAACTTAAAGTGCCAGTTGAATGCTTTATATAAATATTAATTGCTTAGCGTGCAAGATTTTGGAAAACATATTCTCAAACAAGACTTGAAATTTCTACAATGCCTTTTTCAAGGACATTCTGCAAAAACTATATTGCCCATATTAGCTTCAGGAAAACTTGAAAAATAGAACCTCCAATCAGCTCAACATAACATCTAATTCAGTTTATGCTTTATTAGAAAAATTACATAAAATTTACTCTCAACAAAAATGAATTAAGCACTTCAAATTATGTTACACAACAAGAATTTAAATAACAAAGACAGACAAAATCATTTTATTGAAAATTGTTAATGAGTAAATATTTTTTAAATACATAAAACTTCAGGTACATATTTTAAATACAAAATGTTTTTATTCATCAACTAATAAATAAATCAAAAGTTGCTTGTTATTTTTATTTTCATTATAAAGTTCACTGTTCTGAATAAAAAGTAAATCAAATGTTTTAAACAGGTCGATATGCATAAATTTAAGTTGGAAATAATGCATAAAAGTAATTTATAAATATGTACTTACAATATCAGGAGGTAAAGTTTCCAGATCTTTAAAGGGTGTTTTTACACGGTTGTTATCTGCATCTAGTATCACAACTTCACTTAACTCACTTTGTCTGAATTTCTAAGTGATACATAAACAAAAATTACTATCTGATGCTGCATCTGTTACTATTATTGAAATTGCCTCACACCAACCCTTGACCATTAAATGCGCTCAATACATTCACCAGAATTTTCACCCAGATGTTACAGAATGTGCTGAACATGTTTCACAAATATATTAGCCTTTTAAAATCGTACGGATACATCTAACGATTTCATAACATTTGTTTTACCAATAAATGGAAACGCTAATCAACATCCTATTGACATTTTGGAAGAATAAAAAATATATACGGCTTTTATTCTTAAATTAGAGAAGGTGTACAATTTGAAATGGTGTCAACTTCTAGTTTACAAAGGTGAGGTGAAAGAAAGCTTGCTTTTGAAAAATTATCATGACTGATTTATTTAATGACAAAACTGATTAACATTTCTGCATCCTAAAATCTATTAATTCCTAAAACATGATATTTTTACTGCATTTTATCAATAAATATTTATTCCTTAAACACTTTGTTCAACATTCATTTGGTAAAAAATTGATTTCACTGATTTTAACTAAGCATTGATTCTGAATTTGAATTAAACAATTTCACAATAAAATATGTTCATTTGTAAAATTACCAAAGTATACAGCTGTTCAGAATTAAGATAAAAAAATACTTGACACTGAAGAGCTACAAGAGGAAAGGTCAATGATTTGAGGAACTGAGTTCCAGTCTCCAGAACAGAAGCTGGTTGTGTATGAAAGAGATGTGGAAAATTCTATATTGGCCAGAATATTTGAGGGCTGATTAAGCCCTCATACTGGAAGATTGTGTAATATGTACTCAGAAAATTTACAAAATATTTTTCTAATCAATTAACTATAGTGAAACAGGCTGTCCGGACCAATTCATCATTCCCATTTGTAATTTTTACTGTCTTTATTTGGCTTACTACTGCTCCTCCAAACTAAAAATAATTATGCAATAGTTTAGGGAACTATCACCAGCTACTGACAAAAATATCAATACAAAAATTAATGAACAATAAAATCTTTATGTCATCACTCGAGGGACAAAGAAATTTTGATGACTTAAGCAGAATGACAACTTAAGTGGAGTAACCACAGAGTGTACTCAATCAGTATTGCTGTAATGATCATGTAAATTTAAATTTCTCAGTATTCATAACAATAAATTTTTAATGGAAGTACTAGTAAATTAATTAAATGATAAAAAAGTTTTTATCTCTTTTGAGCTTCCTTTGAACACTGTAACATTTAATATTATTTTACATACATATCATAATGTCAAGTACAGTAATACCCCGAAGCTACGCGATATGTGGGTCCGATGAAAATCCTTAAATCAAATTCGGTAAGTCTGGGTACAACTTTGCATATAAATACATATAAATTTTGTTTAATTGGGACCAAGGACAAACAAAACCACCAGTTTAGAAGAAAAATATTTAATAAAATTGCAGTTCTTTATACATATTAATATAAAATATTAAAAATAAATGAGTTAAGCAAAAAAATTATTTCGATGTCGATGGCTTCATAAAATCTAACAAATTTGTCTGACAACACAATGCCTTCTTTTTTTCACGCAGAATTTCTTCGTAGCAAGCCAAACTTCTTTGCCAATTCACAAATTTTCAGTCTGCTATCAAAATTCTTGATAATGTTAAGTTTACATTCCAAAGATATCGTTTTCTTACTAGGTGAGGGAGAATCAGATTTACTTCGTTTGGACGACAAAGTTTTTTTAGAAAATGGCTTAGAAAACGTATATCAAAATAATCTTAACTTTAGTCGATCGTAGAATCGTAATCGTGTACATAGAGTTCGCGCGAAACGCATCCAATGCGTATCACAGCTAGAGAAACACTGAAGATATCGGGCGGCAGTGTTGCCAAACGAAAAAATCAAGAATCGCATAACTCCTAGTTCGTGTAAGTCGGGGTATTACTGTGCTCGTTTAATTTTGTCTGAATTGAACACATCAGTACAATTAACTTTCTTCTCTAAAACATTTAAGGCTTTTAATTCATTATTTGTAGTACCTTGATGAACTAAAGTAAGGTAATGTCTGATTGTTTCGAAAGCTTTAAGTTGTGTTTTATTAGGTGGCGAAAGAATCTCCTCATTTTCACTCTTTCAAGGTTTTCTTTCTAAAAATTCTGTATGTTGCTAAACTAGTTGCAAATATCTTACATGAAAGCAACATTTCAACAAGTTTAATCAAAAGCGAAACATCAATGAGTTCACGACTACTTTTAACTATATATATATCAATGATACAAAATGTAATAAGCATCAAAACTATATAGCCAGTACAAAAAAGTTTTCTCAAATGCAAATAATGAAAGTGCAAAAAGAGGAAATGTGCTGTTTGAATGAAAATGGTGTACAGAAAATGTACCAAAAATTGCTTATTATTGTATCAATTGTAAATGTGAGGTAAGTATAATAAAAATTAGATAAAATCTATTTAAATATTGTGTTGTCAAGAAAATCTACCAACCAATTTCCATTCTTATTCAAGAATTATAGTACTTTGTTTCCATTCAACATTTGACTTAATCGATTTACAGTATTTTTCTGACATAAATAATCCTATACTGATGAAAATATAACAAAATAAGCTTAAAGTTAGCTAAAAATGAAGTACAGTAATAATGCCTTTTGAAAATATTATTTTATAAAATTTATTTATTGGTGTCTAAACGACATTGGCAGACATTTGAAAACAATGGAAGTGTCTGCCATTCTAGAATGGGGTAGATTTGACTGAAGTTAAATATGGCAGTCTTTAGAAAAAATTGTCTAGTTCATATTTAAGATATAAAGTTTTATAAAGTTCCATCATAATGTATATTTTATCTCAGATTCAGATTTTTAAATAGAAATAACACAACTTAAATTATATTTTCATTCAGAAATTATTATTAAAATAAAATATGAAAATCATATTGCTCAAGAAGGATCATATAATCAAACCCAGATGTGAATCATTTAGAAACAAAACAATGAAGTTTAATTTGGTATTTGGTTTATTTAACAGATAAATAAAAAGGAAAACTTCCGAAAAGTCGAAAAAGTAATACTAACTTTAAAAACCACTAATTTTTTAATAATTTTAGTTTGAAATCATCTTTCTCAAAAGGAAAACAGCCAAAATTTAGTAATGGAATAAAATTCGATTAATACGTTAAGTAAAATTATCCAATTTACCTCCAATGTAACAGAAGGTACTCCAATCAAATATGGCATTGGTGCACTAAAAATAAAGGTTAACAATATTATTTAGTAATTTAGTGGAGTGCTAAAGAAATAATTATCGCTTAACATAAATGCACTGAACAAAAACAAGTTTAAATACATCAAGTTATTTTTAAATGATAAATAATGTATAGTTTTCAAAAACTATGAATTGTAATGAATTTTAATATCTGGAACATGAGACAAGATGTCAACCAAATGAACTGACCTGTCATTAGTTAACTTCATTAGGATTTATCTCGTAAATGGTTGAAAAATATTTGGATGCATCAAAATTATCATAAGAAAACATTTTGTTTTAATACAAATTTATCTTGTAATATTTCAATTAAATTTTAACTTATTCTTATTTCTACTGCTTAAATATATCATTTTAGGCTTTCAGTATTAATTTATTTATTTAATGAAAAAAAGGGTTTTTGATAAACTTAACCACTTAAACATTCTTTTAAAATACTAATATCTAACTTAAATATTAGGCTACTGCCCTCAAAACCAGTATGTATCAAATTTATATTCTCGAACTATTAAAAATGTATAGTGAATAATAAATAAAATAATCTTCATTAATGCAAATAAAATTTAACATTACGACTTGAAATTGAAAAATAAACTTTAAATACTAATAAGTATTAATTTTGAAATGTTAGTTAAGATTAATACCTCATATTCTAAGCTTGTTTTTACATAAATTTAAATAATATTTTGTGTTTTTCAAAACTATGTTTGATAAGACACAAAGCACTAAAAAATATTACCTTAAATAATCAATCAAATGCTTAGGAAGAACAGGGATAAAAATATGTTGCCTGAAAAATAAATTATGGATTATAAACTACAATATTCATATTCTTCATGAAAATGATTAAGTCATCTAAAAACACTTGTATTTTGTAATTTATCTCAGTTCATTTTTCAATGATTTTCAATCCCACATGAAAATTTCATACAATAACCATTTATTTTTAATATTTTTTCATAAAACGGTTTTGAGTAAACTTTTTTCCACACTTTGCAATTAAAACTATACCACCTATATTCCGTTACATTAATATTTAATTTATAGATAGCATTAATTAGTAAAAGACAATGAACATAAGACAACATTTAAATTGAATTTAATAACTTGAATTCATGAAAACAAGCCAATAAATATCACGTTTCTGCTGCTGAAACTACTGTTGTAGACACATTTTTAATATAATCAATTAATATTTAAAAATAATCAATGAAGTCATCTACTCTGATGGAATTAATGTATTCAAAACTCCAACACCAAATAAAAAATAAAACCAAATTTCGCAATTTTCCAAATAACATATTTTTAAAACAGTCTGAGCTTAGAGGATCTTGACTAGTAAAATTCAATTAATTTATTCAAAATAAATTAAAATTACATTAATCAATTTACTTTTAGACTTTAGGCTGATTGGCAAATATTGGAAATTAACATTTAAAATGATGGCTAGCAGCTTATATTTTATAGAATTCAAATGCATGTTTTATTATTCTCAATTGCATTCTTATTAGCAAATAATACAATGATAAATATAATATACATAATGTCTTTAAAATATAAATATATGTAAGGAAATTACCAGCAATGAAATTTCAGCTCATTAATTTGTAATGATATTTTACAACTATTGAATGAAATTACTAAATCTCAAAATCATGGAGCAAATGTCGCAATGTAATAAAAATAAAAAATGTCAAATATTGTTTGTGTACATATACTTACCAATACATAGGATAAATAAGAGAATTTGCAGCTTGAACACAAGCACTTAACCGACTTAACTTTTTAGATACAACTAGTATTCTTCTTTCATGAAGCATACTGAAAAACAAATATACTATTATATACAGAATCATTTCAAAAATGAATAGTAGATTTTAAAATATTTTACTCATTGTTGATAAATACCGAGAGATTGGCTATGGAACCATGTACTCGCTACCCTTCCATATTTCTAAACATGTGAACTAAAGCAGTGAATGTGCATGACATCAAAAGTCCAAGTCTACAAAGTGCATATAGAAGAATTTACGAGTGCAAGGAAAATAAATGAGTTGGAAACAATCCTGTCCTGTGAACAGCCAGAAGTACACAACTGCTGCATTTCAAGGAAAGCTTGGGAGTCGTTTCGTTCCATCAAAAATTACTCATAAATCAATATGTAAGTGGTGTACCTCCTTTATTAGATGTAAG
The DNA here is from genome assembly GCA_933210815.1 of Meta bourneti. Taxonomy (NCBI): domain Eukaryota; kingdom Metazoa; phylum Arthropoda; class Arachnida; order Araneae; family Tetragnathidae; genus Meta; species Meta bourneti. Next base: position 45,537,331 of record OW119929.1, on the reverse strand, counting down.
GGTTCACACAAAAATACAAACTTTAGTGGACTAACTATATTTACATTGATTCAAATTGTTGTCCCATCCTAAGTACACAAGGAGTTGTACTCTCCTTAGTACACAAAGAGTTGTACTCTTAGTACACAAAGAGTTGCACTCTTAGTACACAAAGAGTTTAACTATCTTAAGTACACAAACAATGGCTCCTCGAACGGAATACTGGCAATATTAACTTATTGTGTCAAGAGATCAGGCAAACTGAGAAGTTGGCAATGTTCTTGGCACTTGCCAAGTACATCAAAAGTTATGCCAATCAAGGAGTAATGCCAACAACTGTCACAGAAATATGCACTACACGAACAGTAGGTCATATTTATATTTTGATTGATGTAAATAATTTTTACTCAATCAAATCAGAGCTTGTGCACAATTTAATCAAACAAAAATAAATATTAAATGAAAAGCATTTTCACATTCAAGATTTTTTCAAAACAAAAGATGTAGCTAAAAATGCAACTTAATGATTTTTAAAGGAACATAATTTAAATTAGAGGTTTTCTGTGTGTTGTGTTTTTTCTGTGTAGAGGGTTCTTCAGACATTAAGTATGATAGAGTTTGTTATCCTTTATAATATAGTGGCACATACACTATACAGAGTAAACTGCATTATATTTGATTTTAATATTTTATTCAATTTCAGTATTTCAACGCTAGCAACTGAGTGAACCATAAGATTATTTGAATGTAAGCAATGTGTGTGATCTTGAATATTTCGTAAATAAAAATTATTTGAAATGGGCAAAATTTTGAAATACTATTCATAATTTTCTCTTATTTATTCTAAATTAAACGATTCCTTGGAAGATGAGTTTACTTGATGATTCAAGTAGTTTAAAATCAAATGTTTCAAACTACTGATTCTTATTTTACTAAAAATGTTTTACTTTTGTTGAAATAGAAATCAAAAGATGTAAAAGCAATAGTAATACTAAACATAAAGTAAATCATTAAATCAAGAAGCATCTGTTAACAATAGTAAGAAATCATTCAAGAAATGGATATTGTTTATATCATTTTAGATATTGATGTTAACTGCAATCTTATGACTATTGAATAGAGGTCAGAAATTTTCACTGAACATTTTTTAAACAAATTGATAATTATTGACAAATATAATGTACAGCAAACTTATTTAATAGTTTGAAGAATCAAACTTATCTAATTACCTAGCAAAAACAACCATCATGTTATTTGCATCAATAGCATTGAAATATTCTGTTAAGTTTCGCTAGAAAATAAAAATAGTTGTTTAAGTATTCAATAATTTTATCAATTCAGCAGTATCAATAACGTCAACAAATTCACCCTTAAAAACATCTCTGTCTTAAGTATAATGTAGTCAATCAGGATTTTCAAAAGAGGAAAGGAATCTGTTAATGAACATAGACACTATAATCAAAGGTAATGCCTTATTCAAGTTTGTTATTTATTTCTTAGTTAAAATGCTAAAGTTTAAGTGACTAATCTTTGAATCATATCAGAATTTATGTCATCTTTATATTTTAGCAGTCTTGAATTTCAGTTTGAAAAATTATAATTCATCAATTTTATAACAGAATTTATTCAACGCATGTATGATTTTAATAATTTCTGCAATTTTATAGTTAAACAACAGAAACTATAGGAAATATGAATAATCAATAGTAGGCAAGTGTGCATGGTGAAAGTTTGTAATAAGTAGATTTTATTTAAAAACACACCTGTTGAATCTTAAAACTCGCCATTTAAAATGTACAAAACTATTTTATTTTTATAAATTTATAAAATTAAACTTGATTGTATTTGTTCATTATAAAAGAGAATATTATTGCAGAAGAGAAACTTACATTTTCAGGAATGCTTGGAATTTTCAAGTGATTTGGACAATATACAACAAATTCCTATAAAAACATTTTGAAATTATTTTCTACTCCCCACATTTATAGTAAACTCATGTAGCATTAAGATAAAACATACCTTCTGGTTATATGAAACATGCAAATTGAGTCCAGGATCTGGAACTGGAGAATTGTATAGAGATTCTAGGAACTTTGTCAACAAGCCAGACTAAAAAATAAATACAAAAATTAAGCTACATTTAAAACTAGGAGAATTTTTAACATAAGCAAACACATATAATTCATAACTTACTTCTTTGTCATTTGTGAGATCTGATACTTGGTTTAAAATTTTGTAAAAGGTTTCATGCCAAGGCAGATGACTAGAACATAATACACAAGTTAATTTGAGGAACAATTCAAAATTTGCTAGAAAAAAATCAAACTAAATTCTACCTCAGCAACACAAAGAGAGTTGGTGCATCTGGAGCATGTCGACAATACCCAAATGACCATTTGCTATCTAGGCTTGTCAAAACAAATGAAAAGTGATGTATAGTTGTGCTGAAAGGTAAACAAAAATTAGTGAAGTCAAATGAGTCATGTATGTTATTTCATATTGCCATAATTATCTAATTTGCCTAGAAAGTATCAGATTGTTATACCAACAGGAATTTGAGGTTATTATAGGCATTTTATTTTTTAGCTGTGCAGGATAAAACAGCACACCTCAAGGCTGCATTTTTCTCTTGCTCACTATTGAAAACTCAGTGGATTTAGAAAAGTATATTTTAGTGGAGCCCTTTACCGTATATTTCATCTAAAATTTTATATTAAAATAAATATATAATGGAAAAAAATTCAGCATTGATTTTAGTAATAGCTAAACAATTTACAGTTTTGATTTCACTTAGTTTTGGTTGGTTTAGGTATAGCACAAGGGTCTTATTTGGCCAAACTGCAAACACAAGACCAACAGCATATACCATGAGAAAAATTACAGATGGGGACCCAAGTAGTGCTTGGAGATTCCTAATAAATGAAAAAATGGGCCTGTACAACAATGCACTGAAGCCAAAGCCCATCACGAAATAAGCAACTCAAATTCATGTTTATCTCGATGAGTTGGATGCTTTTATTGCAATTTTATGTGCTCATGGAGCATTGGCTGCCAAAGGGCTGTCATTTCTAAGCTTATGGAACAGAACTTGGGGACCGAAATTTATCAGTGAAATGATGACTATGGGCGGATTCCCGGAAATAATGAAGTATTTATGCTTTGACTTGAAATCAACAAGGTCAGAGACTTACCACTGATAAATTTGCTGATTTCAGACGCATGGAATACGTTTATAGAGAACTGCTTATTGTGCTACAAACGAGGGGAGAATATTATTGTTGATGAACAATTGTTCCCTAATAAGGCAAGATGCCGATTCACTCAGTATATGCCAAAAAACCCTGATAAATTTGGTATTAAATTTTGGTTAGAAAGTGACGTTGAAATCAAATACTTACTGAATGGATATCCCTGTCTGGGAAAAGATGAGAAAAGGCCCAATGAAGAAACTGTTGGCGAGTACATGGTTTATCGTTTGATAGAGCCCTTTTATAATAGTGAAAACGTCACCACTGACAATTTCTTTACTTATGTAAAGTTGGTAAAAAAATCGAAAATAAGGAGTTAGTTGAGTGGGCACTGTAAATTGTGCAAGGAAAGAGATTCCTCATTCACTGAAGAAAAACCAACGTGAATTGTACTCCAGCAAGATGATGACCCATGATACTATATCTCTTATCTCATATCAAAGGAAAAAGAACTAAAATGTTTTGCTGATGAGTACCTTTCATCCAACATTGGAAATTTCAGGAAATGAAAAAAGAACCCCTGAAGTCATGTAATTTTACGCTACTAAATGTGGAGTAGATGTATTGGACCAGATGGCTAGAAAGTATTCCATAAAGTCATCATCCAGACGTTGGCCAGTTCAAGTGTTGTTTAATATTTTATATTTGGCCGCAATAAATGCTTGTATAATTTAAGAAACTACTGGTCATACATATCTTAGCCATCGAGATTCCATCGTGAATGCTACCGAAGAACTTAGAAAAAATTATGTGTCTTCAAATCTGCTTCCAGGATCAAGCATATGCAACATTGATGTTTGATTCCTCTACCCGAAAGCCAAATAAGTCTATGTAAGGGAAACAAAACTGAATGTTTGTGCAAATTGTATCAAATTAGTATGAGGCCCTTATACAGGAAAAACCGCAAAATTAAGTATTTGTGTGAAGCGTAACTTAGAGTACTGTGAGTATATAATGAATAATTTATCTTTCAAAATATTAATTTTAATATAAATATAACTAATGTGAATGGTCAAATGACATAACTATTGATTACATTGCATTCAAAGTATATGTGTATCCATTAATTTTGAATTATTCCTTTTTTAAAGTTAAAATGTCACTTAATTTCAATACCTTCAATATGCTATTAATTTATTTTGAAAATTTTATTAGGAAACTGAAAATAATTTTACTTGTCGAATGAAAAAAAGTCTAAACAATAATTTAAATAAATATAATTTTTTGAATAATGTTAAGAAATTGAGTGTTGTATCTTCCACTCCAAGCAAGGGGTCAAAATGACCTCACCATAGTTTGAGGTATACTGAAAATGCCGTAATGTGAGTGTTAATACATAATTGTAATTTTCTAAAAATTTAAACCAAGAGTTTTTTTTGTAAAATATAGTTGATAAAACCTGAAATTGCTTACTTGGTGAATTCACATGGACATGAGAATTCAGGCACTGATTTCAAAACTTCCTAAAAGCAAATTGGAATATAAAATTTAAACGTATGATCCAAAATAAAAGATTTTGTGCAATATAATAGAAATAAATTTACAAAATTTAACTATTATCTACCCAATATCAAATAGCACTCAGTTTAAGGTTGGTTAGGTTTTATGGTGCATGGGCCATATTTGACCACGTTGCACCAAAAACAAGACAGATATGGTCACATAATGGACATACACACAAAGTTTTACTGACACAGAGAGAAATACACCCAGGGAGGAATCCAACCTGTGCGCCTTACAACTCACAGGTTCCTAGCACAGTGGGCAAACCCCACTGAGCCACGATGGCCCCACACTTTAAGGTAAAGACAATTTGTAAGCAAAAAGTAATAATTTTAAACAATTTCATTTGAGGCAAAAATAAGAATGCTCAACATTTATGTTGTTTTTCATGAGCTTTTTTAATTAGATAACCAGACATGGGAAATTAATGAGCGGCTTTTTCTATAAAACTAAGTGTACATGCTTTTAGTATTTTGTGGTAGAACATGCTTTTTGTACATGTTCCATATAGTGTAACCAGTAGTAGAATACTCATCTCATATTGGGCAACCAGAAGATCCTTGTCTTTTGTATAGGGTAAAAGGGAAGTAAAATCTTTGTCTTCTGATGGTTTGTTTGCACTTAACATGGGGGCAGTCCCTCCACTTCAACTAATCAGTCATTGAAAATCCCTCAGACAGCTAAAGCAAAGTACATTAATAGACTGGAAATGTGCAGCAATCATTAAGGCATATATATTTTCTGAGTATATGCTTTTCTAGGATGAATACTGCTTACATTTCTGAAGGGAAAATATCCATTAAAAATAAGACAAAAAAACTTTAAAATGAAAAAGTTAAGAGATGAAAGTGTAAAGATTTTTTAATTGTATGTCATATCGTAACTCTAAAATATGTTTCAAGCCAAAGCTAGCTGTTTTGATAATATCTGACAGCTTAGAATGATTTAATAAACTTGATTCTAAATAACTGGATATACTTGATCCAGGTACAATCCACACATTCAGAAAATAACTTTAGGCAGGGTTTTCTCCGACAATTCTCTATTCCAATCGAATTACAATGTTAAACAAACATTGCTTTAATGCTTTTTCAACTGTTTTCAGGCATGTTTATGCACTTCTACTTGTTGATTTAAGCTGATTAAAAGTTTTAACATATATTTTTAGTTCTTTTTTCAAAACTATTTTAGAGAGGGTTCAAGCCCTGTGGTCCTTTTCCTTGAATACATCAGTCTTTTGATTGGTCCACATAGAAGCAAAATTAATAACACTGAAAGTTTTCTTTGCCACTTTCAAGTCATTTTTTAGAAAAGTATTGTTTACTTTTTCTAATATTTTCAAAATTATGTGAAAATATACCTGTTTTAATATACAAATTATCACATTACTGTAATTATTGTATTATTGAATAAATTTTGGGAACCCTGTTTTATGGTTGGTTAGGGTTTTATGAACTCTATTCTATTAACCTCTCCCAAGTCAATTTGGTTTTGAACTATGAAAAATATTTTTATCACAAAAACCATATACAAGTAGCCCTCCTACAACACGGTTTCGCTCTAACACGATAAGAAAATTGAGAAAACCTTTGTACAACACTGTACTTCTACAGTACTGGATAACATGATTTTTGTTTAACATATTTCAAAACTAAATTACCTTAAAATAATGACGGGAAGGAATAATAAACTATAGTGCCTTTACATGAAAATATATAAATAAATTATAATTTACTCATTTATAACTCTATTCCGATGTTATAGCGGAAAGCTTCATGCACAGTTTATGCGGCATCCGCGGCGAGACTTGCCGTCTCAGAGATACAGTATTGTGGAAAGTCCCGCCGTATCTAAAAGGATAAAGTGTAATGCGACATCGTCGCATTGCATTTTATCGATTTGTTGTGAAATGCGATTGCAGCCGAGGGCCCGTGAATGGCAGGCCCTTTTTAGTTTCTTTTTATTTGCATGGTCTGGAGACAAAGTGTCTTAAGCGACTGATCGGCAGTCTGTGTTGAGCCACGATATGTTAAAGAGTACTTTTTCGTCTTTAACCACTTAACGCATTTACCCGTGTCTGACGCGGGCGAAAGTTATCAGCAAATTTGCACAAGCCCGTGTCTCACACGGGCGCTCTTGTATCTCGCGTTATTTTATTTCTAATGCCCCCCGCAACTGAAATTGCAAAAAATAACTTACACTATACCTATATATTCATTTTCTGTAAAAAAAACTCGATCATTTTTTACCAATTTTTCCGAAAAAACTTGTGCTTTAAGTGGTTAAGACTAAGTTTTTGGAAAATCAAGTTTCAGTCCCAAGCCATGTCTGAGAAAGATAAAAAAACAACGCTTAAGAGGAAATTTATTTCTTTAGAAGTAAAGATACAAATCTTGGATCGTCTTTTAAAAGGAGAAAAAGTATCTCACATTGGAAAAAGTCTTAATTTAAATGAAGCAACAGGCCAGACTATTAAGAAAAATGAAAAAGAAATAAGTGCAGTTGCTGCAGGATCTTCGATATCCGCAAAATATGTAGCTCGTCCCCTGGCGCCAATAATTGAGAAAATGGAAAAGGCACTCAGCATTTGGATTGATGATAGCTGTCTAAAAAGAATTCCATTGGATGGTAACATCATTAAGCAAAAAGCACTTAAAATTTACAAATACCTTAAAGAACATGGAGAATCTTCTGTCAACCCAGATTTTGTGGCAAATAAAGGCTGATTCGAAAAATTCAAAAAGTGCTTTGCAATTCATAGCATAAAAATTCAAGGAGAAACTGCGTCGGCTGATCATGAAGCTGCCAGGACATATCCAGAAAAAATTCAAAACATTATAGAAGAGAAAGGATATACAGCACATCAAGTTTTCAATGCTGACGAAACTGGGCTTTGGTGGAAAAAATGCCCAGTAGAACCTTTATATCGAAAAAAGAAAAAACTGCACCCGGATTTAAGGTGTCTAAAGATCGCATAACGCTACTTTTGTGCAGTAATGCGTCAGGGGACTTTATGACAAAACCCTTGCTAGTTTATAGATCTTTAAATCCCCGTGCACTTAAAGGCATAAATAAAAACACCCTATAAGTATATTGGAAAGCAAATCCAAGAGCTTGGGTGACTTGAAATTTATTTAAAGATCGTTTTTTAAATTATTTTGTGCCAAACGTAGAAAATTATTTAAAATGGGAAAAATATGAGCTTCAAGGTGCTATTACTATTAGATAATGCTCCATGTCACCCACAAGATTTGAGTCATCCCAATGTCAAAATAGTGTTCCTACCACCTAACACTACTTCATTGCTCCAACCATTGGATCAAGGTATTATACCTTTAAAACTTATTACAAAAGAGCATTATAGTGGATTTTAGACATAACTAATTCGAAATCAATTAATGTAATGGAAGCAATTTTCAATTAAGCACTGCATTGACATCATATCTTTGTCGCAGAAAGAACTAAAAACATCGTTAAATGCATGTTGGAAGATATGGCCATCTTAATTGAAATAGGAAACGTGCTTGAATCGTCAGAAAATGAAATTGGTGGCATATTAGAACTTGCTAAATCTATCGGAGGCGAAGGCTTTGCGGATATGGCTATTGAGGACATTCAAGACTTATTAGTGGAAGAAGTTAACGAAGCGGATTTGTTGGAAATGGCATCTGAAGTTGGAAATCAAATTGATTCTGAGGACAATAGCACTGATGAAGATTGTAAAGTTAATAATTTAACATTAAAAAATTAGAAGGCCTAAGCTTAGCTGAAAATCTTGAATCATTTTTTTAATGCAGACCCTTCCGCTGAAAGAAGCCGAAAATTCAAAAGGGAGCTGCAAAATTGTCTATCTTCATACCATGAAATCTACAAAGACCTTGTAAGAACCAGCAAACAAACCAAAATTACAGATTTTTTAAAGAGGATAAAAGGTGCAAAAAATCTAAATGAAGGTTCAGAGAGTGAAAGTGATTACGTTCAACCGAAAAAACGTTCTCGTTTGATTGTATTGAGTAGTGATGAGGAAGAAATTTATTAAATTAACGTTATATTAAATGAAAATAATATATATATTTTTTTCATTTTGTGTTATACATAATTTATAATTTTAATAAAAATTAAGTTGCTTATATGGAATTAAAATAAATGTTTGTTTCGATAAGTTTTCGGAACGTAACCCCCTTTTTGTACTGGCTCTGGGTCTCATATAATATGGTTTCACACAACACGGCATTTTCTAGGAACCTATCTACCGTTATAGGAGGGTTACCTGCACTGAATTTCCATCTTTAATTCTCAATGATAATAAATTTCAATCACAAAAACCTTAAATATGAAGATAATTAAAAACGTATAGCAATTCAAAACAAAACTGGTATTGCACTGTAGCAAGAAATTAATTTTGATACATGAACAAACTATAGTAAAAAGGGAAACACATAAGATATTACCTGGTCTTCATATTCTTCAGGATACTTCTGGAGTATCCAAGCACCTAAAAAGGAGAATGAAAATTAAGTACAGGGCAATAATAATCTCAGTAAAGATATAAAACAGTTGTGACTTACGTTTCTCATTTTCATTAGGAATAACTACTTCGAAAAAGCATTCAAAAACATGAGCAGGGTTCTCTCTGTAAAATAAGTTAATGTTAATAACAAGAAAATTACTTTTTTTGAAAATAAAACAGATACAAGATATTGTTTATGTTAGCACAAATCAGAGGAAATATTTTCTTTTGATTTCAAAGTTTAATGTAATGACACTAATTTACTATCATTTTTGAAAGTCAAACAAAACCAATTTCAGCTTGTCACTAATAGAGCTGATCACAAATTTATGATTCTTTTAATTAGTTTTATTTAACTGAAAGCATGCCCAATACATGTTGCAAATGGCTGTTTCAGGAAGCCTAGCTAATTGTTACATGCAAATAACTTAATGCTGGTAGGTAGTTGAAATAATGCAGCACTGGAGTAACATAATGGGCTATTGGCAACCCTTTGGGATCAATCCTGAAGTCAAAGTTCCAAGGACAACTTGTAATTTTGAATCATGATCTGATAACGAGGTCAATACCTAAGCTGACACCTCACTCTTGGAACTTCCACACCATACCAACATGAGGACATATGTGGCCACAACAGATTTAACCTGCACCAGCCCCCACATGAGTGACTGTCTTTGATTGGATCGAGTTTCGAACTCACAATCCTCAGGTTGCCAATCTGCTACTCTTCCAACCAGGCTACCATGGCCCAATTTAATGTTGGAGGGAAGCAAAGTCAAACATCAATTAAACAGCAATAAATCAAATAAGTTTTTAACTGAAAGTTATTTTTTTCTTCCAGTGGTTTATGTTTACATTGAAAGTCTCAGATTGAAAAAACATTTTGGGTTGATTGAATTGAAGTCAAATAAGAAACTATCAATTCGGTTGATTTTACCATGACTTCTTTAATTATTTGATGGCTTAGAGTTCGATTTTATTTAATGCTCAATTTGCAAATCCACTGTTTAAATGAATACCTTTGTAAAAACATATAAAGGATACTTTAGTTTGTAAATGCCCCTTTGATAACACTAAAATGAAATTAAGTACGTGAATATTGTTTTATACTATTTGATGAAGAATCAACTGTACACACCTTATTAATATTTTTATTTCTTCATTCTAAGTTATTATTTCAGGCAACATTTACTTGTTTACATAAAATTGTATAGAGTATAAAAATTCTATTTACATTCAAAGAAATGACAATATATCAAACCATTTTCCTTTTACACGACTAGGAATGCTGTTTTGGAAAAAGTATCAATAACAGATTGTTCTTAAAAATCTTTCACAAGATAAAGAATTTATTGGAATTCAAACACATTCTATGTTAATAGAGTTAAATTGCCTAATCAGTTTGACTCTAGGTTCTGCAGCGAGCATTATCATTAGTTAGTGCTCGTTTGATGCAATATATTAAAGTTAACCTAATGGCCAAACATTGCAATAAAATTAAAATAATATTTTCAAAATCATGGTTCAATTTCCTTATCAATAATTTATTTGAATAAAAACTATTTAGCTGTGAAGTGCTTCAATTTTTTAATCTATTTGAGAAAGCAAAAGTATTGCAATATTTCCTCTTGGCACCCAAAAAGTTGGCGGCAGATAGAAGAGACAATATATGAAATCACACTTGCTCTTTGGGTCGACTTTTATAAACTTTATTCGATAAGCATATTTGACATTTTAAATTAAATGTCTAAATAGATTCAAATTAAGGTCATACGATTGAGAAAACTGAATCGAGTCAAATTTTCAATACAATTACTGACATTGACAGAAAACAATATTGTTCCGACAAAAAAAATATTTTTAGTTCCAAACGGTTTCAATACAAGTTACATTAAAACATATGGTATTCAATGTTTATGTTCTTTCACTTTTCAAATACACATTGCTGTACATTGTAATCAGCACATTCCAAAAATTCAAAATAACTCAGAACTATGCATAATTGCATATTGTAAAGCTCGATTAATACAGTAGGGTGAATTCAACAGGAAAAAAATACCTAATTCTGGAACCCATTGGTCACGTGAAACACTTATCTCTTTATAAGTTCATTACTTAATAAGTCTAGTCACTCTGAAATAATTCCCGGTGTCAGATTATAATCATGTCACACAAATTTGCAAAAGAAAATCAACAATTCTCAAGCAGCAGAAACTTAAAGAATATTTGAATCAGCTGTTCTAACAAATTACTCCCCCGCTCGAAAAGCAAAGATGTGTTATGTTTTCAATTGGACTGTTGCCATTACGAAATACTCTAAATTTGACGATATGGTAGGTAATTAATAAACGTCTTATAGTAGAAAGATAACGGACTATTGGCGACTGACAGAAATGGAAATTCAAATTTCGTTGTAATCGAAAATAAGGAATTGAATGCAGAACTAGAGAAAAATTGATCAAGTTCAAATGTGTTCGGAACACTTTTTTGTTTTTTCTCTTGGAGAAATAGTATTATTCTTCAGAATAAGCATAAACAAACAAAACTCAAGCTTTCAGAAGTAAATTATACTTCCGGTTAAACAAATGGAAGAATGAGTATTATAGTATAGTTTTACCTATTTACTAAAAAGGGCCGCGGTGGCCCGGTTGGAAGAGTAACGGACTAGCAACCGAAGGGTTGCGAGTTCAAATTCAGCCAAACACCGTCGTGTACAAAGGGGGCTGGTGCACGTTAAATCTGTCGTTGTCGGATTGATACTCTACCTGATTATTATCTTTGTTTTGATATATTTAGTAAGTTGCGAATGGCAACAGTCTAGTTTTAGTTTGTGTTTTATGTACGCAGAGAAATGGCTTCTGAGTTCCTTTGTCGTATTTTTAGAGAGAAATAATACGTATTATTTACGCCATAAATGCTTCTGAGTGTTATTTTGTGATCTAAAGCAAAGAGTGTACATATTAGAGCTGTAAATAAACTGTTTTGTGTTATAAGGTGTTTTTATGGAACAATTGAGTAACACCAACTATAATCTGAATACTTCTGATTCCGAAATTCAAAACGGAACAGTCGTGGCCTCAAATGTCCTCACGTTGGCGTGGTGTGGAAATTTGGAGAGATGGGTGCCAGCTCAGGTGTTGCCTCGTCATCTGAAAATGGTTCAAAATTACGTGGTGTTGTTCTCGGATCTTTCCCTTTGGGATAGATCCCGGACCGTCACCAACAGCCCGTTGTGTTGCTCCAGTGTGACGTTAATTGAAATACCCCCTATTTACTAAAGATATGTAAAGTTTTTTGGCCTCATATAAGGTAAGTATTTTAATAAACGTCGCACTGGAGCAACACAATGGTCAATTTTCGACGGTCCGGGATCAAACCCGAAGGAAAACATCCAAGGACAACACCACGTAATTTTTAACCAAGGTCAGATGACGAGGCAATACCTGAGCTGCTCCCCACTCTAAACTTCCACACCACACCAACGTGAGGACATTTAAAGCCACGATAGATTTAACGTGCACTAGCCCCTTTGTACACGGCTGTCTTTGGTAGGATTCGAACTCGCAACCCTCCGGTTTCTAGTCCGTTTCTCTTCCAACCGGGCTACCGCGACCCGGCCTCATATAAGGAATTACTTTTTTAAAAATAAACTTACTGTCCTAACTTATCCGAATTGATCAGGTATAAAAGGCCCATCCCCGAGTTCGGGCCGGTCGGTCGTTTTCTCCCAATCATAAGATGGGTCCGGTAGCCCGGTTGGAAGAGTAATGGACTAGAAAGTGGAGGGTTACGAGTTTGAATCCAACCAAAGACCGGCGTGTAAAAAAGGGATTGGTGCACGTTCTGTGGTGGCGTCCAATGTTCTCATCTTGGCGTGGTGTGGAAGCTTGGAAATTGGAGTGCCAGCTCAGGTGTGGCCTCGCCATCTGACCTTGGTATAAAATTACGTGGGTTATCCTTGGATCTTTCCCTTCGAGTTTGATCCCTGACCGTCATTAATAGCCAGTTATATTGCTCCAGTGCGACTTTAATTAAAATACCTACCTGCCGAATCATAAGAAAAATAATGGTGGTAGTTAAATGAATAACAATATTATCACTTGGCCCGAGAATCGAAATCCTATCTACAGAAAATAATTAATGAAGCTGATAATAATTCTGCAATAAGCTTTAATGTACTGTTTGAAATGGCGGCATAAAACATTTTTGTCTTCAAACACTTGGAAGAAAATCAGTTGAAGCAAAGAAAGCTGAGAACTTTATTGATTTCAAGAATCCAAATAGTTTTTAAAAAATAGTTTTAGGGTATTGGGTATTTCAATTAACGTCACACTGGAGCAACACAATGGGCTATTGGTGACGGTCCGGGATCAATCCCAAAGGGAAAGATCCGAGGACAACACCACGTAATTTTGAACCACGGTCAGATGACGAGGCAACACCTGAGCTGGCACCCCACTCTCCAAACTTCCACACCACGCCAACGTGAGGACATTTGAGGCCACGACAGATTTAACGTGCACCAGCCCCCTTTAAAAATAGTTTTAAGAGATGTGTGTACGTAAAACGAATATCGCAGGAAAAGGGATATATCTTAACTTCCTGACTCCGAAATTGAAGAGCTCAATTTCATCACACCACTGTCGGTTCCGGTTTCAACAAATTCCCATACGTTCTAGTATCTTCGGGATCACCATCGCACAGTAGGGTGGACCGATAAAATCGAATTCCGGCAGACAAAATTCTAATAGTGAAAAAAGTTTGTTAGTTCACCTAAGATGAACATATCCGTTAATTTTTCTCTAAATTAAGAAATATCTTAATGAAGAGACCAGCGATTGAAATTTTCAAATTCTGGCGTTTTGGCAGTCCCGCAAGACATTATCAGAAATCACTCAGGTTAATGGGCTATTCACAAGGACAGTGTTAAAGTGACCTAAAAAATGGATTTAAATATTAGAAACTCGTAAAATATTTCAAGAGGTTCAATTCGTGTCAAGTATTAATGCCAAACTTAGCCGAATTTTCCAATTTAAGTGAGCACATACCGTGAATTTGCCTTAGGACTTCATAGCTTAACTAATAAGCGTCTAAGGAAGTTTCTATCCGGTTTACTTCAAGATGTCTACTATTTAAAATGAAATATGCATAGTTGAATTACTAGAAATCAAGAAATGGGTGTACAGCATCTTTAATACAATTGAACCAAAAATTTACGAATGGGAGACATAATGGAAGAAATTACCAGCAAACTTGAAGAATACACACGCACATGTGGACCGACACTTGTAAGATGTTCGTGCCACTTAAATGTACACTAGCTACCTTTTAGGTCACTATTTATGCATTTTGATGATGGAATAAGTTCCTGATCCCCTTAAAGGTAAAGTCTCCATAATTGTGAGACTATCCTCATTGTAAAATTCAAATACATCGATATCACCATCCTAAAATTTCTTCAGAGTTAAGGTCAACGTTACCTAAATCAGATTTGCCTTATCATTAAAAACAGTTCACAACATGCTATTGTGAAATAAGGTCTGGTTATTGTAAATAGGAACCAAGAAACCATACATGCTTAGCATTTAATTTATAGTTTATTTAATTAAAACACTCATGTGGCATGCAGAGACAGTTCAGTATAGTAGAGGCTGTTGATGCTCCTAAGTAGATTACTAGCTGTCTCATTAAGAACTATCGTCGACTGTGTGATCCGGAGAAACTCTGGAAATTAAGACGACACTACCATCTGTTATGTCTTGTGATATTGGAATAAGAGTGTAGCTCAAAGTACTAACAAGATATTTGATAAATACAAAGGGACAAAGCAATTGACAAGCATACAGCACAATACGAAACAATGTAAAGACTCTGAGGCAATTGTTTCACTGCATATTTAAAAAGGGTTATCGTAAACCAGGGATGCACAGACTTGTTAAGACCAAGGGCTACATAGATTCACTGTGACTTATGGGAGCGCCAGTAAACATGGAAGTTATCTATCATATATTATTTATTTTATTTATATTCATCACATATTGTTACAAAGAAAGATAATAAAAAGTTAAATAAAGAATTTAATTTGATGCGTAACATTGCATTGATCTAACAAATGTTTTAATATTTGATTCTATTTTTGTAGAAGCCAAGCACAAAATAGATTGTAAATTTTCATTAGCCAAGCGTTTCCTATTTTTCGATTTGTTAATATTCATGGTTGAAAAGTTTATTCACAGATAATGTAGACCCAAAGAGGCTTGCACATTTTAATGCATTATCAAGTAATCATTTACTACTTTTTTTATCGACAAAACGATAGAAGTTTAATAAATTGTTTTCATTAAATTTATTTCGCAGGTTCTCATCATTTTGCAAGTCGATGAGTGTCAAGATGTACTGATTCGGGTCCATTTTCAGGCAAAAGGGTTGCTAAACAAATTTATCATTGATAATGGTTTTACATTTTGGAATCAGAAAAATGATCCCTGAAGTCTGCTTTCAAGTTATCAATATTTTTAACATATGCAGTCTTGATGTTGACATTGAACACCAAACGTGAGACTTGTTAATATTAAAATAACAGATGGTGAGGCGGGCCGCCAGCAAATCAACGGTTGACCGCGATTTGTGCATTCCTTTCCTTGACAAATGAACTGACAATAATACGTACCAGAAACAATAATAAACACAGAAATCCAGTAATATAAGCACAGGAAACTTGTAATATAAACAAGGATATATACAACACCATCTATAGAAATAGTAGCAGTGGGTTAAACCATATATTGTAGGCAAGAGAGAAATCATCGAGTACGACTTTCAAGGCTCCTGATGAAATAATTTTTTTATTTACTTTTACAAAACACACTTAGAGCTTGTTCATTGGATGAAAATTGTATTCACTTATCTTTCAATTTTCTGGCATGATATTTATGATTTTTAACGATTACTTCTAAAAATCCTCTTTGTTAGTACCTACTTTGTTAGTAGTACTTTGTTAGCATCCTACCTCACTAAAATGTGGAAAGATTTATCCTGGCTCCCCGTAGATGCTATAGTGAACTTAACCGGGATGAGTACATCGGTTTCATTGTAGTTTCCTGAGGTCAGGTCCAAAAGTTGTCTCCAAAGTAGACTACAAACCTATCATACGTTAAGCACGCTAAGAAGATGGTTTTAGGGGAATGAGTTGGACTCGATACGTAGCCACCTCTTCACAGTGAGTCCTGGGTTGTTTCGAAAAGCACCGGAACTAGTCAAACACATATTTCACTTTAGTAGATATCTTGAAGTAAACCCGGTACAAACTTTAATAGACCCACATTAATTCAGCTAGGTCGTAAAACAAACCCATCGTATGTGCCCATTTGTACTAAAATTGGGCTACGTTTTGTTCATCTGAGGTGGACAAATAAAATTGTTTCACTGTTAGAATTTGTTCCGACGAAATTTGATGCTTTCGCTATCCACCCTATCGCACAGTGCGTCAAAACCATGAAAAATGCGATCAAACTTCAAATCTCAAATTTATTCGTGTTGAATTTAAAATTATGATTAATTTACTTAATATTATGATTAATAAAAAGACTAGATATACTTTCCTATTCAAAATTAATTATTGTTGTCATATAAATACTTTGTACTTTGATGGGGTCGTCTAATGGTCGTAAAGTATAAAAGCTGACCAGTCTCATAAACATTTTTTATCTTTTGTTAGGGGCGAGCGTAAACTGCTAATAAAAGAGTCTGAAGATGCAGAGTAAGTTATTAGATCTTCATTTGTGTTGCCTATGTTGACATTTTTCTTGTATAACTTCTAAAAAGCTGATCCTTGTGTTTCTTGCCTCTTGAGTACTGGGATAATTATCCAATCGGTAGTAATGAATTGGATACAATAGAGGCTCCATGCAACACTATGTTATGGACAGATATCGGCAAGTAAAACCGAGGGTATTCACTAATATAAAGTTGAGCAGTTTCTATGCAATATATATAAAAAAAATCTTTACTTCATATTGGACACAGAAGTTATGATCAGTAAAATAGTTCCAAAACGCTTTACAAAATTTTAATTAACTCCTATAATCTTGGCCGAATCTGTAGTCTAAAGAAGCGGCAAGCATAGTTTGCATCATTAGATGCATACGAGCCTCCTGGTTGCACCTGATCAATTATAGCATCATTTCTCTTTTGGCCCAAGCTTTTATTAATAATTTTCTTTCTTTGATTTTAATTTGGTCTTCTTTTCGGACTTGCCACTTTTTGCTGCCTAATCTTTACAATATATGAAGAATATATTCCATGAACCGAATATATTCCAAGCATACAGAGGGGATAAACCAAAGCCAAACGTTTCTTCTTTAACTTTTGACTTTCTATAATATTTATTTCCTTGGGCATAGCCAAGCAGATGTAACATTTTTGTGAGTAGAAATTTTTTGTTTCCCCAAGGCAAATTTATATTGTATACAGAGGCTGTTTTTCGACATTTTTTTAACGTTTTTGATGGGATGCAAAAAAATGTATGCTACGAAAGAATTTTATTTTTGCAACAGTTAAAGAGTTAAAGTATAACTTATCATGTGCTAACTCAGAGTTTTGTTTACTTTCAAAATGGTGCTTTTAAATAAGCAATGAATGGAAGGCTATGTTTCCGCTCTTTCCGAAGAATTATGTTTATTCAATTATTTAAAAACGCTGTAAAAGTCATGGTTTTTCGATATCTAAAGGTACAATAAGTAATATTATTAAGGAGAAAGGAAACAAATGTAAAAGTTGAAAAATACGAGTTGAAAATCGTACTTCCAAATACGTATCCAAAAAAAAGAAAAGAATTTCTGAGAATATTTGTAAGGTAAGATATTTAATTTCAAAAGAGAATCCGCCAAGTCAAAGGACTCTTGCAAGTCATTAAAATGTTCAGTTACAACTGTAAATAACATAATTAACAGTGATTTGAATCTTAAAAAGGCCAAAAATACAATGTTTATCGTCTTTCTCCACGATATATTGCAGAACCTAGAACTCGCTGCAGAATTCTGTATGAGAAGCATTTAGCTGAAGAAAGATGGGAAAATGTTGTGACAATAGAGGCGTGGGTGTATTTAAGGGATTGCAATAAAAAAAGAACAATTTATTATTATAAAAGAGGATAAAAGAATCTTAAAACGTGGTTCAAAGGATCTAAAGAAACTTTCTATAAGTGATTTATGATTGTTACCGGTTTTGCATATAATGGAAAATTAAAAGAAAAGAGAGTGGAAAAAAAATGTAAAAATCAACTCTCACATACTATCAAGACCATATTTTATCCCCAATATTCAAAAAAGGAATACCATAACTTTACCCACAGTGGCAACAATCAGTAGAGCTGCATCAGTATAAAGCAAGCAGCCAAACATCTAAATCCACTATTAAATTCTTGGAAAAAATGGAACAAGAAACTGGTTTCAAGTCAATACCCTTTACTGATATTTCTGCTAAATCTCCAGATGTCTCACCCATGGACTTTTGTGCTTTTGGACTTTTAAAAAGAGTATTATCGAAACGTCGACCGAAAACCATTCAAGGACTTTGGAAAACTGTGGAACAAGAATGGGACAAAATACCTCTGTCGATACTACAAAATTCATTATTATCACGGAAATTAGGATGTAGAAAGAAAGTTAACAATAAGGGCTATCAAATAGAACATTTAAAACACAAAAATTTCATGTTAAAAATTTATCTTCAGTCCATTAAAATCGTTCAAAAAATGCCCGAACAGCCTCTGTATTCATCTAATATGAACATGATATAATGTATGAGGTTAAGTAGTTGAATTAACTTCACACTGGGCTATTAACACAACGAGCTATTGAGGACGGTCAAGGAAAGATCTGAGGTTAACATTTCGTAATTTTGACGAGGTGAACACCTGATCTGGCACCCCACTCCTTAAACTTCCATACCACGCCAACGCGAAGACGTTTAAGGTAACAACATATTTAATGTGCACCCCCCCCCCCCCACACACACGATAATTTCTGATTGGATCTAGTTTCGAACTCCTGTTGCTTATCAGCGATTCGCCCCATAACGTATCAGACAAAAGTTTGATAAATACATTTCAATATGTAAAGTTCCATAACTCAAAGAATTGCATAGGTAGCAGCTAATTTTCCAGGATACTTTATTTAGACATGTAGTAAACGTCTTAAAAATTAGACTGGAAGTAGGTGGAAGGGAAAAGATATTTCAAATTAAAATTTTCACGTAACAAAGTAAACAAGAAAACTGTAGGCCTTTAATCATTCGCTTGATTTGCGAACTGAAAATTATGATAACGAAAAATTAATGACATTTTTAAAGAACATAGCTTATCTTATTGGGGCAAAGCAGATTTTTGTTAAGATCCTTTACACAGATGTAGAATGGTGTAAAATTTCACTGCCTCAAACAAATGAAAAATAAAAGTTGATGCAGGTCAAGTTCGAACACCTCTTGCAATATAGTAATTATTAATTGCAGTTAACCCTTTTAATGAAGTTTTACCAGGGAGCACTCACGCTGATTTAAAATGGTAACTTAATAATCTTATATGAACTTTTTAAAACCCTATTTTAATAACTTTTAGGTGTTTTTGTCCCACTGTGCTCTGTAACAAAATCTACAAAATGGGTCATTTCTCTGTTCCAAACATGTAGTATGTTTTAGATTTTACCTACAGTTTATATTTGTTATGAATAAGTATTTTTCCAATACTCTACTTGTTTCCTTTTCAATAAAAATAGTTTTTCTACTGAAAAATGTCATATCTGCTCATTTTTTCACTGAGATAAATGTAAGTGAAAGTTTGGAATAAACGTGAAACTAAACGTACTATAGCTTAAAGATGTCATTATATGGTTTTCTAAAATAAAAGTAATGAAAATGTTCAAGAAATTTGTTCTTTAATTTTATAGAAGACAGCGTGTATTTGTAAAATAAAAGAAAGATAATATTTATTTATTTAGAATTCAGTTTTCCCATAGAAAAAATGTCCAATTACAGAAAAACAATCAATATTCAATCCAATAAACACAGCAGAGAAAAAGAACACACAATTTGATATAAAGAAAAAATTAATAAATATTATTGAGAGAGAATTGGTGTTGAAATAATTAAAAAATATATCAACTCACGAGAAAGAATTATACAATGTAATATCTACTTACAGCAAAATTGAAACATCCATTTTTAAAAGATTGAACAAAAATAAGTTTCCAATTCTCGGTGTAATATTTGGGGATGAGAAAACCAATACAAGTTATTTAAAATTTTGTTATGAAGAAGGTTGTATATTTTTTCGAAAATGCACTAACTCTAAGGAGCTTTAAAGTAATAAATAAAAATGGTCTATTAATTCAGAAGAATTATCTCTCCTGAAAATTAATAATTATTCTTAAAATAAATACATTTCGAAAATTTATTCTGTACTTATTCAATATTTGTAATGTTGCATGGATTCTAAATTGTAGAATCATATTCCATTTTTGGCCTAACATAAACATTAAATAATAAAATTAGCGTGTATATTTTTAGTAAAAGTTTCTTTTAATTCAATCATATTTGCTATATGAGATTGTATAACAAATCTTATGTTGCAGTTGAATGGAAAACCAATGTGCCTAAATATGCAAAATTACCTTTTCTTAATAACTACTTAACAATGGTTAATTAATGATATAATGTATAATTTCAATATAATTTCTTTTAAATGTGAAAATTAAAGTAAAATATTCAAAACAACTTTTTCTTGGTAATGCTTAACAATGGCCCTTTAAAAATATTATGTATAGTCTCAATATAATTTATTTTAAGGGTCAAAATCAAAGTAAAATATTCTCAGATATTTTGGAGTAAGTAATTTTTTAACCGCCATAACTGCGATTAATCTAAGTTAAGTCTTACAGTAATTTAAGCATTTTTCTAATCCCCGACCACCGACCTCCTCGGATTTCGGCACTAAAAGTAACGAACTGAAAGCTATTATGAAGGAGTATCCAATGGATAAGTTACCATTACACCTAACAGACAAATACCAACACCCAAGTACTTATGAACCGGGATTCGACCCGAGACCTTCTGGAGGGTAGACAAATGCTGTGGTTAATATACCAGTTTGGTATCTTCTAAAGAAAAAATAACTGTTTAAAACATCAGCCAAAAGCTTAACATTTAAAAAATAATCCATCATTAACAAACAATAAATATAAAATAAGTCCTATATTCGAACACTGGGGAACTCTTGAAGTACCGGTAAAACTGTCAGAATAAATATTAAACTACAACAGCAGTTAAATTAGAATAAAGGAATTCAATAAATACCCATAAAAACCAGCTTTAATTAATTTATATATCAACAAACCAAAATTCACTGATAGTCAAAAGCCTTACTAAAATCATTTTAATTACAACCATATGCAAATTTTCTTTTAAATCTGTTATTACACTCTGAAAGATAATTCAGTGAAACATGACACATAAACGTGCGATATTTTTTTCTTTGAACAGTCCACGAATAACGATTGATGAAATCGAACGCGATCTTCAAAGAATGATTGCTTTTGCAAAGAATGTTGCTGCTGCAACGTGATATCCATGATTGCGTAAGATCTGTGTAACAGTTTTCTTACAATGATACTTATTGCGAGTAGAAAAAAAACATTGAGGATCAAGTTTCCATTGTATAAGTCCTGGCCAAGTTAATTAGATGCATTTTGATATTTTACAAGCAATTCACTTCCGAGAACCAGCATAATAATACAGCTCAACTATTATTCCATTAACCTATATAATTCTGTTCAGGAACTAATATTCTATAAAATAATACACTTATGAAGCAATTCCACGTGGTCATTATAAAAACTTGGAACAAGAACATGTGCCAAATGGGGGGCTTATTTTGAGCGACAGCAGATGGTAATTGTGGGAGTAAATTAAGTTTAATTTACTTTTGGGGATGCCAAAACTTGAATTTACACATTACTTGTTTATTAACCATCGTCTTTTGAGCGAAAATATCAATATTTTTCGCAGAAAAATATGAGTAAATCTAATGAGAGATGATGCCTCGAAAGAATACAGAGATAAAAGTTCTGGTTATTCCCAAAAATTATTCTCAAAAATTGGATGTGTCGGAATTTTTTTTTGAGGAAAATGAAGAAGAATAGTGGTGTAAGCCAGGAATTAGCCCCTATAAGAAAAAATTTTGGTTGAAATCGACATTCATACAGTGGTCAGACAATTACTTGTAGAAATTTTCTCTAAAAAAACGATTTCCATAACCCCCAAATGGTGTCGCGAAATATCGTCCATCAAGACCTGCCAAATTTTCTTTAATGACAAGATATATCGTCATAAAGATAATGTCGATTTTTTAATGCTGACGAGATCAACTGGTCATTTTTTGTGCAATGACGAGATATCTCGTCCATGAAGATCTGGTCAGTTTTGCTAAAGACGAGAGATACCTGGTCTAAACAACCATCAGGAGAGTTAAAAAAGAAATTGAATTCAAGCTCTAAAATAATAACATTTCTGCCTTTGAAAGGATTATGGTGCAAATTTTCAAAAACGTACTTCAAAGCTCATAAATCTGCTCGGAAGTTCAAATTAACTTGTGTTGACAGATGACGAAGTCGACACATGAGCTGGTACCCACTCTCCAAACTTTCACACCACGCCAACGTGAAAACGTGTTATGAAAGGAAATCTAAAATTGATTCAAGATTACAATTTGCGGGATTTCAATTTATGGAAATCGGTGGATGTATTCATTTTTGTGTATTTCTTTCTAATAATGTATATCCTTGATGAAAATACATAATCCATATTGCATTACAAAGCGTGTGAAACATTCATCTTGAGCCATGATTTGCTGGGAGCGTATTTACACGTAGACAAGAAAAAATGGACGGTCAACTTAAAAGTTCGATAAATAAGCATGTTACTTCGTGATGCGGTTAACTAATTAGAATTAAAATATGATAAACTTAAAATGTTACCAATAGATAGGCAGGAAAGCAGGCAGTTATGTTACTCAATATTGATACGTTTGCACTGTGTTATGTTAAATTATACCTAGGATTCTGAGTACTTTTTATCTTAAGAAAGTTATCAAAAATTATGGGTGATTCATTTGAACTTTAATTTGAGAAAAGAAAATGGTTGGAGGTAGACACGTGAGCAGTCATGTCTGCTCTCACTGTTCTAATGTTACGAGCAGAGGCTCGCATAATACTCTGTTAGGAGGCTGAAATTACAGAAATTCAAGAGACCGAAGATTTATAAAACCCTTGTTTTAACCGTGATAACAGTCTGGAGGCTGCACTTACAGGAGTCTCAGTTGGCATCTGTAATAGGATTCCACTTTTGAATCTACCTTGAATTCGATACTAACGGTGTTACCGGTTAAATAGTTATTTGATTTTATTCCAAAACATGATTGTGCAAGAAATGAGGACACAATTTTGTTTTATCGTACTCGCGTAAAATGCTTGTCCGATTAGAAAACACGTTTTATTACTTTTCTATGATATCCATAATTTTTCATAGTTAAAATGTGATAAATGATTTCTATAAGATTCAAAGATTTAATTTATGAGATTTAATTAAAGATTTATTTTATAATAAGATTTTTTATTTAATTGATTGAATTTAATGGATGTTTTATATTTTGAAATAGAGTGATACTTAATCATTAAAAGACATAATTAAAACAGAAAATTTTGAATATTTTTACTCCTTCTTTTCCCTAGATCTTATTTGAGCAATATGAGTAACTATTTATACATTTGTCTATTATACTCGCTCTAAAGAATAGGCAAAACTCGTTTCTGGTATTTTATAAGACAAATATTTCCTTATTTTTAGTAAAGTTGCCAAAACAAATCAATAAAAACTTTCGACATCTGTAGAAAGATCAGACACTCAAAACTACTCATTTCAATTTTAAAATAATTAATTTTATGGATATGTCTTCAAAATAGGAATCGATGAACTCTTAATTGTTAAAATTACATCATTTATCAAAAATAAATTAATTCATTTGCTTTATTCTTAGCACTTCTTCGGAAGTTAATAATTTGCATGTTCTGCAATAGACTTACGCTTTTGCTTTCACAACTTTTGGTCTCGTACAATCATATCTTTAAATTCTCTTCGATTGAAGAAAATTGTGCAATAAATTCTTCACCGATAATGCCTAATTTTGGGGACTAAATCATTTTCTGCGTGTAACTTCATGAAGCTACGATAGATGGCGCTATATACATTAATCTGACAGTCATTTCCTCCGAAATATCTGAGTAAGAGGAAATAAGATCACTGGTTAGTTCTCGGGATACTAGTCATTATTTAAAAAAAATCTATTTTTGATTATTATTTTTGCTGATAGCTCGGAAAAGCAAGATGATAGAATCTGAAGAAAAAAAAAGAAAATGAAAATGCTTTGAATGTTTTCTAAAGATAATGCGCAAGACAAGATTTTAAATTGCTAATGATAAAGATGATTTTATTAAATATCTATATATTTCAATATGAATAGATAAGTTTGACATAAATTTTAATGAATCAAAAAGAATTTTTTCTTGCATAATAAGAGCATTTGAAGTCAATAACACTATTATTGTACGATTCCTTAATAATAGTGTTAAAAATCTCTCTTATACGCTATAATGCAATTTATTTTCATTAAATTTCGAGTTATTTTCAAGATTTAGATTTGGGTTTTTATAACGATGTAAAAAACTGAAGAAGTATTTAACTTTGAGTAATTTTGAAAAACTATTCGGAAATAAATAAATATATTTTCTTTTGCTATAGTGAACTGTTTTACTCTTTTGCATCAAATTATAAGTATTAAACTAGATTCTCTCGGTTTTAATCATAAGCTGCTGCAAGCATTATTTTCTGTTAGCATTCTGAAAACAAAGAAACTGATGTCAATTAAGCATAAGCCACATGGTTGTTACATAGAGCTCTTCAGTTTAGATTATAATTAGTATAAAATGTAGTGTTGTTAAGTTCCTCTGAATTTAATGGCGAATTAGTTTAATACATCAATTTGCAGTAAAACGTCATAGAAATGGGTCTTACAATTTACTCAATGCGAAACCATATTGGAAAATGCTATAAGTGACATTTTTGAACATTTGTAACATTTTTAATATAGAATATCTCATGTTATACGTATCAACATGCATGATATATGATCAATCAGCATAAGTAAGTGCAAAAAATATTAGTAAAAAATTAAAGTGCAAAAAATATTTATTTGCATACTATTTAAAATATGTTAGTGCTTAAGTAAATATTTGTCAGATTGCAGACATGTTTTTAGAAAATAATTTCAGAGTAGGCTTAAACTTCTCTCTTCAGGTTTTCTATTATAATCGAAAGTACGCAATCCTAAATGAACATTACATTCAATGATTTTTCGAATGCTCAATATTCAACAATTCAATTTTTTCAATGTTTTTAGGCACATCCACGTGCAACAGTGTGATAAACGAAATTTCGATTTACGCTGTTAAGTTAGTTGCAATGTGCATTTGTGATGTGTTTTTTTAACATTGAAATATTTCGGGGAGGGCTCGAACCGCTTAGGCCTTTCCTCTAAGTTCGCTCTTGTCAGAAACATTCGAAAATTTCACTCTCTATTAATAGAAATGCTTCTCATATCTCTAGAAAGAGATGGCGTGAATCGGGGAATAAATGTATTAAAACGAAAAATAGAAATGCATTGATAAATAATTTGATGATTTACAAATTTTAAAAATCATATCTTGCTTACGTAAAAATGTTTATAGAAGTGAGTTATGAAACGAAATAGAAAAAAACAAAGGAAATGTGTTTCTTAAAGTATTTCATCTATAAATAATGATGAGCACTACATTTTGCGCTTGACAAAATCGCATACTTCAATTGCATAATGATTGCCATATTATCTTACCGTCTTATAATAACTAAATTTCCTATTGAAATAAGACTAATGAAGTATTTTTTACCAAAATTTATCCTTACGCGTAATTTGAAGTCCCTCATTACAGACGTACTCAAATTGTGGGTCACACCTCCTTATTGGGTCGCACCTTCCTATTAGGTCGCACCTCCCTAGTGGGTCACAGAAGGGTCATAAGAGGGTGTGATAATGTTTTAAGTATTAAAAGATTGAAAATCGTGTTTTTAAGAAAACAAAGCCGTCTTCGAAGAAAGATATGCAAACGAAATTAATTGTAATATATTCATAGAATTATCATTTGAGAAATTGAATCATCAATTGAGGAACAGATAGTTCTCAACTTATCAGGGTAAGATAACCATGCAACTATTTTTTGGAATGATACTGTTTTTACATTAATAGCAAAATTATATCTTTAGGCGAAAAGAACAAAACTAATGATTTTGTCATGTTTTTTATTTGGTATCAGTCCTTCATGAAACTGAAAACAAAAATTCTCTCCACTTTTAAGAGGCTGCTTCTTTGCTCATCCATCTACGGTTAGTCTAATTTTAATTCATTTTATGATTTTAATGATTTAGGTTGGATTGAGAATCTTTTGAAAATGGTCCTATAGTTAAAACTGTAAGGGAGACGGATTATATTTGTAGATTTGTAGGACGCTTTGAAGTAAAATTTTTGAGAAACGCTAAATTATTGTGTTATGTGTTCCTGTACTTAGAACTTTGCATTTCTCAGTCAATCTGGGAAACCCTTGAACATCCTTCCTCCAGTCTTCAAATGCTCCGGAATATAGCATAAGAACCGAGGCTCTGAAAAATATCTCTTTTAAAGTATCAAAAATTTGAAACTATTGTTAATCGTCGCTGATGAATTTGTGACAGTAGACAATATGACCGGTGCAAAATATAGAATATAAAAAATTAAGAATGACTAAATTATAAAAGGTAAACTAGTTTCATGTAATTAAGTTTCACTGCAGATGCGAATGAATGAAAAACATTTTGAAAACACAGAATGATGAATGGTTGGTTGCCCGTCGTCAATCGTGATTTATAGTCTGAACTAACTCATCCCACTCAGATTTAGATTCACCTTTTAGTTGTAAAAGATGCTTTCACATAATTATTGAAATTGAGTGACGAGTTAATCATTACTTAGCACTTGTAACAAATATAATAATCTGGTTATTGAAGCTTGGAATTAAAAAAGGAATAAAAATCCCTTCAGATGGCCTGCTAGGCAATCATGTCCCATTTGCTAGTCTAAAAGCAGTTACAGTCCTTTCTCTCAGGACGATCAGGCAGTTTGGAGGATATTCTCTGCACGATTCTGAACTCCCAAGTCTAGTCTTATGAATATCTTCAACTTTAAGGTTAAAAATAGACTACTGATTTTTGTGGAAAATTGTACAGAGAAAAGCCTGTGCCCTCTGTACTGTGGGAAACATCTGTGCCTCTCTTAGCCAATACATCTACAGTCTCATTCCGCGAGATGCCACAATGGGGTGTAATCCATTGAATTAAAATTTGTAACGTTTGGACAGTAAAATGGATCTGCATTCTATGACAGATTTTTGGAAGCTTAGTTGGAATTTGCGACAACCTGATTGGCCGCTTGAGAGTCTGAAAGAATTACTGCGTTAGAAAAGGCAGCAGGGAAGCTCTTAAGTGCCACAAAGATACTATAATCCCCTCCACCTAGCCATCAAAAGCAGTATTGGGTTTCCCAGAAGAAATATAATAAGAAAACAATTCAAAATAAAACCCAGTTCCCTCTCCGCCATTCACTATGAGCTTTGAACCATCGTATAGATGTACATCTAGGTTTCAGGAGGATAACGTGTATGGATTGTTTCCATCCAATAGCCCTCCATCAAACTACTGTCCCCTAAAATAAGGACCGGCCGGGTTACGGTTTCAATATAACCCGGCCAGATTGTTACAATCCTCTTCAGAACCCATCCATTTCCCCCCTACAGCTCTTTTCATTTTTCTTTCCCCATTCCTGAAAAGTTTTTAGAATCTTCCTCTTTCTATACCCCCATAAGTCCCGCTCTTTCTCTTACAAATAATCTGAGACTTTACGCGATAATCTTATGGTAGGCGTGTCTTCTCTGATCTAGAAGAGAAAAGAGCATCCATAGATCCTGCCCCCTGTAAAAACACGCGAGACCACACCAGGTGGTTGATCTTCAATGCAAAACCGACGTCTCTCCAATATCATGCTCTGCATTTTCTTGGAGATTTTTTCTGTATTTTCTTTCTTTCTTAAAAATTGGAGTTTATAGAAAGATGGGGCTCTAATGAAATCGAGCTGTACTACCATACTAGTTAAAAATTTATTTTTCTGGTCAGTCTCAAGACACAAAGTTTGGACTAAAGCCTAACTTATTATCCAAGTATTTCTTAATTTGTATTGTCCGGAATTTGTTATCAATTATTGAGTTGCAAAAGTAAACAAGATGAATTTCTCAACACATCAAGTACGTAGAGGATAATATAAACAGATCGATCTTTTTTAAAGATATTCTTGCCTATTTTCCAACTCTCCACCCACAAATCCCGTTCTATCTCTTATAAGAAATCCGAAACTTTCCGCGATAATCTTGAGATAGGCGTGTCTTCTCTGATCCAAAAGAAAAAAGGGCGTCCATTGATCCTACCTACTCTCTATAAAACCTCACGAAACCACACCAGGTGTTTGGTCTTCAATGCAAAACCGACGTCTCTCCAATATCATGCTCTGTATTTTCTTGCAGATTTCTTTCCTGCATTACCTTTCTTTCCTAAAAATTGGAGTTTATAGAAGGATGGGTCTTTAATGAAATCAAGCTGTGTTGTCATACTAGGTACGAATTTATTTTTCTGGTTAGTCTCAAGACGCAGAGTTTGACTAAAGTTTAGTTCTTATCCAAGTATTTCTCGAGTTATCGACTTCGTATTGTTCGGAATTTGTTATTAATTGAATTGCGAAAGTAAATAAGATGAGTTTCTCAATGCATCAAGTAGGATCTTTTTGAAAGATATACTTGCCTCTTCTTTTCCAACCCTCCACCCACAAGTCCTTCTCTATCTCTTATAAATAATCCGAAACTTTCCGCGATAATTTTGAGGTCGGCGTGTCTTCTCTGATCCAAAAGGGAAAAAAAGGGTATCCAGAGATCCTGCTCCCTGTAAAAACACGAGAGACCACAGCAGGTGGTTGGTCTTCAATGCAAAACCGACTTCTCTCCAAGAACAGAGGAGATACACATTGAAAAAGTGGGACTTTCATGTGATACGATCTAGTTCTTTTTCTCTCTCATTCACGCGCTCCTCTTTCGCAGTTTTTTTCCCGTTCCTCGTCATCCACAAGTGGGCCGCTTTACTATCAGTTACTAGAAAACACGCCGCGTCACACTTTCCTACCACGGATGCTGCGAGAACACAGTGCTTCCTGAAAAGAGTTTCTTGGAATTTCCCTTTGGGGCGTATAAAGATTCGGCGAGGCACAAATGTATACGTAGCAGATACATTCAGTGAGTGACGGAATAAAATTTAAATGCGTGTTTTGTTTATTATAGGGCATTTTATGAAGCAGATTTTTAAATTTTTCAAGCAGCGAATACATGATTGTCAGTCTAGAATGGGAGCTCCACATTAACACCAATACATTTTATGAAACACACTTTTAACTTTTTCAAACAGCGTTAAAAAACTGTAATTGTCTGAGGCTCCCCGAATGAGTGCTACTCATTAACACTAATTCTTGAAATAGACAGATCTTTTTATCGGTTGGCACTTCATATTTAACCCTCTGAGATGTTCACACTCTTAAATCCATTCTACAACCTGCAGTCTACCCTGCATGAATTCTAATCAGTTCTGACTTTCTTGACCAATAGAATCTTTCCTAGCATTCTTTCAGCCAATAGATGGTTTTATATACTCATTGTGTGTAATGTGGAGTAAAAGTAATACTCGGAAATCTCGTAAAGCTCAGAGTTTAAGTTAAATTCTTGTCAGTACGTTTCCTTTTTAACGGTTTAGTAGATGAGCCATTCAACTTTTGAAATTGCATCATGTGATAACTTTTATAACTATCCGTAGATGTTCGAGTTTTCAACGAGCTTTATCTTCGAAATTTGTTTTGGGGAAGTGATTCAAATTACTCCTTCCTTTTGTAATTATGGAATTTTTTTTAATTATGGTGATCGGTTTTTTTTGTTTTAAGGACTCGAATCACATAAATCTCTTATCCATTCCTTCAGTTTTCACCTATTCTTACAAATTGCACTTGTATCCCTCACATATCACTTTGAACAAACCTGAACATTTCCCCCTTAGGCTTATGAAAAAGGTTATCAGTAGGTCTGAATCTCTCCAGTAGGGCCAAATAAGGTATTGTGCACGAGTTTACAAGGAAAGTAAAGAAAGTGTGAGCGGGAGTTAATGGTTCACAGAAATGCTTCAACTCAGAGAAGTATTCTAACAAGACATTTAGTTAGATTTATTTTCTTTTTATAAAGGTGCCCGCGGTAGCCCGGTTGGAAGAGTAGCCGATTAGCAATGGGAGGGTTGCGAGTTCGAAATTCGATCCAAAGACCGTCGTGTACGTGGAGGATGATGCACGTTAAATCTGTCGGGGCCTCAAATGTTCTCACGTTGGCGTGGTATGAAAGTTATGAGATTGAAGTGCCAGCTCAGGTGCTGTCCTCGTCATCTGACAGCGGTTCAAAATTGCAAGTTGTCCTCGGATTGACAGCAGAAATGTGCGAAGGGATCCTTTCGGTTATTGTATTACATAAGTTTATGACCATTCGGTCAAATACAAATTGAATTTAAAACTTTGCTGTTCACTTCACACGAATTTCAAAGAAATTCAAATCCATTTGATTCACTCTTTTCGAGTGACTCGAATGGATTTGAGTCAACTCAATCCAGAAAATGTAAATTATCTTCCAGCGAGTCCTTGTGTAGGTTTTATTAGATAAACTAAGTACTACCTCAGTCTTAGATATTCTATTGTGAAAGCACTCCTTAAGCAAACTTATTTGCATTAGTTGCTGACACTTTTCAAAATATTCTTCATGACCTCAACTCTGTTTCGTATTTCTAAATAGGCCTGGAACAAAACATTTAAGAACAGCAAATTTTTAATTGTTTTTCGGTTGGGTTTTTATTGGTCACCCTGAGCCAGACACAAGACAGACAATATCAAGTAATGGACATACACGCATAAGGAAAGTTTTACTGACACAGACGAGAGAAATACCCCAGGGAGGAATCGAAGCTGCGCCACCTACAACTCGCAAGTTGTTAACTCAGCGGGCATACCCATTAAACCATGACGCCCCATTTTACGCCAGGAAAGACACTTTAATTAAAATTATAATTTAAAAGACATTTTTCAAATGCATTATAATAACAAATCATTGTCGATGATTCAAACCGATGGCGGGTATAAAAATCAGAAGCCTCATCATAATAAGGCTCGGCAAAAAAGCTTGATGCAGACCTCTTGTTTGTATTTTTTAGTTGTAACTATCCCTCTAGGAGTATAATATCAGCACATCAGCATTCGAATAATAAAATTTTCATATTTCAGCGCGTCATCTGACCAAGGTTCAAAATTACGATGCGTTGTCCTCGGGCCTTTCCCCTCGGGATTGATCCCGGACCTCCGCCAATAGTAGCCAGTTGTGTTGCTCCAGTGCGATGTTAATTAGAATACCTACCTCCTATTGCAGCGACACAAATTTAACAATTTACTTCGACGTTCTCTAAAACGGTTTCCAGACTCATAACGAAGCACCAATCTCAAACGTCGCTTCTCTAACACAAGATAATTCATCTCTAACGAGAGAGAATCAAAGACTCTGATCAGATTATGGTTAAAAAAGCGACGCTAATAAAAGCAAACCACCTGAGCTTTCGGCTCGAGCGGAAACGGAGGCCGGGATCATTATCTTTCCTGGAGAATAAGCAGCCACCAGTGAGGACGAATTCCCCGCAGAGGAGGGAAGGATGCCATAAAACGCGCATTCCGATTAATATGCACTCCCTACGGGTGCCGACATTTGAAATTCAAGGTAGGACCGTACTGATTCCCTTCGGTACTGTTCACGGTACTTGTGGTGGAAAGCCTTTTGAGATCAAAGAGAAGGCCGACGTTTCCGGCGAGTGTTGTTGGAGATCGGAAACACAAATCTTGTGATTTTCTGTTTTAGTCGTCGCTGAATTTTATGGTAGGGCGCTTAAAAAGATTAAGTCTTTGAGGAATTGAGGTGGCCGACTTCGGTTGCCCAACTATTTCCTTTTGCGAGGTTATTTTTAAGTGCTCTGGAACTTGAGAGGGCATGGTATATATGGCGGAAAGGATTTTGAGGGAGGAGTGACATTGGCATCGCTTTGAGTTGGGTTTTATGATGCAGGAGGCCATACTTGGGCCAAACAACGGCAAGTAAATGGGCATGCACACAAAAGTAAAGTTTTTATTCAAAAAATTTACGTATATTCACACACGAAATCAACTAGAAGCTGAACGTATCGAGGTTGGTTGGGTCGGTTTTTTTTATGACGCAAGGGCCGTATTTGGTCAAACATAAGGCATAAGACGTCACATGCCTTACATGTGGACATGTACACACAAAAAGGAAGTTCTTTAGGAGAAAGAAATACGCACAGGGAAAGTTACAGGAATTGAACATGCACCTCCTACAACCCGCAGGTTGCTAGCAGTAGGTAAACTCACTGAGTTACTTGCAAACCCGGCGTAGCTTTGGAAAATAAGAAGCTTAAGAAATTAGTTTTGTGACATGGAACTGAACGGTAATTCTTTATTTAGTCAGCGTCGGAGAGCAATACTCTGAAGAGGTGGAAATGTAACATTTTTAACCCTCTGAGGGATTCACACGTATATATCCATTCTGAAACCTTCAGTCTTATCGGCATGACTTTTAATCAATTTTGAATTTCTTGACCAATAGAATCTTTCCTCAAATTCTTTCAATCAATAAACGTATTTATTTAGTCATCATGTGTGTTGTAGGATAAAAGTAATACTACACAACTAGGAAATCTCGTGAAGCTCAGAGGGCCGCTGTAGCACAGTTGGAAGGGCAACGGATTAGCAACCGGAGAGTTGCGAGTTCGAAACTCGGTCCAGCAAAAGACCGTATTGTGTACACGGGCTGGTTCACGTTAAATCTGTCGTGGCCTCAAATGTCCTCACGTTGGCATGGTGTGATTGTTTGGAGAGTGGGGTGCCAGCTCAGATGCTGACTTCGTCATCTGACCGTGGCTCAAAATTACGAGGCATTGTCCTTGGATCTTTCTTATCGGGATTGATCGCGGACCATCGCCAATAGTCCTTAGTGTTGCTCCGGTGCGACGTTAATTAACTACCTACCTACCATGAAGTTCAGAGTGTAGATAAGCGAACAGGGAATAACTTTACAAGTGATTGTCTTGGTTTGATGGCGCAAGGGCCACATTTGGCCAAATTACGTCAAACACAAGACAGAAGACGTCAAGTAATGGACATAAACACACGAGGCGCTTCACTGGCACAGAAGGGAGTAATACTCTCAGGATAAGTTATAGGAATTGAACCTGCACCGTCTGCAACTCGCAGATTGCTATTGTAGTAGGCAAATCCAATGAGCCGAGCCAAGGTAACACAAACATTTAAAGTGGATACCAACCTTCCCTGTTTTAAATGTGGCAATTAATCGCTGGGCCTTAAATGTAGCTTATATCCATGATGTACTATGTCCGAGTTGATGTAGTCATGTTCAAACACTATGAATTAAATAACAGTTTTGTTGAATAGTCAAGGACAGCATGGAAGTTCAATGGTAGAATGCGAATTACGGGCATTGGGGATATACGTCTTACCATCACGAAATTCAAATGCTCGAGTGTTCACCCCATCAAAGTATGGAAAAGCAAAGCAAATGTTTTTTGAGAGTAAAGAGAAAATTATTTCCACTGCTACATCTAAAGGTGTTATTGACACATCAATGTCTTAGTGGTTTACCTTCACGTTGAAAATTGTCCTATTGTGTCCAGCCTTTTGGTGCAAAAACTTGTTCCAAACTATCATCAATTCTGGTAAAGGGACAATTTATTTTTCCTACTTGGATCTTCGTTCTCCTTTTAGTAACAGGGCAGTTTTGTTTCGACAAGATATCTCATCCTTAGCAAAAGTGACCAGATCTTGGACGAGATATTTCGTCAAAACGCTTGGAGGGTTAAAAAATCTATTTGTACTACTACCCACCTTTTAAGCTTGTCCTTCGCTTTTTGATAGTTTCTACTTGTTTAGTGCGATTACCTTTGATTGTAATGGCTTATAGTTCCGAAGTTGATGAGTTACATAAAGAAGAAACAAATTTGGCCGGATTCAACTGATTATTTTAGATCAATAATGATAACCCAATGTAGCGATACAAATTATAAATGAAAGGGTCTTGTTTGGACACGTCAATCGATCACGTTCTGTACTTGATGAGTTAACAGAATAGAACTCAGGATTAACAAATAACAGGTGTTTATTAGGAAGTAACAGAGAGCAAAGCTGCGAGGTTGGTTCTCGGCAGGCAGTCCCCTCGCAAGTAACAGATAAACAAGAAAACAGGAGGGTAGCTAAGCAGCCCCTTTGAACATAAACATGCAGGCGCTGTGACATCCCCGAGTGATCGGATTGTCCGTGTACCATCTCGTAGGAAAATACTCAACAGGTCTTATCAAAGAAATTTGACTAGATCTGTAATATTTCTTTGCATTATTTTGTTGTTAAATATGTTGTACCTGGTACAATAGGAAAAACGGGCCCAAAGAATTATCGTCCCAATCAGTTATTTGAATCTATTTATTTTTACTTACTTCTACTACTCTATTATATTTAACTTACTTCTACTTGCAAGTTTTTTTAATGACTAAGTGGAGATCGCTTACATTTCATTAATATTGTTATTTCTTATCATATTTAGCACTATTTTTGTAAAGGAGTTTGTTTTTAGAGTTTTTCTCGCGCGCTTTAATATAGTATACGCCTTGAGTATTTCAGGAATTTTGCATTTCTTAATAGAAACCACTTGTTACATAAAAATTAATTTGATTGAATATGTATTTTTTTAGAAAAACCATTTTGACTTTAAGTATCATGTGTGCATTTTCTTGGAGATTTTTTTCTTAAAAATTGGAGTTCATATAGAAGAATGGTTCCTTAATAAAATGAAGCTATATTGTCATACTAGGAATAAATTTGTATTCTGGTTAGTCTCAAGAAGCAAAGTTTTTGACTAAGCTTATGTTTATATCGAGTGTTTCTTAAGTTATCTAATTCGTATTGATCGGAATTTGTTTGCTATTAATTATTGAGTAGCAAAAGTAAACAATATGAGTTTCTCAATATCTCAAGTATATTTCTATTTATATTTCTTATACATAAGATAATATAAATAGATCGACCTTACTCAGAGGTATTCTTGCCTCTTCTTTTCTAAAATCCTTTGGCTCGAGTAGTCTATAAATATCAGGATATATAATGATTTTTACATATTTAGGGGGTGTACTGAAAAAGGAAACCTTCTGATAGACCCTATGCCCACCTCCTGAGAGAATCCTTTATGTTACTATAAGTACTTGTATGTTATACGAATTCTTTCCACTTTTTACTCGATTTCACATCGTAAAACCAAGTAGAGTGATTGACTGGATTATGCACTGCATAAATCCAGCTTTTCCGGTGGGCAATTAGAGCACCTATCAAAGGAATATGTATCCTTCCCAAAGCTCTGAAGAATTCCACCTGAAGCGGTGTCTAGGCGGTTCCATGGGAAATCTGCATTTATAACGAAGAGTCGGCATCAGGACCTCCTGTACCGAGCTCTTCCTCTTTTGCAACTCCTTTCTCGATCTCGGGCTCGCTTCCGGATGCCGTAAACAGAGTAATGAGTTCGAATCCTGCGGGATCCCGTCTTCGAACACCCCTTGTCTGGGAAGTGTGTTGATTGGCAGAGACGTATGCGAGCAGCGTGAGACGAGGGCGTTGGGTTCGTCAATGCAGCGAGGTGACACGTTGTGTTTGCCTTGAAATAATGAATGCCTTGAGAGCAAATGAAAGTGAAATACCAGACTGAGCTTTAAGGTGAGGCGTGACATTTTTTTATCCTATGCCCTTCTCCGGTCTTTCGGCCATGAATCGACGAGCAGCCCAATAGTTCCGAAGTGTAAAAAGGTGGTTGGTTAATTTTATGGCGCAAGGGCCATATTTGGCCAAGATGCGTCAAGAACAAGACAAACAATGTCAAGTAATTGTAAAAAGAAAGAATGGATAGAAGAAAGTTAAGAAAGATCGCTTGGGCATCCTGGGGTTCCGACTGCCCATGTTCACCAGAGGGCAATAAGCCTCATGGGAAAAGAATAGATCACTAGTGTGCCTTGGGTTCGTGAAGTCCATAAGCACCTAATATGCCACAGAGGAGAAAAAACAGCTTAAAAACACCATCAACAGTATTTAAAATTCTATCGTCAGGAATTTTAGGGCAGTGCTTCAGGTGGTCTCCAGTCATTTTGTCCAGTTAGCAAAGGGAAGATACTGATCCAAAACAGTGTAAGTGTTTTTGTAGGTAGTTATGTCTGGTAAGAAAATCTAGTATTGGACTTTTGGAGCCTGTTCGGACCCATGGACATGGTCTAGCTGTTTACTTACGTCTTAAAGAATATGAAAAAAATTACTTCTTTCAGATCTAGGTGAGGCTAAAGCCCCCATAGCTCCTCTGTAGGCTAACCCCTGCATGGATTAACATGCAGACAGGATTTAAATGATACTTTTTTCTGTAACGTGCAGAGAGGAACACAGCTGAAATGGAAAAAAGGTCTCTATTTTTGGAGGAAGGGAGGATTTTCGAATTATTTTGAGTGCTCATTCTACTACAAAACCAATGGTAGTTTTTAAAATAAAATACAATTTTAAATCATTTTTCAATTAAATATTTGCAACTTTGTATAAAGGAAAAGTGCTAACTACAAGAGTATGAATGAAATTTCAGAAATTTCGAAAAACTAGGCATTCCTTGTTTTGACAAAAATTAAGAACGAATTTTATGAATTTTTACGAAACTAGACATTTTCATGTTTTGCTAAAATTATTATCTCGATCAATACCATTTCAATAAATGATTTATTTCTGTTTTGTCATTGAACTATTTCCATTTTCTGAAGAACTTTTGGTTGATATCAAAATGATTCAAAAAATTTCGCTAACTGTTATATTGTCTAATTACATGTTTTGGCGTTGTAATGTTTTATCAGTTTCATGAATTCGGTAGATTTTCTAATTTATCATATTGTTAGGTTTACTTAACATGAATGTATCGAAAAAACCAAAAGGGGTTCATTGTTATTTTTATGTGTTTTTCAACTTTTGGTTCCAGAATTTATGATGGTTTTACGGTTTTACTAACAGTCATATTTTAATCACTTTATAGTTAAACATACAAATTGACATATACTCCTTTATTCTAGGCCTTTGAAAACAGGATAGCATGGTACTCATTTTTTAACATTTGCTGAAACTCTCCCGATTTTTGTCTTGGAAAAACCATAAAAAGCTTTTTCAGAAAAAATAACAACTGGTTTTTGTTTCATAAAAATTTCCAGATGTCATAAACAGATGTAAGAAACAGCTATAAAACAGTAGGTCCGAGTTCTAGAGCTCGAAACCTGAAATTTCTAACAGATTTATGAATGTTTGGGCACGACGTTTATGATTTATCCGCTAATTTTTTTCCTCGTTTCATGCTTTTATGTTGTCGTGGAGTTCGGAATGCCTTATACATCATAAAAATCACTTGTTTGATTCGAGATTTCACCCACAAAGAAAGTTCTGTTCCATCGCTGCAGGATCGTCATTCGTGGAAAGAAAAGTTAAACGGCGGACGACTTTTTGGCGCATATTTTTTCACCCGCCATATTACGTTGGAGATCGGGTTACGCAAAACATGAATTTCAGCTGCCATCAGGACCCGCCGTTGTCACCGCTGAAGGTTGAGCGAAATGGGAAAAGAAGGATGCGAACAACTAAATCAAGGCAAGGAAATATTCGGCAGTTTTTAACTCCAAGAAGGATTCGAAAATAAAAATAAAAAAAGAATCATTGAACTAGTTTCCGCGTCGTCGTGAGTGACAATGACAGCTTCAGTTGGCTAGGCTTGTTGATGTTGATACCCCAGTCCTTAAAGAAAGGAATACTTTGCTGTCGGAACTGCAAACACGTTGTCACACGCTGAAGGAAATATCTTCGCGACACATTCTTCACGCAATCCCTTTTTTAAAACACAGTTTCAATTTACTTTTACGTGTTTTTAATCTGCGGTTTCGCGTTAGATATTCGATTCAAGATCTGCGAATTGTTATTTTGACTAATCAAAACTACTCTGAATCTCATTTCAAGATGTTTGAGATGTTAAAGTCAAAAATAAAAGTTTAAAACATCAATAATGGAGATGAATAAATTGAAGGGTTCCTGGCAATATAGGGATAAACCACAGAAATATATTGTCCGTACTGAAATAAATTATAAACAAAATATTCAAGATGATCAAAATAATTTCAGATTGTTTGAAAGAGAGCTTAATATTTTAAAGTTTAAGATAATAGCGGATGAACCATTATAATTTTGGAGTTTTTAAAACTTGAAAATGCTGAAAAATTTGAAGCGTGGCTCATTCTTATGCTGCCCAAAACCCCTACATAATGTTGCATGCTATTTTGGGACACTCGATAGAAAACATTTGATTTGTCTGTTCTTTTGAAAATTAAGAATAGTGGCAGAAATTAAAGTACTTATTTAGTTCTTAAATAGCAATGCTTTTGTTTTCTGTTCAGTCAGAAACAACATATTCAGAAAACATGTCTTCAATTCAGGCATGAGTTAATTTTATGCTACACTTCAGTTTTCATTCAATATGAATATGACAGTTCTCTTACTAACTGCTTGTAACAAACTTTCCTCAATGATTTGAGGAAGATATTGAGAGCAGCGTCAGTACATCCGGCAGCTGATTAATTTTAACAAGTAAAAGTTTATCTTTAATTTATTTTTATATTTTCAACGTCATAGTTTTGATGTTCCATACGTTATACACTCTTTTGCATTCTTCGATTGATTTGTACTTTGTGACAGCATTCAAAATAAAAGTAAGTAGCACAGACTTTGAGATACTGAAAACTCGATTAAATTGTTTCGAGGCTCGAAATTCTTTGTCTTTCACTAAGAACTCAAATCAGTAATCAAAATCGAATCCTTTTGCAGTTTGAAGACATTCTTCGAAAAGAGAAGAATATTCTTAAGAAGCAAGGAATTTGATAAGAAGGTGTATAATTCTTAAGAAGTAAGGACTTTGAAAAATACGGTGAAATTGTTTTAAGGTTCGAAATCCTTTGTTTTTCACCAAGGACCCAAATCAGTTACCAATATCGAATCCAATCCTTTTCCACTTTAAAGATTGTTCTCCGAAAAGAATTAGACAGCACAACTGCCTCAGCATCGGAAACTCGAACAACAAACAGTTCTTCACTTTAACGCATCAACTCAAAATCTATGATTTTTGTCCTCTCCTTTTGCAGCGCATTTTGCTCATTAGACAGGAATACATTTTCACTTTCGCTTCTACAAAAGGCAGCAGGAGTATGACAACTCTTCTTCAAAATGTGCCCCGAGGGAACGTGACTGAAGCACTCTCTCTCTAACACGCGCGGGCACTTCACGTTCCGAAGAGAAAGCAAACACTCCAGCCCCAAGTGCCGCGCTGCAGGTCGAGGATTTGGGCGATTTCCCCCAGATTAAGAATAACATTTCGGTTGACTTTTATGTTCGGGGAACTTCTTTTACCTCTGATGTTCACATTTATCTGCTTTTCGCTCGGTGGGGGACTCGTTTTTCCTTTCCTCTTTCGAGTGTCCCACATGCAGGGGTGATGCGAGCTGTACAATAGGTTTGAGTGAGTGCCATTGTCAAAGCAATGCTAGAATTTAGTAAGAAGGCATCGATCTTTACTCTATTGTGACGCAATTGTTTTTGTTTTCGAGTACTAAAATTACTCTGATTACAAGAGCGAATGTATCCTTATTTGAGTTAGAGGTGAAAGACTGAAAGGGGCTAAGTCCTCCCTTATGTATTTTTGCATTAATTACAAATACCGAAAAATACCTCCGTTTGCCTGATTTGCCTTTAAGAGAGCAAAAATCACTTTAGAAAAAATTCAAATGAGATAATTTGACTAAACACACCATTTTTATATTGGATAATTTATACCAGTCTTAAGAATAACTATTTAAGATTTATTAATATGGTCTGCTTTCTTTTTTAGTATTTTGTTTTATATTTTAATAATGTTTTGTTTTATATTTTAAGAGCAGAAACTTGCTACTTATTTTTATCAACATTTTAATGCATCAATTTTTATTTATTTGTTAAATTTTGGAACCCCGTTCATGTTACTTTTCTGCAAACATAAACTAAGCTTCAACAAAGAATTCTTCAGAAATTTGAAAGTTCATGCGGAAATGTATTAAACCAACTTAAATTTCAAAATATCAAATTTCATGTGGAACTCACAAATGCTTTTTACCCGAGCCAAAATTTATATTCACTAAAAAAGAAAAGAAAATCACCTTGAAACGCGACACATCGAGGATGGTTGGATTTTTATGGCGCAAAAGCCATATTTAACCAAGCTGCGTCAAACACAAGACTTAAGACGTCAGGTAATGGACATGCTTACAAAAGGAAAAGTTTTCTGTATTTATTTCTGTATTTATTAGGTTGATACAGAAGATTCTTCTGTATCAGTAAAATATAGAAATTTACACAGGGTAAGTTTCAGGAATGCAGCCTGTGCCACCTATAGCTAGTAATGACGAATCGAGGAGTTCCTACATTTAGTAGGCCTTGAATAACATAAGCTATACCACAGAGAACAAAAAAATTCCCACATTTTTCTGCACACAATCCAAAATTTATATTCACAAGGAAAGGAAATAGAAATCACCTAGAAGATAAATATATTGAGTTTGTTGGGAGTGTTTTTTTTTTGGCACGAGGGTCATATTTGGCCAAGCTGCGCCAAACACAATTCATAAGACGTCAAGCAAATACACATATTAAGCTTTACTGACACAGAAGATAGGAGTACGCCCAGGGTTGGTAACAGGAATCGAGCCTACGCCGCCTACAACTAGCAACGACGTATTGAGGAGTTTCTGTATTTATTAGGCTTTGAATAACGAAAGGCTATACCACAGAGAAAAATTAAAAGTTCTCAAATTGTTTTGCACGCCATCCAAAATTTATAGTCACAGAAAAAGGAAAAAGAATCACATTGAAGCTCAACATATCGAGGTTGTTAGGTGGTTTTTCTGACCAAATGTAATATTTGGTCAAGATGTGCCTAACACAAGGCATAAGGCGTCAATAATGGACATGTACACACACAAAGAAAATTTTACCGACACAAAAATAGAAATATAAACAGGGTAAGTTAGAGAAATCGAGTCTGCGTCGTCTACATCTAGCAACGACGTATCGAGTTCTACATTTAATAGACCTTGAATAACGAAAGCTATACCACAAAGAGCAATTAAAAGTTTGCGAATTGCTTAGCACACAATCCAAAATTTATACTCACAAAAAAGGAAAAGAAAATCCTCCTAGAAATGCTACATATCGAGGTTGATTGGGTGAATTTTAATGGCCCAAGGTTTATTTGGCCAAACTGCGCCAAGCACAAGGCGTAAGACGTCATGCACAAACAAAGAAAATTTTACTGACAGAGAAGATAGAAATACACACAGAGTAAGTTACAAGAATCAAGCCTGCGCCGCCTACAACTAGCAACGACGTATCGAGGAGTTTCTTCATTTAGTAGGCCTTGAATAACGAAAGCTATACCAGAGAACAATTAAAAAAGAAACCCTTCTCTTTAAAGCTTGGAATACGTTTCGATTTCGTTCCACATCGTTAGCAAGCGGAGAGCATCTCCAGTTCAACGAGTCCGGAACTTCCGACCCTCAGAAATGTGCTACTTCAGCGAAAACACCCAGTTCGCTTCGTTCTGCCAGAGGCCGCTCGTCTTGATATCCCTGCCAAATGCGCGGGGAGAGCTGGTGACAGGTGCTGTAGCAAACGATCAGGTGTCCGGGGCGCCCCTTACAGTTCGGGCCCGTCGCTTTCGTTTCGAGGCTGACAGCGGTGTCACATCGGCAATGGAGTGGCGAGGATACTTGTGTGCCATTTTCACGACTGATGAAACCGGAGGTTCGGTTTCTCGGATTTTGCCCTCCGACTGTTTTGGATCCAAGACGTTGGATAGCAAAGGGTGGAGTCATCCTCGGTTGGTGTCGGGTGAACGCGTCAGTTGTGGGGACAGGATCTCAGTCCGGAGGGGCCTAAAATTGGAAATTTAATTTCTATGCCAAATGAAGATCTGGACCTTATTTCCTTTATGTTGTTTCTCTATAAATGTCTTTTTCCTCAGATTTGATCAATAGATGAAATTTAAAAAGAAACAAATAACAAGGCTCGAGATAAGGCGCGGACTTGAGGTGTGCAGTGTATT
The DNA here is from genome assembly GCA_933210815.1 of Meta bourneti. Lineage (NCBI taxonomy): Eukaryota > Metazoa > Arthropoda > Arachnida > Araneae > Tetragnathidae > Meta > Meta bourneti. The sequence continues at coordinate 45,494,498 of OW119929.1, read as the reverse complement.
TTTAAAATCGATATTTCTCGAAAACGGCTGAGCATTGGATCCTCTGCCCTTGTATTCCTTTAGAGTACTACCGTACTCACAAAAAAATAGGTTGTGTCAAGGACACAAACCGTAGTTTTGACATGAATACTTGGGCCTGATGTTGTATTGTGGAATGAATGAAGTAGACTGAACAACTATTTATTGTGTGAATATTCAACAATTAGTTTACAGTTTGAATAATTAAAGTGCAGTTTGATATAAATATTGAAAAACAATTTCATTTATTAAAGGCTTGTAACTGTAGCATTCGTTCAGTAGCTTTCGAATGACACCAATTTCGCAGTCCCCACTCCCCCGCAATCCCAAGTTACACTGGCCCAAAACTAGCCCAGCACCGTAGAATTTCGACATATTGCGGATCCCGCACTCAGTCGGGGCCATCATGGAGGAACGGGCCCGAGTGCAATTTCTGTGACGTCACGACAGCCATTGGAGAAGAATTAGCAAGCGAAGAGTTCGTGATAAGACGGAAATAGATAAAAAAAAATCCCGATTATATGAAATCTATCCATCCATTTTTTCCAAGATTTGAAACAAACACAGCTTATCCTTTTTGTTATTAATTTAGGATTAATTTTCACACACAAAAATATTCGTTCCTTTGTATTTCCGGGATTAACATAAAGTGTTTGGAGCAATTTTCGTTAAGTCCCAGTACCATATAATTCGTTAAAATGTTGAATATTTGTCTTGTATTAGAGTTTTGGCCTTTAGAAACAAGTGTGTTGAATTTTGGAATGAATAGAAGCTGTTTTAAAAGTCATTCAGTAATTATTGGAGCAATTTAAAAGACTTCAATGGCCATGCTTATGTGTTATTTAGTGGGAATATTTTTCCTCCTTGTAAAATTTAAATTGAAGTAAATGTAGCCAAAAATATGTTCGATCCCTTTCCTACTTAATAGTATTTATTGTCTTTATATTATATTTAACTTTAGGATAAATTATGTAATTAAACAAATAAATTTTTGATAACTTGACAACTTAAAAAAATAATAAACTGTGTTTCTATTTATATATAGAATGAAACAAATCCTTTCTTATAAAATGATTTGTAAGTAATATTTTACAATAGTTAAAACCTCCTTCTGACTGTTCACTTTTATTGATAATTATTGATCTGACTGTTTACCTATTAAACCTTAGGGTCTTTTTCTAAATCAAATAGTGCTCTGAAATTTCAGTCTGAAGACGTGTTCAACAAAATAATTGTGTTTGTCTGAAGCGAATGAAATTCAAGAATTAAATTTTAAGGAATTTTCATTATATAAAGATGGTAGGTAGCCTGTCAAAATATAATGCTTTTCTTATGAAAATATTTTAACTAAAGAAAATATACCTACAAATTCTATTTTTACCTTGTAAGAAATTTTTCAATTTTCTTTCGCAACAATTAACATCTCCTTTTATTTAATTTCCTCTCTGAAGTTCGTAAAGTAACATTTTAATATGTTTTTACGATAAGAAATCAATATATTTATTGTAGTGCATATGATTGATGAATGTTAAGGAAACAAAAAATGATCAATTGTTCAATAGCTAATGCATGTGAATCGTTGAAATTAATCCAAAATTTGTAGAAAATCAAATTACACATAATTTTCAGTAAGACATTCTGAAGGTGAATAAAAAAAATCTTTATTGAAATTTAAAAAGTAGCAGGAATTTCAAATAGCTCAAAACCAATTTTTTTAAGTTACATTTTAAGCTAATAACACTCTTTTTTTAAATAATGGTTATACATATTGTTGGTGATAATAGTATAATAGGTAATTTAAATTATAAGCAAACACGTTGTCAGGTTATCATGACCTCTTAAAGTCAAACTTTTATTTTTCTTTAATTATAGGTTACAACCCACCCAATGTTTTTAATTTTTAACTGTTGCAAGTTTTTTTTTACTTTGCGTCTTTTTCAGCATCATTTTTTGCCATTAACACAGTAGGAATCTTAGGACTAGAAAACGAAACGATCTTGTACCTTCCATTTTAGATTGAAATAATTAAGATCATCCGGTACTTGCGCGCCCCTGCTCACTGTTCGGAGGGATGGGCTTGGGGACATTTCCCCTTGAAAATGTTCTTCCTCTATTCAAGCTCTTATCTAGATGGCATGTGATCTTTTCCGGATCATTTATACTTACTACTTTAACAATGAAAAGCGCCTAATGAATCCTCATAAAAGTAACTATCACTCATATACCGTGCAATTAGAAAAGAAAGTTCCTCCCCTATGAACACCCATCATACCGTTCAGGAACGGTCTGAATCAATTATCACTTTAAATCCGAAGAAAGATAAATATTTGTAAGTTTCGAGCGCCTTCTAAAGCAGTGGTCTTCAACCGGTGGACCGCAATAATTTATTGCCGGTCCACGAATGCTTTCAACCGACTATACCGCTACACGATTCGGTAATTCCCACTGTTAAGGGGCGCTGTACGCGACAAGTATAGACGAAGTGCGCGGTCGCCGAATGCCAGTATTGCGTCAGCTCGCCTGTCGATGACACGTTGCAAGAATTCTTATTTTATCGCGCTCGTGAGTATTGTTTTTTAATATTGTGTTGTGGAATTTCGGAAAACAAATTATTTCTTTCGTAAAATTTGAAACCCTACAAGATGGATAAAAAAGGCCAACAGCAAAATTTTTTAACCTTCTCAGGAGTAGTTGCGAAAATAAAGGAAATCGGGCACCCAGAAGTTTAGTTCACTCACTGTATGATGTACCGGGAGCCTCTAGCTGCAAAGAAGCTTTCTACTGAACTAAACACTGTGATGTACGACGCGGTGAATATCATTAACAAAATTCGTAGTCGAGCTACGAACTCGAGGCTGTTCACGACATTGTGGGAGAGTATGGACTCACATCACCAATATCTTGTACTCTATGCAGAAGTGAGATGGTTATCGAGAGGAAGAGTTCTTGCGCACCTGTTCGAACTGAAGGAAGAAGTAAAGCAGTTTCTGCGAGAGAAAAAATCTGACCTAGTACAGCCTTTGTTGAATGAGGAATGAATGGCTAAGCTTGCGTATATGGCGGACATATTTAACCTTCTGAACGAACTTAATATTTCTCTTTAGGGATCTTGTACGAGTATTTTTATACTAAGAAATGAAATGGATGCGTTCAAAAAGAAGCTGGCTCTTTGGGGAAGAATATATAGAAAAGTTTCCACATTCTGGAGAATTTTTGAATGCTGCTCATATCAACCAGAAAGTCATATTCAGCATAATAAGATAACATGTAATAGTGTTAGCTGAAACTTTAATAATTATTTCCCTGAAAATGAAGATTCATGTAAAGGTTCTATCTACATTGGTTTTTATTTCTGGCTGACGCCGGTCCGCGAAATATTTCTCTTATTTTCGCCGGGCCGTGAGTGTTTAAAGGTTGCAGAACACTGTTCTAAAGCATGCATGTCTGCGAGAACGAACGGGAAAGAGAGCCCCACTATCGTGACGTCAAAGCGACCGCAGCGCCGCAGGTTCTGGCCAGTTTCTTCACGATGGCCCCCGACTCAGTGCGTCTGCGCACTCGGTCCGAAGGTTCTGTCTGGTGCGAATATCCTTTGTCTACACGACGTTATACTTATTCTCTGGACGTTTCTTCTAGTTCTGAAATCATAAGACACAACAGTTGTAACGTTTTATGTAACACTCAACTGTTCATGCAAGCCCCTAGTACTGTTCCGATTTTAAAGACGCATTCACGACAAAATTTCTATTCGATGACCTAAAGTTGTCATCCTCCTCTTGTGATCTCAGTTGATGCGAATCCATGTTAGCAAATATTCGAATCTCGTTTCTCGAAACTCATTTTTTTGTCCTCTTTGAAACGTTAATGAGGTAATGGTTGCATGTAGGCGATGGTTATATCGGTAAATAAAATCATAAACTTTCTACCTTTACATATCATAATGATTCAATTAATAAAATGTTTATTAATTTAATAATTACAATTAAAAAATACAATAAAAGTATAAATATTCTATGCATTTCTATTTAATCTGAAGAAATATTATAAAAATGAGAAACCAACACTTTCTTGGGACCCAGAGCTCTCCTTCTGACAAGGCCACTGGAACGAGTTAATAAAAAATTTGCATTCCCTTGGAAAAATCCAACTTCAAAAAGTAATATAACTCGAATATTCCTTTAAGAAAACTAATACTTTTCTCTATTTCTCGCCTCTTTAAGTTTTAGATTATTCATTATTATTTAATGAATAGAGCATTTAGCAATCCAAGATCGGTTGTTCTCCCTTTTTCCGAACTTCCAGCTATGTTATGCAAATTATTTTACGGATTGAATGTAAGAAAGCAAAAAAAAAAAAAACCAATAATGGATATAAATTTCTGTTATCACGATTTTATCGTATTCAATTTAATAGGCTCATATGCGTATATAAAGTTGATTCCCAAAATTATATGTTTGAAAAATAATACTTGGATAAAAGACGTAAGTGATGGGGTACTTTTGCAAATGGGATAAAAATAAAGGATAGATTTTCTGATTGAAGAAGAGGTAAGTCAAACGAAATTTTATAAAGAACAATGAAATTAACTAAAGCTATTATTACTTTTTAAGGAACTGGAAAGGGATTAAGCTCCCAGGGCCAGATCTGGAGAGCTCCACTAATGTTGCTCATTATTCGAAATAACACTTATGGATTAATTTGTAAACTACTACTTGTAATGCATTACATTCAAAAAAAATTTTAACAGTGCATTTTTTGTATAGTACTATATATCTTCAGTGTCAGGGCAAAAGGAGTTAAGTCTGACTTTTGATAAGTCCAAAGGAGTCAGTGCATCATGAATTTTAAAAATAATATAATTAGCTTAAAATCGCAACTAAATTAATCAACGAATCTAAATTACAACTATTTGTATCGTGGAATGTTTCTTTTCTTCCTGGATATTTGCGAAGAAGTGTGATATACTCAACTTAAGATTCCGAGAAGTAGCCATTTTGACTTAATCCCTTTTGCCCTGACACGGAAGACATAACAGTGTAACGATTCGCAATCCTAAAGTACTTTTGATAGATGTAGATTTCTTGCATCTGTCCTATCAAAGTTTGCTACAAGTGGAAATTTCTTTATTTACTAACCAGATTTGTATGCTCAATCCGCCAACCAGTTGAATCTCATGCACATCCCTTTTCTGCATAACCTTTTCAGAGGTTCTCACGGTTCGCAATGCATGTAATCCCCGATCCCGCCCTTTTGACATCATGTCCTCCGTTGTCTTACCAGTGCACTGGCGAGTACAATTGAAAGCCGTGCCCGCAGAATGGAGTACCCTCATACCCCATTCGCGAGTATGCCGTGCCGTGAGCAGATGGTGGCACGTGCCGCCAGTGGGGTCGGCCACGCGCGCGGGGGTCCGGATGGGTGCACGCGACCCGCACTCGCACCTCCGGGAATTTTTCACTCCGGGCACGAACCGGATTTCGTACTTTGTTCGCTGTGGCATGGCAATCCGGTCACAGATGGCTACATTTCTCCGGCCAACGGTCCACCCGATCTAAATTAATAGCCTTTTTCGATGGGCTGCTTCCCCTAGGCTCTCATGAGGCGTCTTATTTCAAAGTTCCGCGACCCATATTTCGGATGAAGAGAATAAGCCCGGCCACACGCTGGAGCAGCAAGCGACAAAACGTACGAGATGCGCATGCGTACTTCGTTTCTGTGTAGAAAACTTGTCCGTACGCATGCATATTTCAGCCAGTTCAGTGTGGCAGGACTATGTTGAGCTAATGTGTGGCTTGTCTTAGCCCGGTCACACACCGGAGTAACATGCGCATGCGTGCTGCGTTTCTGCACATAAAGCTTATCCGTACGCATGCATATATTAGTGACGCAGGACTGATGTTGAACTATTGTCCGAACAATTTATGACTTTTAAACTCTTAAAACAACGTTACATTATTAAAACTTTTCACTATTCTAGGGCCGGCAACCACTACTTCTCAACAATGAGGAGGAGGAATTAGCATATATAACTAACCATATACATCAGCTGAATTCGGGAAGCTATAGAAATAGAAGAAAGGTTCGGCCTAGTCTAAGTTTTTGTTCTTTCAGTTAGTTGGGCTCAGTTTTTGTTTGTACCATGTATGTATACTAACCATATACAGCTCCGTTCCCTGTCACACCTTGTAGGCCCTCGTTGGTAGACTGGATGGCCTGGGTCATAGAAAACAACAGCCGAATTGGGAAGCTATAGAAAAAAGAAAAAGATTCGACCTAATCTAAGTTTTTGTTTTTTCAGTCTTGTTGGCCTCTATTTTCGTTTCTTTTGTACCGCTGATTACGTACCATCCCAATTAAAGACACTTTTTTCACGGAACACAATTTCTAATACACAATGCATCATAAAAAAGACGTGAGAATCAGAGTACAGTTTCTAGTTATCTTAAATTTACGCTCATATATGTTTCGTAATTTAAATGCAACACATCGAATATAATTTATTCTTGCTTGTTTCTGAACTGGAATATAAAATTTTCGTATTTGATGAATCAGTTAATGACCCTATATTCCAGACGCATAAATTAAAATTGCGAATCGAGTTTTCATATTTTGTTCTCATTCTGTATCTGCCCAGGACATTTGTGCGAATATGGCGATGATCAGATTTGGACTGGCTATGTGGTAACTGGGGCAAATAACCAAAAGGTCTGTACTGAAATAAGCAATTGGATCGCCCATGCATGTTGAAGTTTTATTCAATTTCATTTAGTTGATAAAGTTTAAAATTTCATTGCGCTTTATTATTATTGTACTAACCCCATTACGATTAAGCAAATTGCAAACTGTATCTGCCTATAACTTTCTTAGAGACGCTTGTGCTATAATCATCTACCTCATAGGTACAAATTAAACTTAGACAACTTTATAATTGCACTTGTTAATACTTAGATTCCGGTGAATAAATTTTAAAAAATATCAGAAAAAAACAAGAACCCCGTTGAAAAATGCACTATCCCAAAACATAAAACGAATAAATATTTTTTGTAATAATTTGAGTTAATAATTGCTACTTAAGCACATACCAAAGAATTCTGAGCATAATTAATTACTGTTCTTATTTTAATTTTGAGGATTTCGCTTGTTCCTCAACTTTTATATAAATGGATATCCTTATTTTCTTCTCCCTTTTCAATTTTTACATCCCAAAAGTTAGTAGGCTGTTGACTGGTCTCCAAAATTTACAGTGAAATTTTTTTTAATGCCCCGTACTTTAAAATGCATTTTTAATTTTAAATTAATAATGCTTGATTGATTTTACTATAATTTAATTAAATATTACTTTTAAATATTACTTTTAATTATGCATTTGAAATCAATGTATATGAGATTTTTCTGTGATCCTGTATGAGATCTGAAACTGTGAAAGTTTTCAGTTAATTATGAATTTAAAATTAACGTGTATGTAGATTTTTATATGTAAAATACCCAGCTGTATGATTACTTTGACTTAAGGGATAGCAGACTCCACAAACCGAGAAGGGATCAGAGGAAGAGATTGTACCATACCGCATAAGATCAAGAGATGGCCTGATCCAATCGTTTACTTGATATTTTTGGTGTGCGATTGAAAGTATGAATCACGTAGATTTTGTTTGATACAGTTGCCAGTAGATCAATTGCTTTAAAAATCTTAATTTGGTTTGGCCAATTTATATCATGGTTCCAATACACCCTCATATTTATAACAAATAATACTGATAAAGAAAAATAGGAAAATAAAATTAAGAACAAAACAGATAGTGATAAAAGTTAGGTTGCGATTGTGTCAAGAGCAACAATGTACATTGGGGCAATGATAATCCGAGCTCCGATTAACGGAATGTCCGTACCATCCGAGTTTTTTAAGCTTTAAATAAAGCTTCGATCACAAGTTTGCGTACTGAGAAACAGAAGACCGTTACAGATCTTTTCAAGAAAGTTTGAGGATGTAACTCATACCCACGTTTATTGTAAAATTATCACAATAGATATATAATCCGAGTATAGATTATTCTTAATCCAAATATTACGAATCTTTCAGTAGCAGTAGTAGTAACATGTAGTACAGTAAATATTTCCTGTATTTCGTACAGGCCTGTTTTGTGTTATTTCGTTCGCATTATCCAAGTTTCTGGATATTCAAGTTGAGTTAACCTTGGTTCACATAAACCCAGATTATCAAGGTTCTGAAAATACATATTTTTATCCATGTTTGTTTGGTTGGTTGGTTTTGCTTTTTATTGCGCAATGGTCATATTTGGCCAAGCTGCTCCAAATAGCGAGTTAGGAAAAAAGCAAAAAGTAGAACAGGATAAAACAGAAGGATCACCGGTACCTCGGGATTTAGCCATGTTAATTGGTTTTGTTTTCTTTCGTCCCTCAACATACCGGTTCATGTGGAATTTTCCACATAGAGAATCCCCCCCCCCTTCTGTTGTCATTAAGGTGTCAGCTTAATTCTTATTCCAGTCTGCCCCTGGCCCACGATTCCGATCTCTGCGCCAACATGGCAGCCACCTCTTCATAACAAAGACGCACCTGCAACCCTACAGCACCGTGAGGCACATCTTTCTCATCCCAGATACGGACGTCGCTGCAACACGTGTCTTCTCTTTGTCCGACTTCTGACTCTTGTCTCCTCGAATTCGAACCAGCTCCTGTCCTTCCGACCCCTGTATCACTCCCCTCCGTCCCTTATCCATTTTGAATCCGAAGGATTTGTGAATATTAGCCAATAAGCCTCCGATAGCGGATTCGGATTTATCAGTGTCGATTCTCTTGATCCTAGTAGTGAACAGCAACCCGTTGCTGCGATTAGCTAAGCAGGAAGGTGATCCGCTTTAAAATGAAACTGAATGCTTCGGCGTTGTTGCTTAAAGTGAATAGTGATATTATGCGGAATGCTGTTAGTAAAGGATGAAAAAAGGAACAAAATAAAAAAAAACGCGCGTTTGTTTTTAACATATCGTTGGCACCAAGCCAAGGCCCTGAATCTGCAAAATCGTTGTTACACGAAAAAGATGTTTAAAAATTCGACGCTATTCGAAAAATATTGTTGTTTTGAAAGTTTATTTTTCAATTTAGGTTGTTTAGGCTACGGATTAGAATGCATTTGGCATCATAAAATAATAGTTAAGAAAGTGTATTTAGGTGAAACACACAAATTGTAGATTCATGCTTTTAACGCGTGTCGGCGATGCATTGTTACGACAGGCTTTTAGCGTGCTGCGCCAAGCAATGCTTTTCCCGTCAAGTAAATGGACACTCACGTAAGGTTCGTAGTTTGGTTAGATTGAATGGCTGAAGGGTCATATTTGGCCATGCTGCGAAAAAATTTTTAGTGATACAGAAGAGCGAAATACACCCAGGGTAGTTACAGGAATCAAACTAGCATCACATACAGGCTCCTAGCACAGTGAGTGGGCAAACACACTGAACCACGGTGATCCCAAGTGTTTTGTTTTGGACCTTGCATCATAACGTTTAAAATCCAATCTAAACCTTTTTGCTCCAGTTCTAAAAGATATCTCAATAACATTGTAATTTTTTAATAAAGGATAAATATGAATGTTTGACTTCAATTACGAACATTGAAAAAATTAAAATTTATGTTGATCTTATGTCAATATTGAAAGCAATAACGACTGACAAAAACAATGGACATATCAGAGCATGAGAATCCTCTGAACTTACGAACAAAATTTATTAATGAGCTCAATAAATTTCAGACAGACTAATGAACATCTTTACTTAAAGATTGATGAATATTGATTGTAAATACATAAAACTATTGCTTTAAAAACTGTTGTTATTCCCCAGGTGAATGGAATAAATTGCGAAAGTTACAGCTCGAAAAATTAATGACGTAACTATCAGTTACAGATTTAGAGCAAAGGTATAACATAAAGGATTGAAAATTCAATTAAAACACATAATGAAATATTCGAATGCCTACAGTATTTGTTGAATATAACTGAAACAATACAGCCAAACAAATCATGTAATCAAACCAGAATATTAAAAAAGGTGAAAAATAAAGTGCTTCATGCTGTTATCCCAACCGTTTGATTAAAAATGGATTATTTAATAAACATATCGTCGGCTTAGAGCAGAAGCTGATTAACTAACATTTTTAGGAAAGGCTCATTTTGACATTTAATGATTATTTTTCCATGACGATGAGAAATAAATTCTCATGTTTGTATTATTTTGAAGGAAAATAGAACTAGCATCAGAACGTTTATAATTTATATTTTTGATCTAAAAATTAAGTTAGTCTTTAATCGGCTGTTCTGTAAAATTTGTTTTTTTTGTCAGCTAATGAGTTTCTGCTCTTAGCTGACGATATGTTCAGTAAATACTGTGAAGGAATCGTGTTTCTATTTTAAAATGATCAACTTATGTTAAATATTAAAGTATTCTAAAAGTAAAGCTATTTTAAAATCCTTTTTTGTAAAGAGTTAAAATTAATTCTAGATCTCATCGGGTCAGAAACGAAATAGAGAATCTGATAAAAATTCAACCACAACCAGTAAAAAAAAATATTAAAGTTTTCTAAAAGTAAAGTTATTTTAAAATCCTTTTTGTAAAGAGTTAAAATTAATTCTAGATCTCATCGGGTCAGAAACGAAATAGAGAATCTGATAAAAAAAATTCAACCACAACCAGTAAAAAACACTAATCGAAGAATCAGAACCGAAACCATCAATCAAACGAGCGGGTTTTCGAGCAAAACGCATCTGCGGCGGGGGAAGACCGACACTCCCTTATCTGCCGACTTGAAACGTTTTCCTGAGCTGTCAAAGGCACGAAATCAATTTATCGATCCTCGCAGGTGATTATACGGAAGAAGTCCTTTTTTTACCGCCCGGCCGCCGTTACAATTCATTCGCCTGAGGATGGGAGAAGATAAGCATTTCGAGGACGAATTATCAAAAGCATCACGCTCGTAAACAATTGTGACACCTGCTCGGTCCTCACCGCAGTTATACATTTACATCTGCTGCCGAATATGAAGACGAGATGGTCCGAGTCTGCCTTGTTGAGGATAATAAAGGGGATGTGAATGATAAATTGTAAAAGGGAGGAGGTAAAAAGTTTCAAGCAGTTTTTTGCGGCTTCCGTCGTGGTATTTATGTTGAACTGGCGCGTGGTAACTGAAGCTAAACATTATTTTTCGTGGGGGATGAATTGGGACAGTTGCGTAATCAGAGGAGGCTCTAGTAGTCCAGGCAAATCAGGCTCTAAATGGACCAAATCCGGACATCCTAAAATGCTACAAAGACCATCATGTATGTAGGGGCTGGTGCACATTTAATCTATCGTCAAATGTCCTCACGTTGGAGTGGTCTGGATAATTGGAGAGTGAGGGTGCCAGGACAGGTTTTGACCTCGTCATCTGACCGTGGTTCAAAATTTCCGGACATCCTAAAATACAACAAAGACTGTCGTGAACGTGAGACACGTTAAATCTCTCGTGCCGTCAAATGTCCTCACGTTGGCGTGGTGTGGATGACTGGAGAGTGAGGGTGCCAGGACAGGTTTTGACCTCGTCATCTGACCGCGGTTCAAAATTTCGAGTTTATCTCAGATCTTTCCCTGGATTGATCGCTAATAGCTCGTTGTGTTGCTCCAATGCGATATAAATTCAACTACCTACCATAAAGGGCATTTCATATTAGCATAACATGATGCACATTACAATTGGTGTAGTGTGAAAGTCTGGATAGTGGAGTGCCAACTCAGGTGTTGACCTTGTCATCTGACCGTAGTTCGAAATGACGAGGTGTTATCCTCGGAACTTTCCCTTCTGGATTCGGACCGTCGCCAATAACCAGTTGTGTTGCTCCAGTGCGACGTTTTTTTTCTACCTACCTAAAATACAAAGCGCAACCAAAAAAATATTCAAAAATGCTGAGATGTTTAGGTGGGTAGGTACTTAATTAATGTCGCACTGGAGCAACACAACGGGCTATTGACGACTGTCCAAGATCAAACCTGAAGGGAAAGATTCGAAGGAAATGTTCAGGAGACTTTTCTGAATGTCCCCGAGAAAATTCCACAAAATCTGGATGCTAATTTTCTGGTAGTTTAAAAAAAGTTCTCCAATTTAGAGTTTTTGGATTTTATTATACTTTTACAGGAATTACTATTGCACAAAAACTTTTTAAAATAGAGTTGATTTTTGTGAATTATTTTCTTTTTACAGGATTTTCATACATGTGCAAGGCAATAACCTTTTATATTAAAATATTTTGTTGCTGTTGTGTGAATAAAATTTCTGTTATACTGTAAAATCTTGAATACCTTTTATTTTTTACTAGCTGAATTACCCGGCGTTGATCGGGTTGAAATGGTTAAATGTTGCTTGAAAAGTGAATTAGAATAATCACTTTTCTTTCACAGAAAAATGCAATCATTTAAGTTAAACGGAAAATACTTTTTAACTTTTTCATAGCTTCTACAGTATACTTCGGACGCAAATATATACATTTAATTCCTGAATATATTGCAATATGTAAAAGATTAAGACATAAATACAAACAGAAACGAAATTCCGACGAAAAAATGCGGTCTACAAAGTTTTATATAAAAAAAGTAAACATTAATTCTGGTGCTGCCAGATACCGAGTAGCAAAATTACGTTTTTATGATCAATGAGTTTTTGTTTATGCTTTTCGGAATAACGGTGCTGGGGTTAGAAATAAATGTAATCGGTGTAGACAAATTAAACTGAATAGATAAAATTTTTTCAAAAAGCAGAAAGTCGATTTTACAGAATTTTTAAGAAAGAAAATCACTGCTTTCAACGGAGGATTCACATGTATCTATCCCGGACATTTTAAAATAAGTTACACGCCTTACCTAAAAAGCCTTGTGAAACAGAATTCTACAAATCATTACGTATTCAATAAATTATTTAAGGAAAGTTGGTCAAAATATACACCAACTTTCCTTGAAAATAATCCTTGAACTCCTGAAAACCTTTCCTTGAATTTCCTTGCAAACATAAATATTTTAAAATATTCTTTCCTTCATCAATAAAATATCTATAATTTATTTACATCATGGGAAGAACTAAAAAGTCAGTTCAAACATAAATAATGTAATTTAATTTGTTTCGGAAAAAATTGTTTTTCGATCAACACTGGTAAAGCAACCATCGCTGCCTAAAGCAATCAATCTATGCTCAATGTTATTTCTATTGCGATTTTGAATAGTTTTTAGCCCCCCAGGGCCAATAGAACAGGGGTTGAGAGTTAGCCTATGCTGACCGCAGTGTTCTAAACTATAAGTGTACCAAATTTGGTGTGGATTGGTCAAACGGTGTAGATTTGTATAGAAAATATACATATATACACACATACACACACACATCCTATTTTATATATATAGATAACCCCCTCCAAAAAAAAATGCAACGAAGCAGCAGGAAATGAAACAATAGAAAATGTTCTGGGATTTCTTTAATTCCTCCAAGAAATTTTCCCAAATTCGGTAGCATGTTTTTCAATATTTTGAAAAATTGCTTCTATTTTGAATTTTTCGGGATTTTACGAAACTTTCACAGAAATTGTGTTATTACGTTTGAAATTTTTTAAAGAAACTTTTTACCCCAGACATCCCCAATTGTTGATTCTTAATTTTAAATCGCTATGAAAACCAAATATAAATGCATCGAATACCGTTTTGATGTTAATTAAATAAAATAGCAGTTGTTAAATTAATTAACAATTTGTTAAGTTAATCATTGGTAAGACCACTCTAAACAAATATATATATTTTAGCAGAATGTGATAAGGCAGTTCCAACTTTATCTACCAAAAAGTATTTCAAGGTGGAGTTGGATCACTCTACTATATAATTGTAAGCTACGTTAATTTTTGTAGTGGTAGCTTAGTTCACAACAAATCATTCTCTACGAAGTTGGTTCGAAAGTGACTTTCCAGAAACAAGATTGTTTTGTCAGTCTATGGTCTGTGTTGTCCTCGATATTTCCCTTTGGGATTTATCCCTGACCGTCACCAATAGCCCGTTGCGTTGCTCCAGTGGGACGTTAATTAAAATACCTACCTACCATTCTATGGTCATTTTTTGCTATATGAGTGCTAATTGGACAGAAATGCAATATTTGGATATTGCTAATGGTTATTTATTATCAGTATACACATTCCAAATGCAAACTGTAATATTATTACTTATTATTAACCATATTTTTATCTTCTCTTTTTTATCACCTTACAAATCAAATATCAAATAAATATAATATTTTTGTAAAATCCTGTAAGTGAAATCCTTAAGGCATTTGTATATCTGATAATGATTTTGCATATTGAATTTAGTAGTTATTGAATGCTTCTGGGTGTTTTGATTTTTAAAAAAACTCATATTAAAAAACTTTTTTAACCCAGTGACTTTTAAAGTGTTAGAAAGCAACTTAATATTTTACTTTAAATTTATATTTTTTGTGGTTGTAGTATTTCAAAATCTAAAAATTTGTAAATATTTAGTTTTTGAAAAACTTTGTCCTCGTGGACAGTTCCAAAACTGCTTTGTCGCTCTAATCTCCATTTTCGTTACATGGAAGCTGGTTAAACTTTTGTTTGATTTGTAAGGTGATAAAAAAGAGAAGATAAAAATATGGTTAATTGGTTACACTGAGTTTTCCAGCGCAAGGGCCATATTTGGCCAAGCTACGCCAAACACAAGATAGACAACATCATGGACAAACACACACAATAAAAGTTTTACTGACCCAGAAGGAAGAAATACTCTTAGGGGGAATTGAACCTGTACCACCTACAACTCACATGTTGCTAATGCAGTGGAAAACCCACTGAGCCACGGCGGCCCCGTTAAAAATAAGTTGAAAATGAGAAATCAACATTTTCGAGGGTTGCCTGCAGACCCCAACTCTAGCCACACCACTGAGTTTCGGTCTAATCAGCCACCATGTAACGAAAATGAAGAATAGAGTGACAAACAAAATTTAGGAATTGTGGACAGTCATAGCAATGTACTTTTAAATGTGCTTATAAATTAAAATAATATAATAATTGAGGTAAAATGAATATCAATACCGCACGTTAAGAATTCTTTTTCAATTTCTTTCCGATGAGGTATGTCAGCTCAAGTCGTTAAACAAAACAGACAAGGAACTCCTGTCTCCCGATGAACTTTACACAGCGTTTTGGCAGTAACTACTTTGACATCGACTTAGCAGAGTTTAAAGGACCACACACACTTTCTTATCCCCATCCTTAAACTTTTTTCTTCCTTTTTCTTTCCCAGTATACGGTTTCTAACACTTATTTTCTCTTTTCCAGAGGCTCGGTCTAATCAGTTTCCCATGTAACGAAAATAGAGAGTAGAGCGACAAAGCAAAGTTTTGGAACTGTCCACAAGGACAAAGTCCAGTGGACAAAGTCATTGAAATATACTTATAAACGAAATAAAATCATTGATGTAAAATGAATATCTCTACCGCACCCACTGTTAAGAGTTCCACTCCAATTTCTATTCGATAAGTATGTTGGCTCAAACCTTTACACGAAGCCAACAGGAAACTCCTATCTTCCGATGAGCTTAACAAGCCTTCACAAGGTGTTTTCAAATTAGCGGACCACCATCTTTGACAACGACTTAGCTGAATTTAAAAAGAATTCTATACTTTCTTATCCTCTCTCTTTTCTAGAGACCCCGGTTTAATCAGCTTTCATGTAACGAAAATAGAGAGGTGCGACAAAGCAAGGTTGTAGAACTGTGGATAAAGCCATAACATCTCTACCACACCCGTTAAGACCTCTTTTCAATTTTTGTTCTATCCGGTGAGGTATGTTGACTTAAGTCGTTAGACAAAACAAACAAGAAATCCCTGTCTTCCGATGAGCCTTTACATGGCGTTTTCGCATTAGCTACTTCCTTGACATCGACTTAGCTTAGTTTGAAAGATTCCACAATTTCTTATCCCCTCCCTTTGTTGAGTCCCCGGTTTTATCAGCCGCTATGTAACAAAAATAGAGAGTGGAGCGACAAGCAAAGTTTTAAAACTGTGGACAGTCATTGAAATATACTTATAAATGAAATTGAATCATTGAGGTAAAATAAATATCTCTACCGCAGTATCCGTTAAGAGCTGATTTTTCAATTTCTTTCCGATGAGTTATGTTGACTCAAGTCGTTACACAGAACAAACAAGAAACTCCTGTCTTCCGATGAGCTTAACAAGCCTTTACACGGAATTTTCGCATTAACTACGTCTTTGATACCGACTTAGCAGAGTTTAAAGGATTCCACACTTTCTTATCCCCTCCTTGAACTTTTTTGCTTTTCCTCCCCAGTGTACGGTTTCTAATAACTTACTTTCTCTTTTCTAGAGGCCGAAGGGATGTTTTGTTGGTGTTTTTGTGCCGAGCGGAAGCCTTTTGTGCTTATTTATTTGCTGAGACGTTTCTTTTCTGGGATTTTGGTGTCTAGAATTCGGACGGGTGTCTTTGTGGGAGGTCTCCAAAAGACGAGTGGAGCCAAATACAGTCACGTTCTCCGACTCGATTTGAATTTAGTGCGACTCAAATTGTGGGGTCGGCATTTTTAAATGCACGTAATAGGCAAGACAGAGGGTGCCTGTGCCGTCCTGTATGTAAATTGCAGGACGCACTGCAGTTAAAATGCAGCTCTTATCGGTAAAGCATGCAAATTTGAACAAAAGCAAATCGCATATTTAAATAACATCAAAACAGGTTTAAAATAAACTAAGTGAAATTGCACAAGCTGGCTGGATAATTATAGTCAAACGTCATGAAAATTCCTTTTCGTTTCCCAAGCAGCTAAATTAAAAGCTCAGAAAATAACAGTATATCTTAAAGTTATGTATTAAAACAGATCTGTTGTGTGTGAATACTACCATTAGCACATTTTAAATTATATTTTCCCATTTCAATTACTCATTTTCACGTGTTTTTCTATCCTTCCTACACGAGACAAAAATGTCTCGAAATAAACTTCCAGCTTTCTAAGATTTTAACTTTTATAATTAAAGTAATTCTATAAATTGTGCTATATTCATAATTGTTATTGGATCATTCTCAGGTATGATAAACTTTGTAGTTGAGGAATTTGTTACATAAAGACAGATGCCATGATTATTAAAAGTGACATTGACTCCGATATTAGTTTGCTAACTAATATCAAAAATGCATTAATAATACATTAATATGTTACATATCCAAATTTTGCATGTATACACGTCCCCCAGTTTAAAATTGAAATACCGTTTCCTGATAAATAAAAGAAAGTTTTTGTTTAAAATAATTTTTAATTTTTTGGTGAAAAATGAACTATGCTTTACTAATATTTTAAAAAATGTTTTAATTGCTGTTGATTGTTTTTATTAATTTTACTGCACATTCAAAGTTATTATTTTAAAATGTATTGATCTACTTTTATAAGTAAAATTTGAAAAAATTATACTTTGGTTTTGTTTATTAGCACATATTTATTCAACAATAAAAAATATTATCGTCATTTTTGAGTGCTTTTCATATTTTAGAAGACACCTGATAAAGGGCATTAAACTTTTAAATGTAGGTATCACCGAATCCTTCAATTATATTTCTTTTTTATTATTTCACTTTACTAAACGGGCACAATAGCGTAGCGTAATGTTTACAATTGGGAACGCCAAAATTGAATTTACTCTATGAGCGATGTGTGAATAAAAGTAGTAGTTCGATTTCTTTGGTCGTAGCTATACATCTAGTCAGTCAAGGGAACCCCTTATACCATTGTAATAGAATGTCTGCGTGATTTTGTCCCGCAACTTTGAAGGTTTCGGAAGTGAGTCTTGTTTCTTAATAAACGTAATTGCTCGTAGGTTAACTAACGTACGATAATCGTCGTATCCTTCAGGTATCAAAATACCAATCATTATAAAATTCGAACTCTAACAAAACATTCGGTAAATAGAACGCAAGGAATGAAAGAAAAGTCTTCAAGTCTAAAATCAAGAAATATTTAGCAAGTATCGATTTTAGTTTGAAGGACAACAAACAGAAAACACCGAGCTATCTTGAAGCTAGAAGTGGGTTTTGCAGACTCGCGATTGAAGTTTGATAAATCACACGCAAAGACCAACTGCGAAATATCAGCTGTACTGAGGCATAGCATCGTTGAGAACTAGGGAGAGGAAGGTTAGGGGTGATGTATCTATTGCGCATGACAAATACCGCTAACTAATCAGATACAGAAATCAAACACTGGGACAATCAGACGTGCGAATGAAGTTTGATAGATCACACTCAAAGACCAACCGCGCATGTCAGCTGGACTGAGGGTAGCATCATTGAGGGGTAGGGGAAGGTAGGTTAGGTGTGGTGTTAGGAGTATCTACTGCTCATGACAAACACCGCTAAAAATCAGACACAGAAATCCAACTCTGGGACAATCAGGCAGCAACCGTGTGATTCAGTGATAAGCAGTTCGCAAAGATTCGCGGCGATATACAGGTGAAAGTGTACATTAGAAATCGAAAGTGATGTCCACTAAGATTAGTGTCAAAATTAAACTTTGTTTTTATCATTAGATTGTCTTGATTCAATCAATCATTTATAATTTTTTTCTTTCAACAGATGCCTGGCTCGACTTTTCATGCATGTCCCCAGAAAAGTTCCGATTTTAAACAGGTTGAGTAGGTATCAGCCTACAACGGCAAACAATGACAGTGGCAAAAATTTGTGATTCTTTACAGTTCAATGGCATAGAGCCAGATGGGCGGGCATTAGCATCCCTCCCCCGAATGTGTTGGTTCCTCTTATATTTATGATATACTGGCTGAATTACCCGGCTTTGCTCGGGTTGAATTGTTTATAATTCGTCGTAATATTATTCAATATTATTCCTATGAAGATTTCAAATTGTTTTTAGCCTCAATACAGACCAGGACAAATCGAACGGGGTTAATATATAGCCTATGTGTCCAACAGAATTCTACAGGATGAGTGTACCAAATTTAGTGTGAATTGGTCTGACATTTATCGTATAAATACGCAATGCTATTCCTATGAGGATTTCGAATTGTCTTTAGCCTCCTGTACCATATCGACGATAAAAAAAGACCACTTTCTATAAAAATAATCTTATATTATCATAAAAATTTGCACTCCAATAATGAAGCTACAGTTTAAGAATTTACAGACGGGATACATACACGATATGATACTGAGCGATTTTCAGCGCAACGCACCCATCTGCGATTGCAATACTCAAAGATTCTAAAGGTCCAAGGTCATCTTGAGAGGCGACTCCTGTAGATATCAACTCTGACGTCATTTGCATAGCCAGACCGGGAGAGAGTGCCCCCTAGTATGTGCTCTGCCCAAGATGACGGAATGTTACACCTCATCTGCACACCCAAAACAAATAAAACGGTGGTTAATATTTAACCTACGTTACCCGCAGGGTTCCAAAGGGGGGGTATTTCAATTAACGTCACACTGGAGCAACACAACGGGCTATTGGTGACGGTCCGGGATCAATCCCAAAGGGAAAGATCCGATAGGGTTCCAAAGAATAAGTGTACCCAATTTGGTGGAGATTGGTCAAACGGTGTAGATTTGATCAGACTAGAGTAGATTAGAGAACAGACAGATGCCAACTCTGCTTTATATGTATACATATATATTTATAAATTAAATATTTTAATGCATAGAATACTTCTGTAATATTCTTAAAATAAAATAACAATTACTTAGCAGCTGTTTATTAAATTAGCCATTCATAATTTATGAAATATGAAGATAATGAGATTTCTTTTCTCATCATATAATCACATCACATTATGCATATCTTTATATCGCATCAATGATCTACTTATGTGTGATAAAAATTAAAAAGTAAATTTCGAAATGCAAGTTCAGACCCTATTTGTTATTTATTAGGATAACACAACCACTAAAGTGATTTCTCTACTCCGATCAACTGCGATGCATCACTTTCTTTTCGTGCTCTTTCAGTAATCCTTCACTTTAAAATTCAGTCTGGTGATCAAATACAAATGCTTTAAGGTTAGATCTTCATTTTGCATAAAATTGTACTTCGGGTTTGATCCCGGACCGTCGCCAACAACCCATGTTGTTCCAGTGCGACGCTAATTAAATACCTACCTACCATAAAAATTGTATTCTTTAAGTTTTTGCGAAATGAAATTCTCCTATGCTATAGATTAAGTAAAGACAAATGCTTAAAGTGAACAAAAATTGAAAATCTATTGCGATGATGCCTAATAAACACAAGAGTAATTAAGTTAGCACATTAAGCTATTCAGAAATTGAACACGATCTGTTATTAGATCAAGGGGTGATAGGTTTTGAGTTGCGAACAAAAGACTAAATTTCAGGTCAACCTACAGGTGGCAAAAGTGAAAGTACGGCTATCGATATGTTGTAAATTATGAATTTTTATAGAACTCAGCAGGAATATTTTTTTATTTCCAAATTGGCAATAGTAGTAATTTTGTTTCCTAAAACAGCGAGCAGGGCAGTATCTGAGTTGTCAGAAAAATAAGGGCGATAAAAAAGACACTCGTAGTATGCCTCCAAATTTTAATTATTAAAACATTAAATTTTCTGATATTAATTTTATTCTTATTCGGTCTTTGTAAGTTCTTACTGCGTTTGCAATAAAAGATACTTTGGGATTTGTCTAGTTCTTAATTTGCATTACTGTAAATTAAGTGTATTCAAAAGGTGGATTCAAGGGTGTCTTCAAAAAGCACTCATTAAGGGCAGGAAAATTTTAAGAGGGAGAGTCCACGGAGTTCGAATCCTTCCCGAAACGATTTTGAAATTTAAAAGTTATCAAAAACGCTTGATAAGGATAGTTATATTAGAAAAAATCGGAAGTTTTGTTTACTACAAGTAAAATATACGTCTGAATTTGTCAATATCCTGAAAACAGACGAAAATAAATCATCAAAAGTCATCGTTTAGCATTATGGCATGTTAGGACAGAAGACTGGCCCTCCAAATTATTTTCTGAATACATGCTCGATGAATGAGGTTCTTTTAGAAAATCGAATGTTTTTTAGATGAGGGAAGTTTGCATTTGGGCAGCTCATACCCCAGGAATCCCGTAGTTAATGTCTAATTTCCCTTTCTGAAAAGTGAATACATAAACAACGAACCCGGCATAAACAGGAACTAAGTCATACTGACACAGCAGTAACGCACAAGCTCACACACCCGAAAAAGTTACAACCTCGCACACAAAAAGAAATTTGAAATGCGTTTTCTAAAAAAGGCCGCCAACAAACCGTCGTAGTAAGTAAAAAGCAGCAAGAGAATGCCAGGCCAGCCATAGTCAATCAGGAAGTTCTCGGAGTGATAGAGAATCAGTTTAGGCCTCCCTCATCGGAGCGTAGCAGGTCAAGGGGGGTCAGCCACGGGCCCACCGGCTCAGTTTCGCCGCCGTGGACACGGGGTCTCCGACAACAACTTTCTGCGTCTCCAAAAAGTATCACGTAACGCTAGAGAGCAGCTCCTCGGAACCGTTCTACTCCAGTGGGAAGAGGGAAGATTTTAATCCTCGGTCCTTTTGCTGCTGTGCAGACTTCCTTCTCGCGATGGTTCCGTTTCTCACTACTGCATGTCCTCGCACTCCGACACCAGAAAAGATCCTTGAGGCCGATCTTTAGAAAGTGTATCTAGAGTTTAAGCCTCCTTCCATGAAAATAGGGAGGGTTATGGTGCCATGCAATACTATTCAGTTCTAGGAAGTGTCATGCAGCACTGTACAGTGCCATGCAATACTAAGCAATTCAGGAGAGTGTCTAGTGTGTATGGTCATTCTCAACGTATTACCTGCTTATTTAAGCATCCTCCCATGAACATAGTGAGGATTGCCTGTGCCATGCAGTACTAGACAATGTTATGCAGTATTGGGTAGTACCAGTCAATACTGGGTAGTATCATGCAGTACTAGGCTGTGTTATGCAATACAGGACAGTGTCTAGTCTATATGGCCATTCCTGAGGTAACTGTCGATATAGGCCTCCCATGAACATAGTGAGGGTTGCCGCTGCCATGCAGTACTCGGCAATGCTATGCAGTATTAGGCAGTGTTCAGCCTAATACTACATAGAATTATTAGGCAGTGTACAGGGTAATGTGCCATGCAGTCCTAGGCAATGCTATGCTGTTCCGGGCAGTGCCATGCAGTCCTAAGCAATACTATGCCGTTTTGGCCAGTGTCATGTAGTACTGGACAGTGTCAAGAACTGTAGAGCCATTCCTGAGATATTGGCTGCCTATTTAGGCCTCCTTCTATGAACATAAAGATTGCTGGTGCCATGTAAGCAGTGCCAGGCAGTACTGGACAGCGTCATGCAATACTAACAGGGCCTATCCTGATGTAGTAGCCTACCCACGTTGAAATATTATCGCTAGCCATCCCCTCTATTCAAAAACATTTAATTTTTCTCGGATAACGACTTTCATCAAGCACGTAATCAGAAAGTAATTTTAAATATGACTTGGTATACTTTTTTCATCGTTTTCAGATATTGTCGTATTCTGATTTAATATCTCACTTGTACGATCATAGCTAGAACGTGTAATTTTTTATAGCTTTTTAATTTCAAAATAATTTTGAAAAGAATGGAGTCTCGTGGGCACTCCCCTGAATACATCCTTATCCTTAATGAATGCTTTTTGAATATTGCGATGGAAACCACGCCCTAGGGGTCCCGGGCAATCCCGGGAATGTTCCCGATTTCCAAAATATTTTTTTTTATCCTGCTCCCGTCTCAGGGCTATCGGCCAAATAGAATTCTAAGTGGAAAAATATGGTTTAAAAGCACTCTTCACAGTATTTGCAAATGTATTGGCGAGAATTTTAGGGTAGTCCTTGAGGTGGTCTCCAATCATTCCGTCCAGTTCGCGAAGGGGACAGATAGCTTATCTTGCTGCTCCAATACGGTGTAAGTGTCTTTGTAGGTAGTCATGTCCATTAAGAAATCTCAAGCAAGAGACTCCTGCATCTCTGGGCAAGAAACCTGGGATACGAGCTCTATTCTTCAATAAAACATTCTAGTTCTTTCATACAGACATCTCTTGTAGATTAAGAGTTTATTAGTCTTTACAATTGAGCATATAAGCCTCTTGATGTTACTTAGAGGCAAAGGGGATTTAGGTTGCTATAACTGTGCTCCAGCCTCAGCCAATTGGTCCGCCAGTTCATTGCCATGTATACCACAGTGACTTATTTTCCAAATATAAATGCTGAAGTTATTTAATTTATGTAAATCAAAGTTTTTTAAGCCCAAAAGTAGAAAAAGAGACATCTGAAAATGGTAGAAAATATCTGGTAACAAAATGCCCACTTAGCATTTTTTGCAATTCAATCGCGGAGTGTATATATATACTGTGTGACTGAATGAGAAGTGACGGGACAAGACAAGGGAAATAGTTTCATGATTGATTTTCTGTCCTTTTCGTCTAGACTCAGGAACTTATTCAAGGGAAGTAAGTGCCCATGGGGCTTGAGCCTTGCCCGAAATATAATTTGTTGAAAGCTAATTAAAAGTACACACCGAAAACAGTTCAATCAGCGAAAAATCGAAGTTTGGTTATTAATGCAAATAAAACATACGTATGTAGATACGTTAATCACAGATAAAATCTGCGTCGATAAGTTAGTCTTTTTTATACGATGACGCCATAGTCGGCATCATGCCATTTTTTGTTATAAACTTCGATGACGCCAACGCTGGTATCATTGCCTTTTCTTTTTCCATTTAAGGACGAATATGAATGTCACAATAGGATTGTCTGAAGTTTTAGTAATGCTCCTCAATGAAGTGATATAATTTTTTCCAACTAATCAGAGATTTGAATGTATTACTGGGGAAGGAAACCATGCGTCTCTTTAGATGCCCGAGACGTTTGACGTTACAAGACTTTGCGTGAGTCGTAAAGAAGGGGTTAATCATTCAAAAGACACTGTGGATTGGATTGGATGTTGGAGTTTTATGGCGCAAGGTCCAAAAGCAGACAAGCTGCGCCAAACACAAAACAGATGGTTAGTTGGGTTTAATGGCTCAAGGTCCAAAAACGGACAAGCTGTGCCAAACGCGATACAAAACACACTGTGAGAAAAAAGACTGGAAGACATACTATGGATCCAAAATTATTTCCTTAATATGTACCTAAGTGTAAGAAGTTGGCTAGGTTTTTATAGCGCAAGGGTCATATTTGACCACGCTACGCCGAACACAAGACAGAGGATGTCACGTAATGGACATGTATACACGCACAAGGAAAGTTTTACTATAAGAGAGAAATATACCCAGTGAGAAATCGAACCTGACACTAAATGTGAGAGGAAGGCGGCCAATTGTCTACCGTCAGAGGAACGTTCACAAGTAGTAGGCAGCGATCATGGAAAACACAATAGATAATTGAATGCGCTCGCATACAAAAATTTCACACGTTAGATAATTATAGCTATTCTATAGGTCGTCCAATTCTAAAACCAAATTTGGACTGACTCCTATATTTCAAATATTAAACGGTCATGGTCTTGAGCTTTTGTAGCCCCACCCCCTGAATGGTTCAGGGGCTCGAGAACAAGGGGTCCGGGAAATGTGAAAACATTTTATGCTGCAGTGAGCAGTCTATTAAAAACATCCCTTTAAAATTCGATTAACTGGAAACCTATGGTTAATAGCTTTTGCTGGAATCAACGTAACTTTTTGAAAAGCTAATTGCTTCTAACTGTGCAGTTTACTATTCAAGTCCCAGTTAGCTTCAGTCCTTTCGTGTTAACGTAGTTCTGTTGATTGCAGTGGATAGATTTCCATTTTACAAGTCAAAATCTCGACGAGTATATAGTAAAATTTGACTTCATTTTTGAGATGGAGTAAATGCTCCCCCCCCCCTTGCATGTAATACATACATTACTCGGCTAAATATCATACCCAAGAAAAAGTAATTTATCATATCGCAACTCGTAATTCAAAAGTTGTAAAATTTAACGAGAGGAAAACCAAGTTATCATTATATTGCGTGAATTGTGAAGAGGCTACTGCAATGCAGAAAGTAACAGACTTGTCAAGTGTCCCAATACACAATGTGTTCACAGAGTATCAATATTCTTCCATGTAGATATCATTTATGGGCTTCACATAAATGCGTTTTACCTTGGCTGTAATTAGCTGTGGTACTATTCATTTAGTAGTAAGATATATTGGAGAAAGTAACACCTCTCATCCAAAAGTTATGCAGCGTCTCTTGTATATAGAATGGTTTAGACAAGTAAATTTGCGAGCTGTCCAATACAATTCAAAACTGTTGATTGAATTATTTCCAGGCCGTTGATTCCGGAAGATTCGTTCCGACAGTGGCAAATCCGTTTATCCATTTTATCCAAGTAGCTGGCGATTATGTCTTTGTAAAACAAGAGACATCAATCCTAGTCCGTCACCATGCAGGCGTGAACAAAGTCGACACGAGGAAATGCATTAGATTTACGATCTCTTAAGCTCTTAGTGACCGTAACACTTGAGAGACTCTCAGATGCTCCAGAATTTTACAACTCAAGATTAATGTCCGTTGAACTCGTAAATCCGTTGCTTTTCACTCCCATATAGCATTCCGTCGGTGAAAAATATTTATGAAACCTAACTTCGTGCTTAAGTTGTACAGAAAAGTGTGTTAAGATCTCTATTTATATTACCAAACAAAAAATTCAATTTACTTGAAAGTGTAAAAATGCACAGAAAACAAGACACAATTCAAAGACACGGAAAACCAAAGCTCAGGATACATGAAAATCACGCAATCAATAAAATACAAGATTGAACTAAAGATCTGAACAACCTACATGCAATTTATATCTATAAAATCTGAACAATTTACAAGGGATTTTATTTAACATATTGTACAGCCTATCATCATGATTCTTAGTCCCCGATAGAGTCCATGGGGCGCCATGGCTAAGTGTGTTTTCTCACTGCTCTAGCAACCTACGAGTTGCAGATGGCGCAGATTTGAATCCTCCCCTGAGGTGTATTTCTCTTCTGTGCCAGTAAAACTTTCTAGTATGTGTATGTTCATTACTTGATGCTGTCTGTCTTGTGTTTGGCGCTGTTTGGTCAAATGTAATGCTTGACCCATAAAAACCCTACCGTTTGAGTCATACCAATGAATACCGACTTTATACCAATTTGAATATAACAGCATCTAATAAAGCTTCCAGTATAAAGATGTGCAATAAACATAATCAAATCAGATTTCTTTAAATTGGTCATTTTATTTAAATATTTTCAGTGAAATCGTTGCCTAATGTTTTAAGACCATATTTTAAATACACGAAATAACGCTTGATTATTAATCTCTAATTGATGGTTGTACAGTAGGAGTGCACAACATACGGCCTGCAAACCCGCGAGCTGCTTCAATCCGGCCGGCGAAGACCTTACAACTATTAACACTGGACTAGACTACGAATAACAATCAATACTTACATCAAGGTATATTTATGCAGGAAGATGTTACACAAAGAATATTGACTACTCATCTACACAACCCTTCGATGTCAAGATCCACATTTACAAATTATTCGTTCTTTTGTCTATTATACGTAAATTACACGTTCCAGCTTTATAATTGCAGTCAAGTTGTATCCTCGCAACTATTGTGGAAAGAGACAGTTCCATTTGCAAACGACGATACCAGCTGCTAAAGAAAATAAATCCCAAATGTATTGCATGAAATCCCTCTAGGTTTCGTATACTTGTAAACAGAAGAATCATGAATGTCGACTTACTAGGACATATTTAAGGACAACTTGTCCAAGTGAATATAATTTACCTTGGAGGAAATTCTTTTTACCTCTTGAAAATCCGTTAGTTCCGAAAAATTTTGTTCCAGGAAATTTAAGGTTTTTTTCAATGATGTCACAGATGCATCTGTGCAGCTGGTCGCCTCGCCAGAGATAAAATTATATATAACCCGTTTTATATACTACTATTCTGCTGTCAGAGATTATTGACAGCTGCTTCAGATGACCACATTTTGAAGCTTTTGATGCCTTTGATCGTTTGATGTTTGATTCACCTGGAAAGTATATTTGTGATGATTTACAAGAAAAGATTTATTTTAGTTATACTAAAAATTAAGTTTAGGGTCTTGTTAAATACAGCTTTTCAGGCTACTGATTGAAAAAAAGCGCGCAACTCATCTAACAAATTTTACATTATAAGGATTCACTAATGAATCAAGTGTGAAATCTAAAACCGACAAATTTCTTTTGTTTTTAAATGGAAGCTGAATGACAGTTATTCAGGATCTTTACATTATCATTAAGAACATTCTAGCCTTTGATAAACATGCTGTATCTGAAATATATAAATTACACTATATAAGGTACTGTTATCTGACTGGTTTCGTGTCAACAAACCAGACGGAAAGTGAAGATTTCACTTACCCAAAAGCTCTCGCATAGTGCAAATCGGGGTTATCTTAAAATTTAGTTTATCGCCGTTTTGGTGATGTTTGGCGCTTAATCAAATTGTCGTTGATCATTCAACTATCATTTTCTAAACGAAAATTATTAGGAATTTATGTTGGCTATTGGCTGAAATCGTATTCGTAAAACAAGCCGTGCCGACAGAAAATAAACAGGAAGCACGTTCCGAAGCAAAAGCACTACTTCTTCCATACTTAGTCATACTGAAATATACGAAATATTGTATCAAGCCTTCGTAAAAATGTTGTGAAGAACCTAACCGGGGATAGGTACATACGATCCACTCTCGTTTCACGAGATGTCATATCCCAAATTGACTCCAAATTAGACTATAAACCTTTCATGCGATATGCAGATCCCACAGATGGATGAGAAGAAATGGGTGGAACTCGAAGTCTAACACTTCTCCGCAGTGAGTCTTGGATTGTTTCGAAAAGCACAGGAACAAGTCTGAGTTACATAATGCACTTTAAATAATAGCTATCTCGAAGTAAATCGGTTAAAAACTTTCATAGACGGTATTTCTGCAAAGTCGTCCTAAGGAAAACCCACGGAACATGGTCATTTATGCAGAAATTGAACTGTTTGGTCTTGATTTTGATGTTTCACATTGAATTGGAAGTTCCTAAAATATTTTGCGAGTTCCTAAGATTGAAAAGCATTGTTTTAGGTCACTCTGAACCGATGTGGAAATATCTTGGCTTGAATGATTCCCGGCTGTATCTTGCGGGACTGCCAAAACGCTAGAATTCGAAAATTGCGACTTCCGGTCCCTCCAGGAAGAGTTTTTAATTTCTGATAAGTTCATAATATATCTGATATTTTTAATAAAATTATCAGATATGTTTATCTGAGGTGGA
This sequence comes from Meta bourneti, assembly GCA_933210815.1. Classification (NCBI taxonomy): domain Eukaryota; kingdom Metazoa; phylum Arthropoda; class Arachnida; order Araneae; family Tetragnathidae; genus Meta; species Meta bourneti. Next base: position 45,466,059 of record OW119929.1, on the reverse strand, counting down.
CGCCCAAACTTTTTTCACTATTAGAATTTGTTTCGTCGCAATTCAATTTTTTTGGCCCACTCTAACATACAAAGTTCTGTTTGTGGTTCTCTAAAACCGAATCTAAAAATTTCCAGTCAAATCGCTTTTAAGCTCTAGGGACAACAAATTTATTAGTTGTTTTGTATCAAGTAAAATAAGGAATATAATTAACAGCTCATGCGTCGGCATGTTACCCATGAGCATCATATTATAGCAAGTGAATTCAAGAAATTAAGTGTTGACAGATTTTCAGAAATAGCTCTAACTTTACATATAGCCTAGTTCTTTCTATTCTATTTAACCTTGAGGAAATATCAATGACGTACGCAAAAATTTCGAGCAATATTTTAAGTGGAAGCAAGTCAGGATATATGAATCATCTATTTGGAATATCGAAGAAAAGATATGAAAGAATTTTCAAGACATGAGAGTTCTTGAAACAGATTTTGACTATGTTAAAGTAAGGTTGCATTTTTTATTTTTATTTAAATTTATATCGATTATCACAGTTTTGTTTTTGTGAGTGGCAACAGTTTTTTCTTACTTATGAAGAATAAAGTTCTTGTGTTTACCTAACTCGTAATTTCTTCGATAATTCTCAAAGTATTTTTAAATAATAATGTGTGGTACACGTTAAGAAGATTATTTTTAATCTATAATTAACATTTATGGCGTCCGTGACAGGACTTTGAGAATTAATTTTGATACTTCGTTTTTATTTGAATAATGGAACGTGAAGTACGAATGAGAACGGTAAGTAGAGCTGCTTTCACAAGAGCTTCTACGACTCTTCAGACATTACTGAAAGAAGAAAACTTAGATATTGAAAAGATTGAGGTTTCTATTGCAGTCTTAGAAAAAAGAAATAATGAACTTTGTGAGCTCAATGCAAAAATCGTCGACTTACTGCTGGAAGTTGAAAATTCTGATCTGGATGCGGAGCTTACGGCTGCGGAAAGATACGAAACTCAATTTATAGAGTTGCGACATCGAGTGTCTTCCATCATAAGAGGTAATGCAAAAAGTGTATCTTCCATTAATGGTGACGTGAATGCACACTCCAGAAAGTTCAAACTTCCAAAACTCGAATTTAGAAGGTTCAGTGGGGACATCAAGGAATGGCTTCCTTTTTGGGGACAATTTCAGAAGATTGATTCTGATCTTGATATTGCTGAAGAAGACAAATTTCAATACCTTAGGCAGGCAACGGTTGAAGGTTCCAGAGCAAGGGATATAGTTGAAAGCTTTCCCCCTATAGGAGAAAACTATAAGAAAGCAGTGGAAAGTCTCAAAGCTCGGTTCGGAAGGGAAGACCTTCTTGTGGAAATTTATGTTCGAGAGCTTTTGAAGCTAATTTTATCTGTACATCAGGATAGGAATAGGCTTTCCTTTTCTGCTCTTTATGATAAACTTGAGACATACCTGAGGGCACTAGACACTTTGAAAGTGACTTCGGATAAATGTGCATCCATGCTGCTGCCTCTTGTGGAGTCCTGTTTTACAGAAGATTTTCTTAAGGCATGGCATAGGAACATGACTTTTTCCGAAAAGGATGATGCCCAAGATCGTTTGACAAAATTGATGGTTTTCCTGAAGACCGAGGTGGAGGGTGAAGAGCGCATTTCTTTAGCGATGGAAGGTTTTGGCTTGGGGAAACGAGGTGTTTCTTGTGAACAGAAGAAAAACAAACCCCATCTTGTAAAAGAGAAAATTGCAACTGCTGCTGGTTTACTTTCCTCTGCCACAGTACCAGATCTTAGAACTGCTTGTGTATTTTGTCAAGGAAAACATTTGAGTTTGGATTGTTTTGAGGCTCAGAAAATGAGTTTAACTGACAAACAGAAGTGCTTAAGAGAAAAGGGTGTTTGTTTTGCTTGCCTGAGACCTGGCCATATGATTAAGGGATGCCGTGCTAGTTTAAGATGTTTAATCTGTTCTAAAAAACATGTGCCCTTAATGTGTCCTCAGTTGAAGCAAAATGGCAACTGCCCTCCAGATCCATCTGTGAATCAGTCAACTGGAAATTCCAGTGAGGTGAATATGACGTCTTTCAATTACGGCTCTAAAGTCTTTCTTCAAACTTTGAAGGCAAAGTTAATTAGTGAAGGAAAAGAGAGAGAAATACGCATTTTATTGGACACAGGATCTCAAAAAACGTATATCCTAAAGGATGTAGCTGGACAGATGGGATATGTGCCAATACGGAAAGAAACCATCGTCCATGCATTATTTGGTGGATCGACAGAAGAAGTCCAGCACAATTGCTATAAAATAAGGTTGGAAAGTTTCAATGACCAATTTAAATGTAATTTTGAAGCTCTGGATCAAAGGGTCATTTGTTGTGATGTAGCACCCGTGGAGAAGGGACCGTGGATTAAAGAGCTAAAGGAGTTGAAAATTAATTTGTCAGATGTGGCGGAGAAGGCTTCCCAAATTCACATTCTTGTTGGAGCCGACATAATGGGAAAGCTGTTGACTGGCCGGCGAGAGATTCTGCCATGTGGTCTAGTAGCAGTAGAAACATACTTGGGATGGACTTTGATGGGGAAAGTCCCTCAAGTGGGCCCAAAAGAGCCAAACATGTCAATGGTGGTCACTTCGTTATTTATGAAGGAAGCTAGTGTCACCGACCTTTGGAGTCTAGATGTTGGAATTTTGGATCCTTTGGTCTCCAAAAGCAAAGTGGAAAAGGAAATGCAAGCTAAAAGGCTGTTTCAGGAATCAATTAAGGTAAATGAAGAAGGGCGTTACGAAGTTTCCCTGCCTTGGACAGATGAAAACATTCCTCTACCGAGTAATAAAGCACTTGCATTAAAAAGGTTGGAGACAACTACAAGGAAGCTAAATTCAGAAAATATCCTTTCGTCATATGATGAAGTTTTCAAGGACTGGATGTCGTCTGGAATCATTGAAAGAGTTTCGACTGAGGCAACAGAACATGAACATTACCTACCACATAGACCTGTTGTGAAAGAACAAAGTACAGCTAAAATACGACCAGTATTTGATGCTTCAGCCAGAGAGAAGGGCTCACCGTCTTTAAATCAATGTCTGGAATGTGGACCTAACTTAATTGAGCTTATTCCATCGATTCTGCTAAAATTTCGACAGTTTAAGTATGGTGTTGTGAGCGACATCGAAAAGGCTTTTCTGCAAATTAGTACAAAAGAAGATCGTGACTACTTGAGATTTTTTTGGTGGGATCAAGAGGGAGATAAACAATTGAAGACATTTCGTCATGCGAGAGTTGTCTTTGGTGTTAAGTGCAGCCCATTCCTTTTGTGTGCTGTCATAGAATATCACCTCCAAAAATGTATGCTGATTTCACCTGTTGATCACATAATAAAGAAACTACTGAACAGTTTCTATGTGGACAATGTTCTTGCTAGTCTTAGCTCACAAGAAGAGTTAAATCAGTTCATTGAAGTTTCTCAGAATGTAATGGCCGAGGGAAAATTTGATCTGAGAGGTTGGCAATACACTGGTGATGAAGACTTGGATGTCCAAACAGCGGTTTTGGGTCAAGTTTGGAACAGGAAAGAAGACACATTGTGTCTAAATCTGGACTGGTTGGACGATTTAAAGATCACCACTATCACAAAGAGAATGATGTTGTCAGTTGCTCAGAAAGTTTACGACCCATTTGGTTATACTGCAGCTGTTATGCTTTTCCCAAAATTGATACTGCAGAAAACTTGGAAATTGGGATTGAGTTGGGATGATGAAGTCCCTGAAGCTTTTAGTAAAGAATTTCTAAATTGGTTTGAAGAACTTCATGTTTTAGAAGAAATAAAATTTGACAGATGGCTTCATATAACGGATGATAATTTGCAGAACTGCACTATTCATACCTTTTGCGATGCAAGCAAAGACGCCTATGCCGCTGTTGTGTTTCTGCGACTTGAATCAGAAAATGATGACAAAATATCCTTACTTTTCGCAAAGTCCAGAGTTGCCCCCTTGAAGGGTGGGACAATTCCTAGATTAGAATTGCTATCTGCATTAATTGGAGCCAGGTTGACTCAATTTGTTGTAAAGGCACTGGATTGGTCACAAGTACCATGCTACTACTGGAGCGATTCGACGACTGTTCTCGCATGGATCAAAAGAGAAGAGAATTGGTCTGCTTTTGTAAGAAACAGAGTTGCAGAGATTAGAAAACTATCTGCTTCTCCTTCCTGGAATCATATTTATGGTGAATTCAACCCGGCTGATCTGCCTTCTAGAGGCTGCAAATCAAGACACCTACTGGCAGCTAGATGGTGGGAGGGTCCTCTGTGGTTAAGAAGTCCTATAGAAGAATGGCCTGTGAGTTTTTCTACAAATGTAGACTGCAAGGAGGAAGAAATTGAAAAGGAAAAGATGAAGTCCACAATATTGATTACTAATAATCTAGATGTGCAAGACAGAAAATGGTACTATTCATATTTTTCGAGGTATCAGCAGATTGTGCGTCTAGTAGGTTGGGTTCTTCGCTTTAAGCACAATTGCTCCTGTGTAGATGAATACAGAATTAAAGGAGAACTTACATCAGTTGAATTTCAGCAAGCAGAGAGACGAATTGTGAAAATGATTCAAGAGGACACATTTACTGGTGAGAAAGTCAAGAAGTTGAAAACTCTGAGTGTATATAAAGATGACATAACATTTTTCGTTTGAAAACCAAGATTGTCAACAGAAAAGACCATGAAGACTTTAAAAGACCAATGATTCTCCCAGCACAACATGAAGTTGTAGAAAAGTTAATTGTTTATCATCATCAAAAGAATTCACATGCGGGAGTACAGATTCTTTTGAACCTTCTCCGAGAACATTACTGGATTTTGAATGGACGGAAAACAGTTAAAAGAGTGCTGTCTAAATGTGTTGTATGCCGCAGGCATACATCTAAAAGGTTTGAAGCTGAGACATCTACTCTTCCCGAAGGTCGAGTAAAGGACACTGCTCACCGTGAGGTTTAGAGCATTTAATGGTAGGAGGGGGAACCATTTATTATCTTTAAATTTTGCATATTTACATAAAATGATACATTTTTTAATACAAAAAATCCAACAAATGTTGGTGAATAAATCAGACAAACATTGCTTGAGAGTAATTGTATAATAAAATAGTTTATATAGAACTATTTATTAATAAATGTAACAATATAGAGGAAATGTAATTTAAACATTCAAAGTAATGTTAAAGTGTACAAAGTTAAATATTTTAACTATATTAAAAAGTTAAAGTGAGATAGAAAGAGTTCAATTATTTACATATGAATTCAAGGTGGAGGAAGCCTTCCAACTATCTCCTTCGCAGCCAACACACAAGCCTTAATTTTATATCTAGATAAATAATTTTTAATGATAGCGTTTAGCCAGATAGGTTTATTACTTGATTTTGGTTTAGTTATATGGTTTGGCTTTGTGTGTTGACATTCAAAGAGATAGTGGTCAGCATCTCCCATCCTTCCACATTCACAAAGGTCAGAAGTTTTATGCTATGCACAGTAAGCAAAAGTTATCTATTTAGCAAATCAGCTAAACATTTAAAATTTGGCATATCATCTCTCACAGTATGTGACTGGGTCGCCGTGGCTCAACGTATATGGCCATGATATTAGAATGAGAAATGATAAGGCTTTTTATGTGTCTCAGGATCATGTGACCAAAACTAGTTTCGTAACTCTAGTAACGCGGTCCTTAAACTAGTTTCGTCTGCCTAGTGGAAACGAACATTCATCATCTGATTGGTCCACGCTACAAGTAGTAAACTTTGGCGATTTCACTATTTTTGTCGCTACTCTATAGAAATGCGCACATCTGTCATAAGGCGTTATATCGACAAACGAAGCGATAAGATGCCAAATCGGCCAACCAAGTTAATTTTTCACAGAGCATTCACATGACTACTAGTCGACATGTTGGTCACACGTTTTGAAACTCCACTTAATAACAATGAACGGGTCTACTTATATTTCATGTCTTAGTGCCCACTCTCTGTGTTTACAACCTGCGAGTTGTATTCAGCGCAGGTTCGATTCCTCCGTCTTCTGTGTCAGTAAAATTTTCTTTGGGTGTGTATGTTCGTTTCCTTGAGGTTATTTGGAGCATCTTGGTCAAATATGTCCCTTGCGACAAAAAATCCAACCAGCCAACTCACAGTAAGACTAATAAAGTCAGTAGTATTTATTTCATCTAGAACACTTAAATACCTTAACACAGATGTTCATTCTTCGAAAGAAGAATGTTCTGAATTCCTATCGTGGTAGTTCTAGTTGGAAGAGTACTTGCTGTTTTCATTTTATATCTCACGACACTAATGTAACTGTGATTACCGATAACTTACTTAATGCAAATGTTGACAGAAAACCACTAACAGAATTTACCTGTAGGAAGAAAAGACTGATTTTATCGCTAGACTCATCAAATATTTTTTCTTCTCGGTATCGAGCCTGAAGAACATTCATCACTTTTATGTGAGCACACTCCTTCAGTTGAGAATCCAATCGCGAAACCCACTATCACTCTTCCCGAATAACAACTTAATCTTCCACCAAGAACGGAAAAAAGAAAAGAATCACACCAAAAAGAAAAAAAAAAACGTTTCGAAGGAGCCGACGAAGCCCCGCATTAAAAAACAAGAAAAGCCTCCCCGACTGGCGATTATAAATTTTCCAAGCGAGAAAAGTCTGCAGAGATATCGATAAGAAGTCGTCATAACTTTTAACCTCGGCTCCATGCGTGACTCTAAAAAAACTCATCCCCTGTGTCTTTGCCTCTTCTACATACCTGTAACAATGCATTCCCGACACGTTCCTGTTACAAACGGTAGCATTCGGCAGTCAGTGGACTTATCTATCCGCGGGCTGGCTGACACGGGAGGCGCCCTTTGACAAGCGGGCCGACCTTTTTGTCTCTGTCCAAGCCTGCCTTGTCGGTGAAAAAGTGCTGTTTCCCTCTTTTTGTTTTTGCTCTTTCGTCTTCTGGGGATTTTTTTCCTCAGTGATGGTTAAGGTCAACTTGCTCGAGCTGGGAAGTTACATTTAGTGATCATTTTCTGCGATTGTGATTCGTCCATGCATGCCTTTGATCGCCTCAGTGATTGGTTTCCATCCACACTTCGATACAAAGTACGTATTCGTGCTTGTCCAATCGATTTTTGCAGGCTTGGGAAGTGATGTTTTGCGGAATCGATCGTTTACATGGTTGTTAGAACTGAAGTGGTTGTCACTCCCTGCAAACGTGACTTACAACCAATTCTTTGAAGTATTTCGGTTTGATTTGTCACTCTACGGTCTATTTTTAGCAACACGGGGACTAATTGGACAATTAAGAGTGTTTCGAGAATACGTTAATATATAGGGATGCAACTTTTTATTTTTATTTATGTTCAATTCAGTGTTCTTTATTTAAGCATAGCCACACGAAATCGAATAAAAAACAATTAGCCAAATCATCATTTGATATCACATTTTGCAAAATGATAAATTGTTAAAATTATTCCGATTATGCAATTTGTCTTTGTTCGTGAGGTCACGACACATTTCAATGGATGTGTTGTGATGTGTCACATTTCAATGATAAATGACGTCAGTAAAAGTGTCATTGATACTTTATCTTGGCAACTTTTTAGAAGGAATGCCAGTTGAGATCGCGATAAGACTTTGGAACAATGGCATTGCAATAGTACATTGCAAGAAAATCATTTGGTTTAAGGTCTCTGTCCTCCACTCAATTTATTTGTAAGTGACAGTCCTATTTTTATTATAGCATAAATGAGTACAATAATTTTTCAGATATGTGTGTCACGATAGTTAAAAATTTACAGTAGAAAAATGCCACTACATTCAGGATTATGAAGTTAACCTGAAATATAGGGTCTTATGTTATTTATTAGGATTATTAAACCCCAAACGCATAACTTTCTTCACATAAAAACTACTTGTCTACTAGAAACAAAATTTCTAGTTCTCAGGAAGACTGTCCCTGAGGGCCCCATGTTGAAACCTCAATTAGCCACCTTTTTTAAAAAAAACAAACATTTAAAGTAAAACGGTCTTCATAAGAACTTACTGACAATTTAAATTACACTTAAGATCACACAATATAGATTCACAGGTCTCATCTATCGAAATATATGAGGTAATATAAATAATTTACAACATGTAATTTCTAAAGAGCTAACATCATTAAACGGTCTCGTTTATTATTATTTACGGAACTTTTTTACTTTAAGTTGTACGGTCCTCTTATTTTACTTCTGACTAATTGAATGTGCATGCTCGGCACTCCACTCTGGCTCTGGTTCTCAGATGAATATTGTCAATTGAAATGGCAAGTAAATTTTTAAGCATAATTTTTTAATATTTTACATAATTTAAAATTTTGGATTGAGAAAAATGTACAAATTTTGTATGAATGAGTTGTTGATCCCTATGGCATATGTAGAGGTTCAGCTCATCATTTTATCTCTAGCAGGCATCCCAATCGAACTTGGAGAGGTTCCCGGTCTGTTGTGACTCATTGTAACCTACCAATAAGAGCATGAATGGGTTATTTTGCTGTAAAAGACTACCATTAGCATAAAACATGCACAATTTCCTTATCTTTAAACGTGGGAGTGAAAATTAATTCATAATAACTCGTGACACTGAATTGAATACCGACATGTCACAAGCTGGTAAACCTTCTTAATGGTCATGTTTATGATACGTGACATTTTCTGTCTATAAACAGGCCACATAGTTCTGGTTTTTGTTTCCAAAAATACATTTTCATTTCAGTGAAACACTCCAGAATCTTTCTCGGAACGAAACTCGAACTCCAATCCAGAACCACCCTTCAGCAACTTGCCAACCCCACTTTCGTTCGAATGTTCGTCTTGGAGGCCTCCAAATCTCCGGCACGAGTAACATAATCGCCGTGTTTAGGATCCAAGTCAAATTATGAACTCTCCTGATAAACGCCCTCAAACGAATGTGACCGGGGAAGGAGAACGAAACAAAAAAGAAAACCCAGAAGTGTCAGCCACCACAAGAAAAAATCGCTCTGAAGTTCCCGGAGTTCTGTCAACCCCAGATAAGACCGAAAACATCCGAGTTTGCTCAGTGATTGACAACGTTTAAAGGTCTTCAGTGCCGACGGGAAATCTGTCAAAGTGTTCCATCAAGGACTTAACTTGTATGCGTGAGGGCATGGGATTGGTAGGAAAAACTCCCAACTCTGTAGACGCACGCAATATGAGGATGACTACAGGAAGGGGAAGGAGCGAACCCGGGATTCGATTTCGAAGACGAGAGGCGGTTGACCCAGACAAGAGAAATGTCAAATAAAAGTCTCATAAGTTGTAAATGCGACTTCTTTTCGGCAGACAGGAAGGAAAACTGTCTTCCGAACTTTAACCTGAAGGCGGAAGGTACTCATAATCCAGGGAGAGGGGAACGCCGTTAGTTATACTTTAACTATAGTACATACCGCATGTGGGGAGTTGGGTTACGTTGGAGGTTTAAGCAGTTCTCCGTTGCATAATCCGACCGGATGAACAAGTCATTCCTCATCATTAGCTTCAGAATGGGGGTTTAATTAATTCTATCCAAAGGAATTCATGGGTTCCACGAGTCAAGGGGTAAAAACAATAATTGATGGTAAAAGTAACAGATGAAAGTTAAAAGCTGATTGAATTTTACTTACTGTTTCAGTTAATATTAAAGTAGCACCATGTATATATCAAATGCAACTCAAGGGTTGAATTTTGGATTTTATTGCACTAAACCCGACAGTCTCAAGATTATAAAATTAAAAACCACGTAACAGCGTTACGTTAAAAGCTAAAAATGAGAAACTAAGAATCGAAACAGAAGTATATAAAGTTAAATTTACATGCATAAAATTTTGAAAGTTTGAAATTTGAAAAATTGAATTCTAAAAAATTTGGAAAGCAGACTGAGTCATTTTGAATTTGAAGAACAAAAAATTTGAGGAGATTAATAACAATACGTAAAAATGACGTAAAGTTTGGGGATTTTCCTCAACCAAATCTTGTAGATTCAAAATTGTATTTAAAAAAATTCAAGACGTTGATTATTAACGATAGGACACGCAATGGAAATATGGTAAACAGAGATGTAACTCAAGATTTTAATATTTTTTTTCTCAAGAGAATCCACTTACCTCGCCAATAGCCCGTTGTGTTGCTCCAATGCGGCATTAATTAACTACCTACCTAAGGAATCTAAACCACATTCTGAAGTTACAATGCACTACACAAGTTCTCAATTTGTGAACTAAAAGAAATTGAGTTCTAATGATTTGAACAAAAATTACTTATTTGAATCGGATGTTATACAGGGTGAATGAGAATATCACATAGCTAGGCAAGAAAATATTATGATTTGAATTTTCATTGAACATATACAGCAACGAAAAACATTTTGCTTGTGAACATAGTGATGTGATATACGTATATGACCTATTTATATTTATCGCTACCAGTATAAAACAATATTATATATCTATTAACTTTATCGTGCTATTTTATTATCAAGATAGCAACGAGAGTAATTAATAACAATTAGCATTTTTAAGAATGTCATTAAGATAGATTATCCTTCTTATGTGCATCTAAACATTATTAACATTCAGACTGATGTATTTGATTTCATAAATATAAAGCACGCTATATAGATTTTTAAACCTAAAAATTATATTTTTAAATTAATTTCGTTTTATAACGAAATTAATTTAACTTATACATGAATTTTTTATAATTATGTACTAATTTAATAAACTTTAATTTACTTTTTAACTTTACACAGTAAATAAAGGTTCGAAGATGCAGATTACAGTTTAAAAATGAATTAAACCAAGTCGCTTTTTTAAAAACAGTGAAAAGAAATTCTTGGCTCAAGCGAATGATGAACTTTAATAGCAAAATTCATGTGTTTATTCATTTTAAAGCAACAAATAAGCAAAATTTGCTTACATTAAGATTCCAGCTAATATGGGGTCGCTTTAGCATTGCTGGTAAAGTCACGGATTACCAACAAGATGGTTGCGAGTTCGAAACTCGATCCGAACAAAGATAGTCGTGTTCGTAGGGGCTGGTGCACGTTAAATCTGTCGTAGTCTCAAATGTGTTGACTTGGTGTGTAAGTTTGGAGAGTAATTGGTTGCCAGCACAGATGTTGAGCTCGTCATCTGACCGTGACTCAAAATTACGAGGTGGACTTTTCCCTTCAGAATTGATCCCGGACCGTCGCCAATAGCCCGTTGTATTGCTCTAGTGCGACGTAAATTCAATTGCCTATTAGCAAATACGCTTCAATTTAAAATTAGATAATCTCCCTACGAATAAATTATTACTATTATTCTAAAAGTAGTTTCAAAAGTCATCTGCAAATTTTAGTTTCTATTTTTTAATGTTTCAAATTGTATATCAATCCGAAAAAAATAATTGTAGGCAGCGCATATTCGCTTCCTCCCTGGGTCTTCTCATTTGATCCCTTTTTCTCTTTTGTGTCAGTAAAGCTTTCATTGTGTGTGCGTATGTCCATTACTTGATTTTGTTTACCTCGTATTTGGTATAGTTAGACCAAATATAGCCCTTGAGTCAAATCTCAAAACCAACCAACCTAAGTAAATATAATTAAAAATCAATAAATTATTTTCGTAGTAACAGAATCCCTAAAATGTGTATCAATAATCGTTCATATTGAAAATATACTGGTTCACTTTTGAATGAATTTAGCGTAGATTTTGATGTAATCAAAATTAATCATATAAAAACTATTTTGAAATCAGTTTTGCGTTTTTTTTAATTAAATATTTATTGTATAAACAAGGATGTACAGCTACGAAACATCTACATATGAAACTAGCTGACACGCACTAGATGAAAATAACCGGTAGTGTCAATTTCCCTTTTTGCAGTCAACCGTGTGGTCTCCTGATTAAAAGGGACACTTGAAAAACAGTGTCGACGTATTTTGGGTTGATATGACTACTCACCACTATAATACCCACATACCAAAACACCTCTTGAAAAGTAAAATACTGCCCGTGAGAGAGAATCTATCAACAGGTGCGCAATCTAATCTGGAGCCTTTATCTGAGATTAGGGCAGCATTTTGACATCTTAAGTATCGTGGTCAAAGGCACGGGGGAGGGATTCAGGTACATATCTCCCGAGACTCTAACGGTTACACGATTCTTCACTTAGTCGGAGATAGCCGCTGTGAACCGAGGTCCCGGTTTAACTCCACGATACGAAATCGAGATGGCAAAACTTCCTCTGGAGGAATCCAGGAGTTTTTCTCCCACAGCGCGTTGGAGAACATTGTTTCAGATATCTCGACCAGATAACGAGGTTCGCTATGCCTGAAAAGGGAGCTCGTTTTGATTGTGGAAGGAGATAGAGATATCTATAGAAATTAAATCCTCCAGCGACGTGGATAATACGTGATTCGTTTGGTATGCTGGTTGAGTAGTCAAATTTATCTGTACTAATTAGAAGCGTTTGTTTAGTTTGGTGGCAACATGACGCAGGACATTTACACCTGATATAAATCTTTCATTATTTAAATGTATGAGACATCAATCTCTTTTCCCCCTAGTTTTATCCAATCGCATGCTATTGTGAGAAAATCCGTTAGAGTTCTCTTCCCATTCATCACATTTTGTATATTTTGATGGTAGTGGAAACCCTGATTAAATTGGAGACACTAATGTCACTCATTTTTGGGGGACATTTGATTAACATTTCCTTTTCTCTCATTCTCAGTTTGGTCCTGTTGGAATATTGCTGTTTGTTGTCATAGCTCTTGATGTTACATTTGAAACATACAAAAGGATACGTAAGAACCACGGAATTTGGAAAATTAATAACCCTATTAGAATTTCTGCTGAGTACCTTCTCTTTTTCGTGATTATAGTGGTATTTCAACCATAATTATGAATCCCGTAATTTGGGGATCTAATGAAGCACGAATACTACTACTCTAGAGTATATATTGTTGTTAAAACTCTCATTCTAGAATAATCTACTCTACGAGTAGTATTATAAAGATTAATTAAGTAAATTACTTTAATACTACTCTGTAGGTTAGCATTATAGTAATCTACTACTACTCTATATTAATTTACTCTATAGAGTAGTATTATAGTAATCTACTACCACTCTATAGTGATCTACTATATAGAGTATTATTATAAAGATTAATATGTGTGTGAAGTAAATTTCTATAATATTACTTTCTGTAGAGTAGTATTATAGTGATATAGACTACTACTTTATAGTAATCTACTCTATAGAGTAATATTATAGAGATTAAAGAGAAGTTACTATAATACTACTCTGTAGGGTAGTATTATAATAATCTACTATTACTCTATAGTAATCCGCTATATAGAGTAGTATTATAGAAATCTACTCTATAGAGTAGTATTATAAAAATTTACTCTAGTAGTATTATAGTAATCTAATTTATAGAGTAGGATTATAGTAATCTGCTACAACTCTCTAGTAATCTACTCTATAGAGTAGCATTATAGAGATTTATGAAGTAATTACTATAATACTACTCTTTAGGGTAGTATTATAGTAATCTACTAAAATACTACTATATAGTAGATTAGTATAGTGCAAATTAGTTCAATAAATAATCACCCATTGAATTACCTAGCATTTGTAATCCATTACATAGTAGTATTTTAGTAGATTACTGTAATACTAAGTGGATCTATTACAGTATATTACATAGCTACTCTATATATAAAGTAGTATAGTAGATTACATTATAATGCAAAGTGGATTAAAAGGTGTTAGATCGCTATAAAACTATTGTATAGAGTAGCATTACAGTAATCTATTTCAATTTCAATTCGTATGCATAGCATATTTGTACCCTTAATAATAGGTGTTAGATCGCTATAAAACTACTGTATAGAGTAGCATTACAGTAATCTATTTCAATTTCAATTCATATGCATAGCATATTTGTACCCTTTGACCTTTGGCAAAAGGGGAAAACTTGCGATTAATTGTGGGTTAATCACCGTAGACACTAAAAAGAACAATTAGCAACATCCATCCCTTTTTTCTGAATTTCGAATGGAGATAAACGCTATGACCACTATACCAGGTAGAAGATGAATTCATATTTGTAAAATAAAAGCTATAGAACTTCTTACGGAATCCCCTCAACCATGGAAGCATATTCTATCCCGTGAAGAAACTGGATAGCAAGTTCCTGACACCATATCTAAAGAAAGTTAGAAAAATCACATAAATTAGTTTGAATAGTGAGGGAGTGTCCGACTTTGAAGGTGACTAGTCAGATTCAATAGAGGATCATTCGAAGACTCAATTGATAACTACTCAAAGACTCAAGAGGTGACAACTCAAAGACTCAATAGGTGACTATTGAAAATATAAAAACTAAAATTACTAATAAAATATATGGAATAGTGTCTCAATAAAACTTGTTTGAAGATAAGTGTCCATGATGACTGAGAGAGTAAGGCTAATATCAAATTTCAGGTTACAAATTTTGATTTTAACATACAAAAGTGTTAAATGTCTACCATCAGAAATTTTCTCCCATTATCATTTTGAAAATATTGATGATTACCAACTTTTTAGTGGTTCAACTGACCTGATCTATCATGTAAATCAAGTCAGGCACAACTCTGTGCCTTTGGTACCTTAACCCTTCAAGTGATTTCCATGAGATATCTCGTCCATCAAGAACTGCTCGATTTTCCTAATAACAAGATCTCTCGTCATCACGATATTGCCGATTTTTTCGTGATGACGAGATCAAGATCTGATCAGGTTTCTTCTAATGACGATATATCTTGTTCATCAAGATCTGGTCAGTTTTGCTAATGACGAGATACCTCGTAGAGACAACTACCATGAGGGTTAATCCTCCCAATTTAAGTTTCGTTCCTATTACAGCAATTTTTAGCTTAATTACATATCCATTACTCATTTATTACAAACAGGTAGTTGGAAGAGTATTTAACTCCACGACTTAACCTGTAATGTTTCCAAAAACGGAAAACCCGCAAAGCTCGTAGTCAGAAAACAACACATCTCGTTAAGTCAAAGAAACCAACCCCCAGAATTCCCAACATCAGCCGGTAATGTGCAAAGAAGGGGGCTGCGCACCCTTTTTTTCGAACGCAGAGGGTGATACGGGGGTCAGGCGGTGACTTACGGAGACACTTATGAGTACCCAAGTCGATGGAAAAATTCCAAGAAGTCACTAGCACATGACGGGGGCTGCGGTATGGCAAAACTTTTCCCGACTTATATTTCTGAAGTATAGGGGAAGTCGGGCACATAGATCTGTCTTTTTGACTCCCCGACACACACATGTGGCGGCCAGACACCTCAGCTTTTTGTTTTCATTTTCTTGTTACGAGGGTGCTGGAGGCAGATATTTCGACTCCCGTGACTTCACGGTCAACACAAGTTCCAAGGTGATAAGCCCCCGAATGTGGCTTGATAGTCGATTTGACGGGTGTGTTATGATGAATGGAGGTATGCATGACCGTATGCAGTTAAATGTTCCGTAACAGCGCGAATATGGATCTTGGCGATGGCTGTGCTTTTACGGAATCTCTCGGTAGGTGAAGATCTCTGTTAGGATTATGGATTATGAATGATAAATTAGTTTTTCTCACTTTACGGTTATTACAGTTTTTTTGCTGGCGATCATTTTATTTTAACTTTCATGGTAGGCAGGTAATTGAATTAAAGTCGCGCTGGAGCGACACAACGGAGACTATTGGCGACGATCCGAGATCAACCTTGATAAGAAAGATCCGAGTATAGAACCTCGTAATTTTGAGCCACGGTCAGGTGACGAGGTCAACACCAGAGCTGGCACCCCACTTTCTAAACTTTCAAACCACGCCAACGTGAGAACATTTGGAACCACGACGGATTTAACGTGCACCCCATATACATACCGGTCTGTGGTTGGATCAAGTTTCAAACTCACAACCATCTAGTTACTAATCCGCTACTCTTCCGACCGGGCTACCGCGGCCTTTTAACTTTTACGATACAAATTTTAAAGGGATATGCGATGCTGATGTAAAAAAATCATGAAATGAAACCCTTAAGTAAATTATTTCTAAGAAATAGGTATAAATCGTATATTTTCACGAGTATTATTTTGTTTCATTAAACAACTGGATTTCAACACTTTCAAGGAGGTTGCATGCTTTTTATTTTTTGATATTTCATATATTATGCAAAATAATATACCGCCGACTTACAAGTGAAACACATCGTCAAAAAATATACATCTTAGAAAGCGAAGGAGTGAAAAATTCTACTCACTACGTTTTACTCTTTGAGTGTGATTGAAGAACAAATCTAACCTTCATGGAAAGAAAAAATGACTTAGTGGAGACTTCACCAGTCTAAAGATCAACACATTCTAGTCTAGAAATGTTAAAAACTTGTATCTTGAAACTTTTGAATTAGTGTTTCATTATTGATTGATTTATTTTTTGCAAGATCTTCAATTTTCGTCATTTTAGGGTTTTTGAAGAGAAGGAACATTCTCCTGGAGTTGTTGATTTTCTAGCATCAGTAAATAGAAAATATCCGTATATCCCCATGGATCAAAAGCTTTATAGTTTCTTCTGATATTCTGTATACAATCGTCTCAACAAATAGCAAATACCGGATATTTAAACAGAAATTACTGTAGTCTAGAGAGCGGCAAATTTAAAGCCTGCATTTTGAGGATTACTTAAAAGAAAAAATTAATACCTTTCATCAATACTACAAATGCATTTTAAAATGTATTATTATAGATTATTTCATTATGTGACGTCTAGTAAAAGAGGATCCAACACCAATAGCCTGTCAGAAAAACTACTCACATTTCTGTTGTGTTGAATCGGAAATAATTCAGACTAGCCCACAAAGAGCAAACGGGTACCTTTGGCCTAGATATATTGTTATCTAGGAATCTTGATGGCAAGGTAGCGGCGTACAAATTGTAAAATACAAGGATCCAGATTTGAGTGCGACTCTTTGTATTTCTCAATTATCTCTAATCCCTGGTAGTAAACAATACAATAAGCCTCAGTGGAGCACCCAGGGGGAAGGATTTATCCTCCACAAAAGCAATTGAAAAATAAAATTTTCATCCTATACGAATTACACCCAGTGTAAATTATTGGAATACAACTCACAGATTACTAGCGCATCGGGCAACCCACTGAGCCAAGGTGGCCCCTTATCTTCAGCGGAACCCCCTCTGGTTTTGATAGGTAGTGGATTATCAAACATACAAAAGCTAGATGCAGCAACCGTTGACCTTTCCTGCATTTCACTCAATCAACTGAACCTATCGGAGTAATCACACGTCAATTATACGCAACCTCTTTTAATAACACGAATGACTTCCACCCGGCTGATTATACACCTCGTCTTCAAAAAATGATCACCATAACACTAATAACAATCCCGGATCGGCAGAGAGAGGAAATCATCTCCATTACAAAGAGCGAAATTTAAGGCTAGGATGAGACAAAAAAAATCGTTTCTAAAAAAATTACCGCGAAACAAAAAAAGAGTGGCAACAATCGGTTTTCGGTGGGACACGTATAGCTATCACTCCAGCAGAGATAGGAACACAACAAATTTATTAACGAAACGTACCGATTTCCAGCTACGGTCTGCTGAGCCGGTAAATTGACAGGTTTTTTTGTTGTTGGAGTGTACTAGAGGTGGGGGTGGGCCGGCTCGTTAACTTGGGCGTCAATACAGCGACGCGACAGGTGTTTATGTACAGGCGTTCTCTTATCCACAGGAGTTCCGCATCAGTTCTGCAATTGCCATTCGGCTCCATAATGCGGTCCTTTGTTTCAGACCTTGTCCGTCGGAACTCTTTTGCACCCACCCGGCTGTCCCTCCAGCCTGGGACGGACAGACGAGATAGCCTGGGAAGAAGAGACGATACGGCGTGGAGCTGTTATTGATTTATTGTTTCGTTTTTTCGGGTTTTTATTGTTATTGCTTCTTTGTCGGTTTGGCGAGATGAAACAAAGAGCCAAGGTTAAGAGCCGTTTGACCCCTTTCGAGCGTTTCGCTCTTTTCTTTTTTGTTTTTCTCGGGTGTGCTGTTGTTTCAGTCCGCTGGTGGTTTCGGTATTACAGTCGCACGCCTAATCGCCTGTCCGATCGCTAATATCCGCTGATTCAATCTTTCTCGGTGACGGGTGTCGGACATGTTACGTGGTTGGTAACGGATCCGAATATGCAGATATGCTAATTAGGGAAGGGTCCAGCGTAAGGCCGGTATTCAGACATTTTATCGTTGGATGAGAGCTTGTTTCCACTTATAGTCCTGGGACCACTGTGGGCAGTTTGGAGAGTGGGGTGCCAGCTCGGGTGTTACTTTGTCATCGTATTTGAAAATTACGTGGTGTTGTCCTCGGTTCTTTCCCCTTCTGGATTGATCCCGGACCGTCGCCAATAGCCCGTTGTGTTGCTCCAGTGCGACGTTAATTAACTATCTACATACATACCATAGTTTTCGGGTGCATAGTAAAAATATATTTGCTAATATTATAGTTTGCACATGCTTAACAAAAATATATTTGCTACTATTATAATTTGAACATGCTTAATAAAAATACATTTGCTACTATTATAATTTGCACATGCTTAACAAAAATATATTTGCTACTTTTATAATTTGCACATGCTTAACAAAAATATATTTGCTACTTTTATAATTTGCACATGCTTAACAAAAATTTATTTGCTACTATTATAGCTTACACATGCTTAATAAAAAATAACGTTTACTAATACGGTAGTAGTAGTTGTACACGTGCAGGGCCGTGGTGGCCCAGTTTGGAAGAGTAACGGATTAGCAACCGGAGGATTGCGAGTTCGAATCCAACCAATAGACCGCGTGTACAAAGAGGGCTGGTGCACATTAAATCTGTCGTGGCCTCAAATATCCTCACGTTGGCGTGATATGGGAGAGTGGGGTGCCTTCTCATGTTTTGCCTCGTCATCTGACAGTGGTTCAAAATTACGTGTTCTCCTCGGATCTTTTCTTTAGGGATTGATCCCGGACCGTCACCAATATACCGTTGTGTTGCTCCAGTGTGACGTTAATTAAAATTCCTACCTACCTTTCACTCACACGTAAAAGAAATTTCACACTGAATTTGTCATTGAAAAATAATTCCACGTTTCTGAGGGGTGGGTAAGGTAATTAAATTAACGTCGCACTGGAGCAATACAACTGGTTATTGTCGACAGTCTGGGATCAATTCCCAAGGACACCTAGTAATTTTGAACCACGGTCAGACCTGAGCTGGCACCCCACTCTTCAAACTTCCACACCACGCCAACATTCGAGTCAGATTTAACGTGCACCATACCCCATCTACACGACTATCTTTGGTTGGATCGAGTTTTGAACTAGCAACCCTACAGTTGCTAATCCGCTACTCTTCCAACCGGACTACACTACAAACGGTCACACGTGTGTGGTGGTTATTCGGGGAAAAAACTAGCAACCAGTAAGTGAATCGAGAACGGCTCACAGGTAAAAGAAGTTATTTCCAAGCACCTTTTTTAGTCATAAAAATTATATTTACTCGTTTCCAAGGGTTTTACGAAGGACGGACACCCATGATTAGAGTCGTTTGGGAAACCGGCGTCTGCCAGTACGTCCTCCGTAGGAGACAACAAAGTTGACGAGTCACCTGCTAGGATCATTCACAGTTTCATCTGCTGTGTCTGCGGTCGGTTTGATGTGTCGTTATCCACCGAAAGTTTCAAGAAAAATCACCTGTCCTCTTCCCTTTCCCCAGTAGTAGGAGGAGGGGATCACCGAGGGGAGTTCTGATTCAAAGAAAACAAAGATGACGGGAGAGGAAAATCATAACTGTTTTTACTGCTAGGGAAAAAATGGCAGACAGTTCTGGGATGACATTCGTTTTTGAAAAAGTTAATTTTCAGGGAAGGAAGTGAGATGTCAAATGGCATGTTTACTTTTTTAACTTGAAATAAATCATGCTTCGCCCATGCTTGAATAACAGGGGAGGGAATAGAATCTAAACTTCCCTTCTACAAACAGAAGTATTAATTTTTTTTTCTGAAAACGTAAATAGTTTTTTGTTTTCAAGTCTCGATCGTAATGAATGTGGCACCTCACTCGATGCTAGATGATGCATGTGAACTAGAACTCATTTAACATTGCATGTATATATATATATATATATATATATAACTAAATATAGCATTTCGAAGGATTTCAAATTATTTTTATATACAACATAGTGCATTTGCTAAGTGTGAAATTTAATTGAAATAGTTTGTCTATCTAAAATAGAGTAGATGTGTAAACGAACTTGGGACTATCTAATTTGCATTGAGGATGCAAATATGACTGAACTGACCTGACTCCATAAAAACCCCTAACTATACAAAAGGATGTGTAAGTTAGCTAACTATATACTTTTAAATTGGAAAATTTTAAAATTGTTAAAAATCAATTAAATTTTTAAAAATGGATATGCAAATTTAATGAATTTGGTCCTTAATTTAATGATTTTTTCTTACGTTTTAGAGTCGAAGAGGTCATTCATCTCAGCTGTATTTGTTAGTTATTTGAGATATAGCTGTTCTCGTCAGGATCAGGCTTACCCGAACCCATCAACAGCAAAAAAAGGGGGAACCGTACGCGTAAGATAAATAAATTGCAATAAATAGATTGGTTTCAGATCTGAAGACCAGATACATCCCTCCAAATATTTTTATCAGGCCCCCAGAACAGATATGGTCTTCTTAATAAGCCAGATACGGGTACCAGATTTCATATAGGATACTCATTCTTAAAAAATAAATATTTAAAAAGAAGTCAATTGGAGTAGCATTATTTTGCAAATAGTTACGTTGAAATTTGCGCAAGCGGATTTCGATACACATTTAGTTCATTTAAAGTTCATTCTGTATTTTGAATAGCAAATGCAAATGCCGGAATGATAGTTCGAGGAGTCGTTCCTAGAAGCAGCGTTCAATAGGGTTGGTCAAAAATCAGGTGGATTGTGGCCTCAATGCCGTTGCCACATCCGTACTGGTCACTAGAGAGCAATCTAAATCTCTGGTATCCGTAACACTACCCACGCTGCAAAGCCCATAGTAACGGCTCATGGTCAGAGGTGAACACCTGAACAATTAACCGCCGGTTGTAAATCTCGAACTATCTATCGAGAAGATCTCCTTCCCGTCCAGATGATCTTTAAGAGGTACACGACGCTCCCTTTCAATTAACTGTCCCCAGTGTCAATTGGAGAAGCGACAGAGGAGAGGCAATTTTAAGAACTCGAGCTGGGCAGAAGTATTTTTTTGGTGCTCAGTCGCCGACCGTTTGAGAAGATTCCACTTTTCCCTTTTAGCAGCACTTACCATATAGAGGGATACAAAACCTGAATTAATTGTGTATATAATGTACTGTGTTGTCGTTTTTTTGGCACACCACTCGGACCTCTTACAACGCTCAGTGATGAATTGTATCTGTTGAAAATGATCTACAGAAATCTACAGAAAGAGTTCATGGATTAGAGAGCAACATTTTGGAAGACAAAATCTCTCCTCGTTATGTCATTCAAAGATCAATCAATCAAGCATCATTTCGTGGTATATGACGCAATTTCTACCTGTCGGGAAGTGGTATACAAATCCAACAATATCACGTCCAATAGGAAATTACTGTCTCGCCGTATCAGATGATATACAAAAATTGCTTAACCCTTTGAATGGAGCCCTCAGGGGTTCATCTTTAAGTGTGTACAGGGTTCACAGACCCGAGGTATTTTAGTGATCTTTTCTTTTCACATGGGGTTTACTGTCTTTAGTAAACATGGGAGTCGCACTCCCGACTACCTAAGTGGTATTTTTCCTGCTTTCCTTACACTACTCTGTTCCCCAATGCATCTTTTATTTCCCTTTCATGGCATTTTTTACTTGACGTTATGTTGTGTTTGACGCAGTTTGACCAAATATGGTCCCTATGCCATACAACCCAAAATAACCAACTAACCCTTGAAAGGAACTATACTAAAATGTTGTTTTAGAAAAAGTTTATAGGTGAAGACCTATCGTACTACATATGAATATGCACATAACACAAATTTAGTTTGATATGGAGCGGTTTGATCACTTTATATCCACCCACCTAGACATCAAAACTCTCTTAGACATCAAAACTTTAATGTACATTCACGGAAAGAAATCCGAACCACCCCTCTTCAATCAAACGATTTAAACAGTAGAACAAATTTAAAGATGGAATTCGACAGGGAATAACGTCTTCTATAAATTCATGTGCATTAAACTTGCATAAGAAGACGTCTTCATATTAAATTGAGTACTAACTTCATAATTTCCAATAGCAATCTCCTATTTTGACACAAAATTTCGAATCTACGTATATCATGATTTAATTCAGATATCAAGTTTCCTGTCATTCGGTACAGCCATTTCGGAATTGAGTACAGAAAGTTTGGAGCTCCTAATGTTAAATCAGTTTCCCAGACTTCTGGATATCTTCCTAAATAATATTCCTTTAGCTCTGATATGTAGCATGTTACCTATTAAGGTACTCAAACAAAATATACACAATATTTTAGTTTTAAAATAATTTTTAGTTTGTAATTTTAATTATTAAATTAATATTCGAAAAATTATAAATATTAATCTTGGTGTATTTTGACAGTATTTTGTTCATAACAAAAACAATACAAGTATTTGGTACAGTAACACAAAATATGCACACAACAGTGTATTTTGTTCATAACAAAAACAAAACGATTTTCTGTTTCAGATTGTAATTAAATTATCTTATATATTCTGCTAAGGTCGAAATGAAGACACATTTGAAGATTTAATTGAACTAAAAAAAAAGAAATAAATTACAAAATTTTAACGAGGAACCAAATAGTTTGGGTACTGTTGTATAAAATTATATTGTAGAATATGTCAATAATAATTTAATGTTAATCAACTTCAAAATAATTTAATATTCAATATTAAATAATTTGTAATTTTCCTCCAGATTTTAATTTCACTAATGCCAGTAGATAAATATTTCTAAAGCGTAGAACGTGATATTATGTTACTGGTATGTATATATACATTTTTTCATTCAAAATGATTCATATGCGTGTGTAAAAATATTTACCTTAAAATGCTTTGAAACGTTGGCGAATAACAATTCCTTCCTAAAAACGTTTTAATGTTTCCATTTAAATAAATGGATGTTTTTAAGTTGTAGTTTACAGAGCAATTATTTTTAATGTTTCTTTCACAAGAGGACAAGGCCGTTTTCTTCAGTTATCTTTTAGCATTAAATCTATTTTTCCTATTATTCTAAATTTTTAATTTATTCCCAATTACTTTTACAAGCATTTTGATGCCCATTTACTAGAATAATTTCCATTCTTCAAAGCGATGCCATGACATTGCACCATTTTTGTGATTATTATTTGTTCCTGAATTTGTTTTGCCTGTGATTTTTGTCTTTGTTGATTTTGTGAATCATTATTTGTTACCCGTGTACTCTCAGAACGTCAATCACTTCTGAATGGTGCTTAAGTATGTTGAACCGTTTTCCTTACCCATCTGAAAAGTAATTTTTCGAAAGAATCTGAAATTAATGAGTAAGCAAAAAATATATTCTAGTTATTGTTCATAAACATTAGATAAATGACGTAATATGCAAATAATGAATTGCAGTATTATATACTGCGTTTCAAAGAAAAATCTTAAGAAAACAAATTTCAAATTTGTTATTCGCACCTATTAAAATTTTTCCTACTAATTCAGAACACCTTGTTCATTCTTGTTTCGTGTTTGCTCGTATTACAATAACTTTTTTCCTTTTGTTTGATCTCGTATTCGAAGAAAATACTTTGTGAATGTCATTGTTCGGTAATGGATTGCAATTTTCGTTTAACATACTACGCACAGTAGCTATTTTAGAGAGTGCTCAGTATTTATTAGAATATAACTATTTTCCCCCAGGGCAGTTTAGAAAATTGCTGAAAAGAAATTTTCGTACGCCTTTAGTAACCAGAATGCACAGTTATATATATAATTCAAGAACATGGATTCAGTTTGTTTTGATGTTAAATATTAAAGAAACTAAAAATTCGCAATTTAAAATATTTCATTATCAGACTATCAGAATATGCGAGTTTTAAGTTGTGAAACATATTTTACTCGTTGCTTCATTATAATAAATATAAAATTAATTGCATATTGAGAATAAAGTACGTTGCCATCAGTTTGCAAATCAAAAACATGTTTTCATAGCACTTTGTGAATTTGTGAATGAATACTTTCCTGTAATCTCGCAATTTTCTACAAATAATGTATACTGTTTTTTATGTATCATATTACCTCTTCAAAGTACATAAGTTTTCAAATTTATATTTCTTCATTTTAAATCAAATTTTGCTTAGAAATCAATGTTTAGAATTGCGTTATACTATCCAGTATTGTGTGACTTTTCTTAGCTCTTGAACTTTACATTTTTTTATGCTGACCAGGACCATGCGAAGATTGGTTTATATGGACTCAAGTCCCTGCCAATTTCTCCTTCTGGAGTGCCTTTTTGCAAGGTCTTGAATTTGGTAAACATTTTAAACATGTAATTTGGTAAACATTTTTAACATGACTTATAACGGATCTCGTAATAATTTCGTTTAACCCTCCAAGTGGTTTTGACGAGAAATCAAGATTTGACAATTTTGCTAATGACCAGACATCTGGTCATCAAGATATTGCCGATTTTTTAAGACGAGATCAAGATATTGTCAGTTTTTCTAATGACGAGATATCTCGTCTATAGAGTTTAAAGTTTTGTAGCATAAAATTATTTTGACTAATGCCTTATTCATGCCCTGATTGATTTAGTACTAAACCCATTTTTGGTAACATGCTCTTGCCAAACATCGTTGTGTTTATTACAAAATTATTCAAAATAAATTTCAGTTTTTATTTCTTATAATCTACGACTGATTATATGTGAGATGGGTACACCAAATAATTAGAGAACATTTTCTTACCTTCAGAAAATTACCCATTTTCCATTTCAACTCGAATTCTTAACGAGCTTTCTACACTGTACTGATGCTGCTGTTGTAAGTTGATAATTTAGAGTACGTCTCAAAGTTAAGAACAGCAATATCTCTACGCAAAAAGACATTTTACACTGTTATTATCTACCTTATTCCATTTATTTGGCGTTCATTTTCAGCTCTTTATTCATAGATTTTATCTGGCAACCTTCTTTAATGGCATTCAAAATTATCACTGATCGAATTTATATAAATTATCGTTTGCTAAGCATTAGAAAAGAATGAAATTGGAAAACGGAATTAGGGGGATTTTTGCACATATTGCATTGATAGCTTGCTTGTTTTCATGTGAATTTAAATTCTAATTTTAGATAATTGTTGTTTGGTGTCATAATAACTTACAACTTTTGAATTCGTTTTGTCTGTAACTTATTCTTTACGTATTTTATCATTTATTTGTTCCTGAACCGCAATTATTCGTTCATATCTTTGGC
Organism: Meta bourneti; assembly: GCA_933210815.1. Classification (NCBI taxonomy): domain Eukaryota; kingdom Metazoa; phylum Arthropoda; class Arachnida; order Araneae; family Tetragnathidae; genus Meta; species Meta bourneti. Next base: position 45,440,430 of record OW119929.1, on the reverse strand, counting down.
GAAATGAATTTATCATTTGATTCATAAATCGGATATTGGAACTTTATTTTTAAGAATTCTTATAAGTCATTCAATTCTACCAGGATTATGTTGTTATCAAAGAGATCACAATCTTTTTTAAACAAATTTCAAAAATATATTCAATTTTTCATTTTGTGTTGAATCATCTGTTCCATCGTAGGTAGATCTTTATTATTCTTCCTCAGATGTATATTTCATTTACGTGTTTAGGAGGTATTTTCTGTCAAGCTAAGTGTAGATGAATATAGTGTTTCTGCGGAGGAACATATTTTCTGTACTTATTCTGAACTTGACGTCACATGGCTTGTTTTTCGAATACGATTTCAGCACTTCCCAATTAAAAATTGCAAAGAATGCATTCTGAATTATTGTATGATAGTCAATGCCATTTAGATTACACTCCAAACGTCTCTAAAACGGCGATAAACTACATTTTAAGGTAACCGCTGATATGCAACATGCTAAGCATTTAGTAGTGGAAGTAAAATCTACGCATTCCATCTGGTTTGTTTGTTTAAACTGAAATTCCCTCAATGTTTATAAATATGCTAGCGCCGAACAGCAAGTTTTTGTTTGTCGCTTTTAATTCCTCAAGGCTGTGGAGACTTGATGTAAACAAGCAAGTTATCAATGCCAATTGAAAGGGCGTTGCAATTCATAAAAATTCCAAATGTTGCAGCCTTTTAAGCTTAGTTTAATGGCCGCCATTGAAAAGTCGATCAGAAATTTAAAAATGTTCGCTCAAATAGGGTATAGTTGCCAAATACTAATTAAACGATGAACACTGTAAGCCGTATATGATTGTATTTTGTTTTTGTATTTCAAGTCATCAAACAAATCAAGTCACATTGATTATGGTTGGTTATTTGTGTTTCATGCATATTTCGTAAAATGCGCTAAAAAAATACAGACAACTTTAAATAAAGAACATACACTCTCAAGGAAAGTTTTACTGACACAGTAGGTATTTGGTATTTTGGTATTTTCAATTAACGTCACACTGGAGCAACACAACGGGCTATTGGTGACGGTCCGGGATCAATCCCAGAGGGAAAGATCCGAGGACAGCACCACGTAATTTTGAACCACGGTCAGATGACGAGGCAACACCTGAGCTGGCACCCCACTCTCCAAACTTCCACACCACGCCAACTGACACAGTAGAAAGAAATACTACATCCAGGGTAAATTATAAGAATCGAACCTGCACTGTCTACAACTTGCAGGTCACGTTCATAGGGGAAATATAAAAGTAGATTGAACAATGGTAACATTTTTATATGCAGATTCATGCGACCGAAACAAGTAGTAACGCGATCCTTAGACTACTTTCGTCTGCCCGGTGGAAACGAATATCCATTATGTGATTGGTCCATCTATTGATTTATCTTCTGATTGGTCTGCGGGAGAAAGTAGTAGACTGGTGATTTCACCATTTTTGTCGCCACTCTAGAAATGCGCATTCACACATCTTCCCTGTCAAAGTTTATCGACAAACGAAATGCCAAATCGGTCAGCCAAGTTAATTTTTCACGTGACTTCCAGTGACGTGATGTTTGCAATTTCTGGAACTCCACTCAATAGGAATTCTCAGCTTACTTATATTTCACGTTTATGTGCCCACTGCGCTTACAACCTGCGAGTTGTGGCAGCGTAGATTCGATTCCTCAGCTGGTACATTTCTCTCTTCTGTGTCAGTAAACTTTCCTTGGGTGTGTATGTTCGTTTACTTGATGCTGTTTGGCGCAGCTTAGTCAAATATGGATGCTATATCGCCAAACGAGGAGATAAGATGCCAAATCAGCCAACCTAGTCAATATTTCACAGTGCGGTCACGTGACTACTAGTCCACTCGTTGGTTACTCATTTTGAAGCTCCTCCGAATAGCAATGCTCAGTCTATTTACATTTCAGGTCTATGGTCATGTGAATATGGGGGAGTATTTAATTTGCTAACAAAAACGCCTTACAAATTTCCAATACCTTAACTTGACTATAGAGGGCAGGTAGGTAAGTAGTTAATTAACGTCCTACTGGAGCAACACAACGGGCTATTAGCGACGGTCCGCGATCAATCTCGTAGGGAAAGATCCGAGGACAGCATCTCGTAATTTTTAGCCAGGGTCACATGACGAGATCAACACCTGAGCTGGCACTCCTCTATCCAAACTTTCACATCATACCAAGACTAACGAGGGCACGAGAATTGCTTTCTCCCTTTATGAAACATAGCAATCGACCTAAATATGAAGTAGTATATCCAGATAACGGTTGTTATAACGTATACGGAGCAGTTGTATAAATTGATGATAATAAGCAGGCTAAGAATATTTGACACACGAAAAACCCAAAGTTAAAATCACCTGTACCTCAGGTGAGTTGATAAATATGAAAAAGAAGTGGAGCGTAGAGCAAGTGAGAGCTGATTAAATCGACGCAGGTGAGGGAGAAAAAGCTGCTTTGCAACTTTGTTGAAATTACATCCATATGTGATGAATCTAAATTAGGTCAAACAAATTTCATGGATACTTCTTTTTTATAGCTCGTTAACGGGAAGTTGGGCTCCTTTTTCGTATTATAAAATGTGTACACCAAATTTAAATGGACATCATAAGAATTGTTTAGTGAAAAACGAAAGGTAATTCATTGTATCGTCCAAGAAACGATTGAGTAATGTGTTTTTTATTGAAAATATGTAATTTTTCTAGATGAATTATAACATATTGTCGGCTTAGAGCAGAAACACAATAACTGACATTTTTCGGAGATTATAAATGCTTGTTTTCATGACTATGAAAAAAACATTATCAGTTTGCAATCTGTTAAAAAGATGTATAACACTATCAAAATGCTTATAATTTCTATATTTAGATTTTGAATCTTATACTTAGTCTTCAGTAGAAATTTTGCTTTGTAAGTTAATGAATTTCTGCTCTAAGCCGACGATATGTCCATGCATTTGCAGAAAAGGCTAATGCATGGGTAATAAAGGTATTTTTTCCTGACTCATATTTCGAAATTTTCTCTTGTGTTTTTCCTGATATGCTATTAATAATGTTTCATTTATCTTTAGAATTCTATTATTTTTCTTAAATAAAATAAGAAGCTTTAGAGGATTTGAGCACTTGTTTTACTTAAGAATCTTACACCGTCACGTAGCAAACATTTCAAATGTAATAAGTCAAGAATGTACAATCTTAAAAAATGGTTTGTTGTGTCATAAGTATAGCTATGACACATTATGTTTTGCTTGTGAGTCATTTTTGTTACATAGTAAACTTCCATAATTATGTTTTAATGTGCACTACAGAAGCTTTAATCTTCATCTGACCGTGGTTCAAAATTACGAAGTGTTATCCTCAAGTCTTTACCTACAGGATCGATCCCGGACCATCGCCAATAGCCCGTTGTGTTGCTCCAGAATGTTAATCCAACTTCCTACCTCCGGATACTTTAAAGCGCATTTCGTTTGCCATCTTAAAGTTTGCAATCTGAACAATGTAAACGAATGGTTTTTTGTAAATTCAAATGATTGTAAATTCCATTTCTACAATTGTCTAATATTAGTCAAGTCTGATCCTCAGTAGTCTAAAATGAAAAAGAAAACTTATGATATCTATTATATCGGGGAGGACCTATTTTGTGAATGTTACTATACATACCCAATTTTGCTTTTAGAAACAGTCAGTTACACACTTTTTTATTCAAGTCCAAAGTTCAAGTTGAATGACCTTGAAACTAGAAAAGGCTCTAATATCATGCGATACATCATTAACAAGATTCTACATTTATCTACACAATAATTTACACCTAATTTAGTCCGATTGAACAATAAAAACTAGAGATATAGGCATGTTAGTGATTGCAGAATCATGAAAAATTGCCCACTTTTTCAAATTTAAAATTAAAATAAATAAAAAACTATTATATGAAAGCTAAAATTTTCTATAATTTCTTATATGTGACTAGGCAACAAATTAGCCAAGCTTACAAAAATCGGAGGAGGTCGGTTTGTGGGATCTTTTGATATGGAATGACCCATTTAGTTCTCAATGTTATGATGTCTCCTTTTCCCTCATTATTACATAAAAAACGAAAATTTATTCTTACTTTAAAAAGAATTTGATTTATTAGGATATCGTCGGCTACGGCATAAACTCATAAGTGAGATTTTTTAGGAGACACTAAATGCTCACTTTTTTGGAGATGAGAAATATATTGTCATTGCAATCTGCTTAAAAGATATATACCACCAAAATGCTTAACATTTTTATTTTTTATGTATAGAAACTAGTAGTTAATCTCTAACCAGTAAAACAGTAACAAAAATATTTTTGTCAGTTAATGAGTTTCTGCTCATGATATGTCACTTAATATCCAGTTTTAGCATAAACGATTTCAAACGAATATCTCAAAAATTTTGAGGACACCATTGTACTTGTCTTTTGAGCTCTTTGGTAGGACCAATTTGAAAGTGTGACTGCATAGTCTTGTATCCATTTTATAAATGTCAATGTTATAATATTGAAAAAATTCATAACAAATTTCTAAGACATATTTCTCTTTAAAATCTGGATTTGGGGGAAAATCAACTGTTTTATTCTTTTTTACAACCCAAATACAATGTATTTTCTAGAATACAGAACTGTCTTCATGTTTAAATTTCTTTTTAATATTTTTTTAAATAATAAAAAAATTATATCAGCTTACTCAAAGAGATAAATATGCATGTACCCTGTTATATTCGCAATACAAATCTTTTCAGGGAACTTTCTTTAGAAAAAATTATTTGAAAACTCAACCAATAGTCCAATATGTCAGAATGCGATCAGTACATTTTCTTTGATGATCTATATATATTTCACGTGGCACAGAAATCTCGGTTATTTGTCTATTACCGAATGGCAACGAACGAGAAAATAACGATCTACAATCTTGAATCTACGCTTGAGTGTTTTTTATCTGTAGCGGGAATTCAAATTTTGCGCATATTTTGATTTCAATTATGGAGCTACAGAATGTTATCAGAAATGCTCGAAAGAGAGCGAGACGTTCCAATGAAACCGTTGAACTTTCTGAAGAACGAAGAGTGATTAGAAATCTATCTCCAAGACAGAAATCGTCGCAGCAACGAAAGTTTCAGGGAACGAGAAATTAGGCTTCGGCGTCACTCGAGTCGACTTCCTAAAGATTGTAATGCATTTACTTTGGACGTTGAAGAGCATAACTATGGAAACATGTCGGAGGTGAGTCCTTTGTGCTGTGCACATTATTGGAAGCTTGAAGTAAATTCCAATAAAAAATATACGAATTGCTGCCACGATGGTAAAGTTAGCTGGCAACCACTTTCAGAAACTCCTAAAGTTTTTAAAGATTTATGGTCTGGCAATTCATCTGAAGCCCAAAACTATCGGCAACATATCCGAGAATACAACGCTGCCTTAGCTTTTGCACATATTATGTGCCTTATTATGCGCACATATTATGTGCCTTAGATTCAAGGTCAAAGATTCGAACAAAAGATTATATTGATAAATTTGTTAGTGCAGAGTTGCCAGACATTAATATCAATCCAAGGTTATTTGAAATTGTTTCAAAGTGGCCCCTGTGGTACGTTAAATAAAAATTCTCCATGTATGAAGGATTCCAGTGTAGGCTGCAAACAATTTCCAAAAGAGATCAAAGAGGCAACAGAAGAAAATATAAATGGGTACCCTGTGTATAGAAGATCCATACAATCAGTGAGAAATGGGTTGTACCATACAATCCTTGGTTGTTAAAGAAATTTAATGCTCATATTAACGTTGAAGTATGTGCTTCAGTCATGAGCGTTAAATATTTTTATAAATATGTGTATAAAGGAGGGCATGGTGCTGCATCTAATGGTGTTATCACATGGCGAATTTTTGACCTTCCTTGATGATAGGTACGTTAGTACTCCCGAAGCTATGTGGCGTTTTGATGAGTTCAGTATGTCTAACAAATCCCATGTTGTTATGAGATCACCAGTTCATTTGCCCGAACAGCAGCAGGTTTTTTTTATCAAG